>OZ059805.1:8399035-8965398 GCA_964057025.1 Standfussiana lucernea
GATACGATAACTAATAAAAAGGGCAAAATAAAAACTTTTTTGCAAAAAAATAACCGACTTCCAAAAAAACCCTAACAAATTTAAAATAACTTTACTTTCGGAAGTCGGTGGCAAAAAGTCAATGATACAAACAATAGCCTTGTCAACTATCAGTTTCGCAATTTCTTTTACTTGGATAACTTATTTTTACCAGATATTTCGATTTAAAAACCAAACTACTAAACCGATTTCTATGGGACCAATCGGGAAGTATCGTTTCAGGCAAAAAAAGAATTTTGCAAATCTGTTCATAAATGACGAAGATATTAGGTAGCAAACAAAAAAACCAACCGAATTGAGAACCTCCTCCTTTTTTTGAAGTCGGTTAAAAAGATACTCCCGGTTTTATACGTTATCAGTAAACGGAAATCCACTACACAACACTATAAAATAATATTGCACCACAAAACTGAATTATTATGTAATGTTGCGTTGTCGCGACTGATGAATCCAACCAATAAATTAATAAACGTTAAAAATAAGGTTTTATGAGGGTATTTGATCAAAACAGTCTCACATAATAGAAAAATCACATCGACCCTACTCAGTCTTTTCCTTTAGGAATGAAAAAATTATGATATTTCTTAAAGTATGACCCTTGTAAAAGCAGAAGATATATCAATTTTTTGTTAAAAACAATTAACAATTTTGGGTACAAACTCAGTCTACCTACGAAGTATATATAAGTAGATAGAGGTCGAAATATGGATCACTCAGACGGCATATTGGAGGAAAACATAAAGGTCAATTTCTTCCTTCAGCTTATAAGTTTTGTCACACTCATTCTTTAACAAATTCAGTCTTATGTTTAGTTATATTACACAACAAAAATAATACGTATTTATTCAGTATATAGTATTGATTTTTAAGAGCACTCATACGGCCTGTGTGCGGAATGAGTGATCCAAATTAATCGTACTTAATAAATCTGGAACGGGACGTGTTAGTGAATTCTCAAATTGTTAATAGTTTTTAACTATTTTTAACAATTTTTCAATATTGAAATAAGCAGTGCAAAGGCTATATATTCTGAGATATACATATGACGTTTTCTTAAAGCGTGCGGTTTGAGTGATCCACTTTATTGACCATATCATTTTTATCTCAGGTTTAACAAATTTTTTTACTTCACCATAATGTTTTAACTATTTGCTACTAAATCTTCCTCGATTTTTGTTAAGATTGAAGAGAGGATCACTCAATCCACATGCACATAATGACATGTCATACCAGAAGGCAAATAAAAATAAGAGTCAGAATTTGAAATGAATGAAATAAAATGTCAAATCTTTTTAATCACAATTTCACATAGCTATTGCTTCTTTTGCAAGTGGTAGTGATATCGGCAAAGGTTCTGCCTCCATATGAGTCTGGACATCATCAGCCACTGCCGAGCGCTGGTCGAAGTTGATGCCAGTCACCAGACGAATCCAGTCGTGATAGTGGCCGGGCCGGGTGAAACCTGGACATAAACACAAAACATTTCATTTTGAAATAGCTATTGCCCACGATGTTCGTCCGCGTGAAATTACTTTAAAAATATAAGGTACTTTCCTATTTGAATCGTATTTTGTTAACAATTTCATGGGTTTTAATTTCTTTGCACGGAACCCTAATATTTTTTCAAAAAATCTTGTCCTTATAAAATCAGCTATTTCCCAGTAAAAGTCCCGTCAAAATCGGTCAAAATCAAACAAAGTCAAACAGACAGACACAGGCAAAAAATAAAACGTGTTTTTGTTATATTACTCTGTCAAGAAAGTACCGGGAAACGATCAATAATAGGTACACAAAATGTTAGTTATTCATCCAAAGTTATTTTATCGCCTTCAAACAAAGACTATATAACCACTTGACTGCGCATACAGTGCCCCAATGCTCGAAAACTATTAGTGTTTTGTCGCCTACATATAGGCTACGGTACTAGTAACCATTTTAGTTGTGACCAAGTATTAGACCTGTGTGCACGCTAAATTATTCCAATTTTTTAAACTTTTTATGCAATTATAACGCATCAAAATGCCTTCATGGGCGGTGAAGTGGTGTGGAAAACATTCCAAAACCTAGTTACAAAAAGGATGGCATGACTTTTCACCGGTAAGTAAACAGTAAGAAAATTATTTTTGATTTAATCAGATCATGAGCGACCGTAGAGGTCTCGTTAAAATGGTGGTTGGATGAAAGAGCACACGTTTTGATTTCTGCGTTGATGTCTTTTGGAAATGGCTCGTTCTTTCATTAGACAATTCTAATTCTTTTATCCCTTTCTTTCCCTTTGTGTGTTTATAGTAGAAACCCGTGCTGTTGCCTTTACTATCCGAAATTGATATCGACAATAATAAAATTTAAATTAATAAAAATGTTATTCAATTCAAATACTGCAATAAAATACCTATCTACTCTTAACCGACTTAAAAAGAAGGTGCGATTTATACGTTCAGGACCCTAAAACTTGAATTCGAAAATCATTTACCAAATTAATTCATTTTAAAAATCAATAATAACAGGATACATGTTTTTTGTAATCGATTGATTTTGATTAAATATCATTATTTTTATACGATTTTAATTGAGTATTTTTCATAATGTTATAATCCATTTTATCGATATCGACTGTTTTCCCCTAATCAAATAGATCAGCCCTAACGATATGCATACCTATGCAAGTTGACCTTGAACTGACCAATTGCAGGCGCGCGTTCTTCCTCGTCCCCCGGCCCGCGGTAGTGAGTCGTGTACTTAGAAGAAATCGGCCTATAAGCTCTCTAGTGGTTATAAACTCTATGCCTTCAAAGTATGCTCCTTCAGAAACGATACACTTACGCCAACGAATAACCCTACCATCAAAACATTTTTTAAACGCTTTTTCCGGAATTGAGTTCAGTTCTCGCCGCGAATTCTCCTTCATGTCTTCTACCGAATGAAAACGGGTGCCACGAAGTGATAATTTGAATTTAGGAAAAAGAAAGAAATCGGCATGTCTGGTGAATAAGGTGGTTGCTCGACGGTATTTTTGAGTTTTTGATAAAAAATTCGTACACTATGATGGTCTTGTGAGAAGGCGTATTATCGTGGTGAAAAATCCAAGAATTTTCTTTCCTCAAATCTGGCCTTTTTCGTCAAATTCGCTCTCGTCTTTATTTACTGTTTGACCTTCCGGCAAGAATTTCGAGTGCACAACACCGCGATTGTCAAAAAAAAATGGTCAACATGACTTTGACTTTTGATCGACTTTGGTGGTTTTTTCAGTTTCGGTTCAGTTGGAAGGAGCCACTCCGAAGCTTGTTGACTAGTTTGCATGTCAACCTCGTAAACGCACGTCTCATCGCCAGTAACAATGCGTTACATGAATGTTGGGTCGGAATTGACTCGTTCTAGCATGTCCTCAGCGACTCTTATGCAATTGAGTTTTTGGAGAAAATTCAGGTCTTTTGGGACTAGCCGAGCGGCAACATCTTTCATACCCAAGTGATTATTTAAAAAATAACAGACTTCCTAAAAAACACAAAAAAATGGAAAATAACTTTACTTTCGAAGTCGGTGGCTATTGTTTGTTTCATTGACTTTTTTGCCACCGACTTCGGAAAGTCAATTTATTTTCCATTTTTAATCGACTTCAAAAAAAAGGAGGAGGTTCTCAATCCGATTGTATTTTTTTTGTGTTTGTTACCTCGTATCTTTGTCATTTATAAATCGATTTGAAAACTTATTCTTTTATCTGAAAGAATAATTCTTCCCGATTGGTCCCATATAAGTTTCATGAAAATCGGTTCAGTAATTTGGTTTTTAAATCAAAATAGCTGGAAAAAATATGTTATCCAAGTAAAAGAAATAGCGAAATTGATACTTGACAAGGATTTGTGTGTAAAAACACAAAAAAAAATGGAAAATAACTTTAGTTTCGGAAGTCGGTGGCAAAAAAGTCAATGAAACAAACAATAGTCACCGGCTTCCGAAAGTAAAGTTATTTTCCATTTTTATTGAGTTATTTTTTAAGTCGGTTATTTTTTGCAAAAAAAGTATTTTTTTTTTGTATTTTTTAGGAAGTCTGTTATTTTTTTGCAATTTTTTTTTTACTTTACACTGTTTAATTATGTATCTCACACCAGGGAGCATTTGCTATTTGTTTAAGAATCGAGTCTACTGTTCTTTCAATATTTTTTATGTTGGAGTCGCAAGTGGAACCCCACAGCTGAATGCCATTACACCAGTATAGATCTAACTCACAAAAAAAAATATTTTATATTTCATGATTTCTCTCGACAGTCTTACCTCCAGGCATACCAACATGGCATCCAAAGCCAGAGGCAAAGGAAGCGATTCCTACTTGAGTCGCTACTCCATCAGCTTCAACTGCAGTCAGTGGCACACCGCTATCACCCTGAAACGTAAATACGAGTAGAAGGTAAATAAATCGGATGGAGCTACAGCTAGTTTATAATACTTCACCATCACCATCATTATTTCAGCCTGGAATCATCCGCTGCTGGTTTTAGGCCTCCCCTTTCTTCTGTCACACTTACCAGTTCCGTACGTTCCTCATCCGGGTTTTATCCTCAACTCTTCAGTTTATAATATTAGTACCCATAGATTTAAAAAAAAGTATCCCCATCTTCTTCTATCTCCATCATTCTTACCGCGCATACAGACTGGCTGGTGACGTTGTAAGGTCCAGCGCAGATGGTGGTGGGTCTGACGAGGTAGTTGGAGTTGTGCAATAGCAGGCATAGGAAGTTCGAGATCCCCGTCAAGTGTACCCAGTTCAGGATCACCGGGGTTGGGCCTGGAAGGTTTAAAAGAAGTCGTGATTACATCTCTAGGCATCCACTTCTTGGCTAAGGAAACAAGTAGGCGGCTCATCTAATAGCAGTTGGTAGCTGACGCCTATGGACATTTCCATGGTGGAAATGTCTTAGGGAACATTAGCGTAGGTACTGTTGCATTCTCAATTTTTGGCGCTGAGCTGAATGCTATAAATTCAACAGCTCAGATGCGTAGACTATTCGACAAGAACTAGAGGTTTCTCCAATGAAGTCGACTCAGCCGACTAAGGTTAAAAACACCCACCAAATCCTATTCTTAGCCGCAATTGGCAGATCCTCAATGATGATTCCTTATGAAAAATATATATTCGGATGTTTGCGGTCTAATGAGATGAATTTAGGGCGTTTCGACCTTCACTCGAGCTGAGTTAGCGACTAAGAATAAGACTCATGCGGTAGCCACTTACAGTCAATGTCAAGGCAGGTCCAGGTCGTGCCCCAGCCGCTGGTGGTCATCACCACGCCGGAGTAGTCGCGGTCACGGTCGGCAGAGCGCTGGATCCTAATGGGCTGGATGTTGTCTGAAAATAAGGGTATCTAATATTATAAAGAGATAAGGTAAGTTTGGATGAAGGCGGTCTTCTGATCCGATTAAGAAAATTATTACACTAATGGTGAGCTAAAATGGTGGTAAAATTTCTATTAAGAGGAAGCTTGAAATATCTGCAGCATTTTTTCATGGGCAGCATTTAATAAAAACAAAAACACTTATTTTTAATTACAATAAATTAAGATTGCCAGTCCCCTTGCAAATGTGCTACATTTTCCGCATTGATCTCATTGTAGTGGACAAGGAAGAAGTGCCTAAATTGAGAATTGGTACCTTCAAATTCTCTATCTCTGACATTTAGTTGGTAGGTACAAGTGTATTTTGTTGGCGCGTGGCTGGATTCGGAACTAAAGTCACCATCTTCCTTTGCAATACATTTTCAAAAAACAAATATTTACCGACAGCTCTCCCCTAACAATGTCATAACCTCCAAAAGAGCCTTATAGCACTACCTATTCTCAAAAATCTCTTACTGTTAAAAGTGAGATCCTGGCTGAACCTGATCAGACTGATATCGTTAGGCTGCGTGATGGGCTGCATGGAGTCTTCGTAGCCAGGAGGCCTGAATGTGTCGCGGGCCTGCATGATTACGCGAGGGGTGTTGCGGTTGACACTACCAGCGTGGATGACGATCTCGATGCGCCTAAAAACATGGAAATGTTCTTATTGTGAAGTTTTAAAGAGTCCAGCAATTACATACCTGTGGAGCCTCGTGTAAGCGAGTTAAATGTATAAGTGTCAAATCATTTAGAATTTTAGAGAGTTTAGAATGCAGGAGCGAGCTCGAACATTTAAGCAACTCGTCGGCCCCAATAGGTTAAGTTTTGTTTTGTCCATTAAAGCATATGCAGAAGTTACTTTACCAAACTAACGTACTCGAACTTTCAGAGCCATCAAGAGACTATGTATGCATGAGCGAGCGAAGCGAGCTCGAAAATTAAGAGTTACTATTTGGATTTCCCTAAATTAATAATTTTGTTATTTGACCGGGTAGAGCATATGACAAGCGCCCCACCTTTCCCAGTAAGCGTACGCCCATTCTCTGTGTTTCAGCCGGGGAGAAGCAGTAGTTGAACAAACTCGCCAACAACACATCATCAGTACTTTAATATTTTCAATAATGGTAGCTCTACAAATGAATACTTACTGAGCAGTACACCGAGCGGAGGTCAGACCCCAGCTGCGGTGTATGATGGAACCCCCACAAGCTGTGACGTCGCCGGTCCACCTCACCGTGCGCAACCACAGCATGTATGGGAATTGGCCCTCTCGCGCCTCCCATCCTGACACTATGCGGGAATCTATAAGTAAAAGCAGGTTAATTGATCGTGTCATTGTCGGTATGAGTATCAACCATCAGCCTATATAAGTCAGTGTATTTTAGATAGTCTAGCCAGATAGACCCCTCAAATTACTCGACCTCTCTTAAACGTATGTTTATGTATCGTATGATACCAGTCTCATTTGGTTTTAAGGTGAATACCTAATACCTGATGCATGTTTTCACTAATACTTTGAAACAGGGGACACTTAAATTAATGAATAAATAAGATTGCACTTCGGATTATCTACTCTCGGTACAGATCTGGTGGGTTACCATGATCTGTTAGTGCAGGAATGTTTTAGTATTATTCCGAGAGTGGGTAAGAGATGGCGCTAGACAGCTGTGTAGCGCTGTCACTTTCCCACTCTCGGAATAGTCCTAAAACATTCCTGCACTAACAGATCATGGTAACCCCTCTGGTGGCCTATCATGACGTCTCATTGCAGAAATGTTTCAGTTCTATTCCCGTGTGGGAAAGAGATGGCGCTACACATCTTGTATAGCTTTGTCTGTCTCCCACACTGGAATACCACCAGACCGTTTGAAATAAAGGGTCGCGTGAGTATTGTTAATGAAAATGGGAATAAGACACGTTTTAAAAAGTTGCGTAATAACATTTTGTAGTAGTTTTGAATGAGGTCAGAAGGTGGCATTTGGCATTTTGGAAGAGGTAGAGTATAAATATAGGGGTGAAGATATCGAATCCACGCCAAAGGCCACATATATATGTATAACGTCTGGAAGGAAAAGCTGTGATGTTATGTATAAAGGGTAGAAGGGACATCGACGCACAAACGGTTACTACGTGTTCAGTACATCATTTTGAACCCGTTTCGTCCGTTTCTTTTTTTAAATGACCGAAAAAAAATTCTGTCGGTTCGGAATAATGAACACGTGGTATTCGTTTTTGCGTCAATGTCCCTTCCACCCTCCCACCAGGTACACTACCATGTTGTGATGCTTCAGGAGACGCCTGTAGAACATCGGCAGATGCCTGAAATGTATAAATTTATTACGTTAGTTGAAAAAATATTTGTCTGTCAACTTAATATACAATTGAGCAACTTCTACAAGGTGGAAGCGCCAGGGTTTTTGCCTCTACCGGTCAGTGTAAGGCTGCATGTTGAGCAGAATTATCATCGTTAAAATCATCAATACATGTTCATCTAATTTAATTCAAACCACATTGAATGACTATTTCATGAAAAGTCTGACACTGACCGGCAAATTGCAAAAAAAGGTAAGAAAATTTAAGTACCATAACGCATTTTTCTTAAGCAGAAGTTGCACATTATTTGTGTCTTCGCCGTCGTTTGCATAGCAAACTTGAATGAAATATTTTAATAAATAAGTTAAAATTACCGAAATTCCAGCGACTATTGCCAAAATCACGACCGCACCCCACATGACTTAATTGATTTATTAACTAATCAATAATAATTAGGCGTTAATCTACGTGATAGCGTTGTTAATCATGGATAGATAGCAACACATAGATAGCAACCTGACAAATGATAATTATGTTTTCTGCATCGACTATCTATGCGTGTTACTTGACCTTAGTGTACCTGCCTAATCCATTAATTTTACATGTTCATTGTTACGGAACTTTCGACTAAGAACTCCAGCTTCAGCTGCAAGTTAAGGCCGTAAGCTTTGGATTTTTTTGTTAGTCGTGGCTGCCAGTGGTAGAAGAGATTATGCTTATTTCGAAAAAAATACAATTGGTGTCACTAAGCCATTTTTTCCAGTAGCATTTTAATTATTTAAAGGTGTATTTAGTAGTGAACTCCAGTCACGCGTCTGTGCTGACACGCACACTTTTTTTTAAATACGTTGCCCTACCCTAGGATTTTCTCCTATATTGTAGGTGCGTTTAAACTCAAATACACAAACACCCAGACCCGGAACAACTGCCTGTAGGCCATACAAATATTTGTTGCGCCAACCGTGCTGCTTAAATCGTTTCATAGATCTAGTAAATCAGTCGTTTGAGGGAAATGTTGCTCAGGAGAAAGCGCAGTTGTTGACATCAGACGAGATTGTAGATCAAATTAATAGTAATCCTGGCTAAAATCAGTGTTTTTGAAACAAATATTATAACTTAAGGAGATTAAAGCCAGTGTGGCTGTACTGGCGCTACAAAATACTAAACTAAGACAGGAATTAAAAGAAGCGAATATGAAATGTAGTTCTCATGAGCGGCAAATTAAAAGCTCAAAAACTGAGGAACTACTAACTAGTGGAAATAAAGAAGATTATGATATCGATTCCAATTATCTGGGGGATTACCATGATCTGTTAGTGCAGGTATGTTTTAGGACTATTCCGAGAGTGGGAAAGTGACAACGCTAGACATCTGTCTAACGCCATCTCTTACCCACTAGCGGAATAATACTAAAATATTCCTGCACTAACAGATCATGGTAACCCACCAGAACCAACGACCAATACGGATACCAGTACCTACAATACCGAAGAATACTACTGCCCTAGCTGCATCGTCTCAGACAAATGTCCTCGAGTGCAGGCCACTGCGCCTCCGCCGCTGCCGCCGCCCCAGGGGCCCGTGGAGACTAGTTACGCAGCCGTGGCCAAAAAAGCAGCGGATATGAAAGTTAATGATACTAGTAATAATGATTGGATAGAGGTTAAAAAAAATAACAGACGAAGTAACGCAATAAGGAAAGGTGGTAATAACTCAATTAGTTCTTTAAAAGAAATTGAACGCAGAAAATTTTTACATGTCTGGAGGGTGAATAAAAGCACTACAGAGGAAGATCTAAAGAAGCATAATTATCAAACAGACACTAGGAAGGGACTCCGAAGTCGCTATCGAAAAATTAAAACCTAAAACCGAGCGAGACTATGCTTCATTTAGGATTGGTGTTACATTAAGTAATTTTGAGAAACTTTGTGACCCTGGGATATGGCCAGTAAATGTAGAATACAGTGAATGAATTTGGTTTCGTCCCAATACTATCTCAAATCAACCGGAAACGAAGTAGTAATTTTAACATTTTATATCATAATATAACTCAACAGGTAGATGTTGCCTACTTCGATTTCAGGAAGGCTTTTGACACAGTAGATACCGATGTCCTTTTGACTAAATTGGCTGGTGTAGGCTTTACACACCTTGTCATTTTTCGCCTGCTATTTACGAGACCGCTGTCAGCACGTCGACTGCAGTGGGCAGCTCTCTGAGCCCTATTTCACGAAATCAGGAGTCAGTCAGAGCAGTAATTTAGGGCCTTTTCTCTTCATTTTAACAACTAACGACCTGCCGAGAGTAGTCAATAAATCCAAACCATTGTTATTCGCGGATGAATTGAAATTTTGAAGAAGATTCTTAGAATAAAGCAGGAGACTGGTCATGACATACTACAGCAGGATATTAATAGAGCAGTAGAGTGGAGCCGTAGCAATAAGATGTTTGTAAAAAAGCATACCGCAATTTAGGGTTGTTCTTACGGCTAGGAAACCAATTAACGAACATCAGTGCTTTGAGATCGTTGTACGAAGCCCTTATAAAAAGTTATTTGGAATGCAATGCTGTCGACTGGTCGCCACTTGAAGCCAAGTATCTAAAAACTAATGCTAGAACGTATCCAGAACAAGTTTGTGAGATTCTTCTACTTAAGGCTGTATGGTGTGTATTCAGGGTATCCACTGCTAATCCTACTCTATTTGTGCCGGGCATGGTAGGCTATTAAAAACAGAAAGTAAGAAGGGAAGTAGCTCTCGCCACTTACTTATTTAAGATTATGCATGGTAAATACACAACCCAGGCGTTCTAAGCACTTGGGTTGTGTGTGCCTGATGGGTACGTAGGCCGACGGAGGCGGCCGCCGCTGCTGCTGTGACTGCTTCAATTGTACTCTGAGTATACACACCAGCCGCATTTTGTAAAATTACTCTTGGTTGTTGAAATAATATAATATTGGAAGTCTAATCTTAGTAAGTCAACAACAATAACTACACTATTGTATTAGGTAAGCCTGTGATGATAGTGGTATGTGTTTTAAATAATAAATAAATAGATAAAAGTGTATTCAATGCAAAGTATCACGCCTTTATGGTCGTATCCACAACCTGGTTTTTTACTTTGGTTTTACAAAATTGGACCAAAAATGTAATTCAAGGGATTTCAAAAATAAATGTTGGCAGCACTGTTTTACTGTCACTTTACTATTGTCAAACGAAAGTCATTTCATTCATTTAATTTTTCTCTCATGTTTTCTGTTTGCAACGGTCGTAGCGCGTGTTTTTCTATTTCAATTCTTATTTGATACCAATTTAGCTGCGTAGATATTATAATTTTGTTACAAAAATGAGTGCGTGGCCTGAAGTTACGACTGCAAAGTCGGAAAATCGCCATGAAATCAAATTGGCGGGTGCGGAGATTTCGAAACGAATTTCGGAAAGTGGTCTAGACAAAGGTATATTTCAATTAACAAATATTAACCTTTTAAATATCAGTGACACATGTCTATCAACTATACCGGATGGTATAAGTCGCCTGGTGAACCTCCAATCCTTGCTGTTATTTGGGAATAAAATAACAGAATTCAATAAAAACATAACCTCTTTGAAGAAATTAAAAGTGCTTGATTTATCGAGAAACCAGCTGAAAAGTATTCCGGAGAGTCTTAACGAAATGAAAGAGTTGACTAGTATCAATTTAAGTTCGAATGAAATAGAAGAAATGCCGAAATTCACTGATTTTCCCAGTTTGCTTACTATTGATGTGTCAAATAACAAATTGACCAGTTTCTTGGACATGGAGAATGCTGTGCTAGCTCATTTGACTGATCTGAAGATTAAAGGGAATGCCATTGAGGTGTTGCCGAGCTACATTGTCCGTAGCTTGCCTTCATTGAAGAACTTTGATATTGGAGACAATCAACTGAAGACAGTTCCTGGAGAAGTAGCCAACATGGCTAAGTTGAAAGGTAAGACTTCTTTTATACCACATCCTGTTACATACTTGGTAATAATGTATTTTTGATCCCGTACTTGCTATAAATTCATTGTATTCATTAATATTACGAAATAAAGTTGTAATATTGCAACACAGTTGACCAACCTTGGGATCAATGAATTAGTGATAGTACATCACATTGTTTTCAAATCAGCCAACAATTCACTTTATGCCTTTATTGCAGAAATTAACCTCAAAGGCAACAAATTCACCGACAAGAGATTCATGAAACTCGTAGACCAGTGTCGGACCAAGCAGATATTGGACTACATCCGTGACCACTGTCCCAAGTCAGACCAGACCCAGCCTGCAGGCAAGGGCAAAGGTAAAAAGGGCAAGAAGGAAGAACCAACACCTGAGGAGCCAGAGTGTGATCTGTGCCATTCAATGAACATTTTACATGTAGAAGATGATACTCGACGGGTTAAGATTATTGAGTCCCAAGTGGCTGTGGTCCGTCCCTACATCCTGTGCTGCATCGTGAATGACCTGTGCTTCAATGAGTCATCCTTTAAGAAGTTTATTCAGCTTCAGACGAAACTGCACGACACGGTCTGTGATAAGAGAAATGTTGCTACGATCGCTACTCATGACTTGAATAAGATTGCACCAGGTAATTTCTTAACTTTTTATTGCCCAAAGATTACAAGAAACAGTTTACCCTAATGATTGATGTGTCGTTTCAATAGAATTTTTATAATAATTTGATGAAGTACTTGAGTCGCAGGTAGATGAAGAGTTTTTTTTTTCAAACTCGTTTAAGCTTAATGTAACAAAGATACTTCGGTTTATTATTATTTATTTATTCAGTAGTACACATACATTTTATACAAGTTGATGCCTACATAAACTGATTAAAGTTTTACCATGTACCAACATCATCTACTACATAATTTAGAAAAAAATATAACCACTTACTTGAACTGAGTAATAAGTATGGTTATTCTAGGTTTAAGCTTGTCTTTGTATGTATATAAGATGTTATTCAATTATTACAAGATGTAACTAAAGAAATACTTATTTAAATAGAATTTCCACATTGTAACTAAAATCTTTAGTTACTCCCATAGCAGTGAATAATAGCTAGCAAACTCAAAATTTTCCCAATATTCCCAGGTGATCTGGTATACACAGCAAAGGCTCCAGCAGCCCTGAAGCTGATCCCACTGTCAAGGCTGCGACCCTACTCCGGCGAGCAATTGTTCCAGCAGCTCACTGCAGAAGCTGAGGCTCTGCGCAAGGAAAAGAAGAGGAATGTCTATTCTGGGATCCACAAGTATGTGAAAATTATACTTTTAAAAATACTACGAGTAAATGTAAAAGATATCCTTTGCTAATGTGATGAGCAGAGATCAGAATAGGTTGAGTATATTTGCCTAAACTTCAAAGACGGTAAGTAACATTTGGATAATAGCACCCTCTAATTTAACAGCTTTATTATGAAACTTAAAACTTATTCTGGGATTTCATACGGAGTCATTATCCACATGTACTTACTTCCTCGAAGTTTAGGCAAATAAACTCTACCTATTTCAATCTCTGGTCATGAGTTATATCAAAGTATTTCTTTTTTATTTTCTTTATAATCACTATATTTTTCTCACAGATATGCCTGTAGTTGATAAATATTATGATAATACAGGTCGGTAGGGACACTGACACTAAAACAATTACCACATATTCAGTAAGTACATCATTTTGAACACCCCATAGAATTTTTTTTTGGTTATTAAAAAAAAATACAGCTGTTTCCTACAAAACAGCAATACCTACACGGTCAAAATGTGTGGATAATCTGTTTTTCTTTGTGTTGAACAATATTCATGTTGGGGGACTCAGAATGATGTACTGAATATATTATGGTTACTATTTTAGTGTTGGTGTCCCTCCCACGTTGTATACATTTTTGTTTTCTCCAATAAATAGTAAAACATCTTGTACTTCCATTCAATCAATATGCAACACTGTATTAAAGCTACAACTGATGGAACCCAATTTATTTCTTTATCGTGTGGTTAGTGGCTAACCTGGTGTCAGAGTTTTTATGCTGCCCATGGGCCTCTGACTTGGCTTTCCATACCGTCGAAAAATATCTCTCAGGTAAGGAAAACATCGTGAGGAAACCCTCACGATGTTTTCCTTCACCAAATTATTCAATACGCACATGATTCCGAAAAATCAGAGGTGCGTGTCCTGGGTTCGAACTCGAGACCTATGACTTGGCAGTCCAACGGTCACACCACTAGGCTATCACTGCTTATGGAACCCAATTAAACTATAGTAAAAGTTAATCCTGTACTTATTATTTTATTATAGATACCTGTACTTGCTAGAAGGCAAGCCTGTGTACCCATGCCTGCAAGATGCTAGCGGAAAGGTCATCAGTTTCCCACCCATCACAAACTCCGAGGATACAAAGGTAAATGTTTATAAAGAACTAGCTTTTGCTTGTGGTTTCGCTCCCCTTATGTATGGAAATG
This sequence comes from Standfussiana lucernea, assembly GCA_964057025.1. NCBI lineage: Eukaryota > Metazoa > Arthropoda > Insecta > Lepidoptera > Noctuidae > Standfussiana > Standfussiana lucernea. Next base: position 8,413,236 of record OZ059805.1, read on the forward strand.
AACCAACGGGAACGTTTTAAATGTAGCCCATGACAATCGGTAATGATGCAGCTTCGCTTTAGTGAAAGAAATTTTGGAACCAATCTGTAGTTCCAAAGATTACCCCCTACATACTAACTTATAAACAACTTTTTTATAATATTAGTATAGACTAGCTTTTGAGTGGATAGGTATAAAGTATCCTATATCCTGGGTAAGGACATGGGATACTTTTTAGGTTTATAAACAGTTCTAAAAAAAGGAAAAAAATGGTCTATCCATGTGCAAATTTCTTCGAAATCCACCCAGCGGTCAAGGCGCGAAAAAGTACAGACCGGTAGATATAATATCAATTAGAATTAAAAAGGATTATTCACAGAAATCACGAGAGTAGTACCTTAACGTTTCTCTATCACGCTAAACCCACACAGAATACTTTATTATTCTTGAACTTCCGTATCGCACTTCTAACAAAGACAATGTCCTCAGATGTCTCAAGAAAGCAAGTCGATGTTGGTAGAAGTGACTTCGCACACGTCGCTCGGCGCCTGTAAGACTGTCATGAACAAGCTGCTGCAAGAGTGTCTTCTTCTGGGCATAGGGCCCCAAGAGCCTGAGGCTGCTTTCCACACGCTGATTGTGCAGCAGGTAAGGGAATGTTGTAAAATAATAGCAATAACATAGGCCAGTCAGCGACATTGGTCACCAACATAGGTCTCTGTCAAGCTGCGTCACACCGCTCTGTCCTCCGCTTTCCGCAACCACTTTATCCATCTGTTGGTCTGAAATGCTGATCTATATTTTATGTATAAACAAAAATACAAAAGTTATATCCATTATAGACTTTGAAACCATCCAACCGATGTGCCCCAAACGGGTTTCATTAGAAAGGCAATAATGCTGAGATGGTTTTATACCACTAAAACAATGCATTAGGCACTATAGCGTAGTAGCACACGCCTGGTATCCGTTAGTTATGAATAAAAGTAACAATGTTAATCTGCTTTCGCTGCAGACTGTACTATCGATACCACTGACGAAGACTGGATATGCTACTTCTGCCTATCCCTTCGGAGAAAACCGGTGTAATGCTGCAATAGTTTTCTCTACTCTACTACCTTTTATTGTATCTTATACATAAATTATTACTTGGTATTTACATATGATATCTGAATGATACTTCCAAGGTTACAGATAAGCCGAAATAAATCAATGCTTATAGTAAAACGAGTGATTTTAATAATAACGTAACATCACGCTAATGTTTCTCCAAAGGGTGGGCAGGCCTTATACTAATAAACTTATGTACATGGTACACTCTCTTTTCATCAGTTATGTGAGACCCCCTGTTGCCATGAACCGGCCAAGTGCGAGTCGGGCTCGTGCACTAAGAGTTCCGGATCACCAAACAATATTTTTAACGTTCATTCACATGTCAATTTACACGCAACAGGAAAACTAAATTTGTTTATCATAATATGTCAATGAAAAACATAGATTCTGCTACAATTTCACGGAAAAGTTCCGTATCTCAAAAACTAAATATCAAATCTTTGAAAGTTCTTTTAACGTGCTACAAACCCATTTTTTTTTAGAATTTTACTCTACTTCCTCATCACCCATTGACTTAAGAAAAAAAAAGTATTTTAGAAATATCATTTTTCAGCTGTCAACAGACACCTCACACAATTATATACGTAGATTTTGTTTTTATCGTCAGTCTTCTCTGCTTAGCGTATCGATGGCAAATAAGTTCAAATATTATGTTTAGCCCAAAACTCAGCCACGCGAACTCCGCTCACTGATGCAGTAAGCAGATCATCAAGTGCGCAGGTGATAGGGCATGCGGTGCAAGATGGAAGAGAGAGGTTAGGTTCGAAGTCTGTTTAAAGATTTCCAAGTCGGATTTCCCAGTCTCGTCAGTTATATATGTACATAGAGCCACCATTTTTTTTTTTCAAAATTTCATCTCTTTATTGTAGGGGTTCATAGAAGACATCTACTCTCCAAGTTTCAATTGTGTGGTGACAACAGTCTCTAAGTAAAATGGCAGTGACATACAGATACATATGGATCTTTGTTTCCGAAATAAAATTAATTGGCTATGGAACCTTAAAATGAGTACAACCTAGGCCATGACTCAGTACAGTATACAGTAATTATTCAAAGTGAGAGAGGCTAGTTTTATTCCACGTTTTTTATTATTATTAGCCTTGTATGTCCCACTGCTGGGCAAAGGCCTCCTCCATATCCTTCCAGGTACTCTTCTTCTGCGCCACGTTTTTAACACAAATCAATCATTTATTTATTTTTTCTCCAGGTGAAGGTAGTGGACCTCGAAGGAAACCTCAAGAACGTGTACCCATCACGAACTGACTGCGTCTTCGAAGGCACGAATATCAAGGTCTTACGTAGCAACAGGAAGTAATACTATAAAGTTACTTATTCCAATGCCATCGCCGAGAAATCATTAAAGGAAGATGCGAAAGAATAGTTCAACTGACTCACAGTATGCGGCCGGTAATATAGCCTGGCAACATCGGGTTTTAGAAGTAGTTCGGCTTTGTAAAGCGTTGTTACCATCTAAATGTCGATTTCTTATTATAACGCCCGGGGGTACTGTTAGCCCTTACACAAGGGTGATTTAATGTCGCGGTCTGCATTTTCAACTTACAGTATTGAGCCGGGTATTAAGAGTCCAACAGAGCGCATCACAGTGTGTCATTAAAGCGCACTGCTACATTTTCATCTCGGCGTTAAAGAGTGCGATGAAAATACAAGTGCGTAATAAAAAGATTTTGGCGTAAAAAAGTCCGTGTGTAGGAGGGCTTACTTGGCACCTTGCGTTTTGTGATGTAATATTTTGTAAAAGGTGTCAAGTGGTCTCAATGGACTTCAAAAATAAGGATCTGTCCAAAAACTTATTTTCTTTAGTATAATTCAGTGTAATGGATCATTTGTATAAACGAAAAAGCCATAAAAATGTAGCCTTGTGTCAAAATTGAAATGAAATCAAAATATTATACCGTTAATCGCACAAAAATACTTAAATAAGGGAATTTAAGCTTTTTAAATGCTGAGTAGATGATGGACAATTATTTTCAACTGCCAATGGACGTCAACCTATTGAAGAAAATCCAACGTCGCAACCAATGACAGGAGCGGTCATGTCCGGCGGAAAAATAATTCAAGGTATGGGCAGCGCTTTATGCTATCTTAAGTCCACTGTCCATTATGATGCCGCACATGATGCCAGTATGTATTCACACAAGCTTGCATGTCCGAAAATATTATTATTACTTAATTTTGTTTTAATGAATGAGTGATTGAATTTAATTTCATAATTTTGATAATGGTTTTCTTTAGTTCTTAATCAATGTTGTGTTTAAAATTAGTATTCGCGCAAATGCGCGGGTTTGTGTTTTTTAAACTTTGATGCAATGACAGAGGTTAATCATTTAACATGTTCTGAAAAGCTATAATCGCATGTCCCCATACTATTTCTCGGACTAAAAATCAGCTACAGTATACTTTAAGTTAAAAATTATCTGTGATGAATCATGCTAGTAAAGTATTGATGTGATACATCAACACCGTACCGATTGTAACTTAAAAAGTAAGAGAAAGTTTTTGTTAAATGTTTTCTTTTTAATACTGTGTATTTTTGTAATCTTCTTTTTGTTTTATTTCGTCGTACCCTAAGCTAAAATATTATGTACATAAACACGATACGATGTAAAATACTGGTACAGCCAGCTGCATCCGGTTAGACCGGAAGCCGACCTCAACATAGTTGGGAAATGGCTAGGCAGATGCTGATGATGATGATGACACGATATGATGTCGTGCCGTGTAAATCTATGACATCAAAATCGCTGTCGTTAGTCGCGGCAGTCGTGGTCGAACATTACTGAAAGTTAACGACACACAAGGGCCCCTTCTGCAAGCCGTATTAGCCGGTGTGCCTTTGATGCTCTCGTTCACAGAAGGGAACAGGCCAGGCTCTAATTTTTCTATTTGACAACAGTTATCCAGATGGTGAAATGGCAGTCCCATTTCACCATTTGGATAACTGTTGTCAAATAGAGCTCAGACGAGTTTTATTTTTCGCCCAAAGATATTAGAAATTTTCATTATACAGAAACGTTGATTATCTAGCACCAAATATTATGATATATTTCTGTAATTCATTATATTGGTCAAATGAAAGTCGACCAATGTAAAGAGTTCGCCCCATTTTATATAGACGGGAAAAAATTGTATTGATATCAGACTTGAGATTGGGAATATTATGTAACAATCATGGCGTAGTTCACTGTTTTTTTTTAATATAATTCAAAAAATCACATTCGTTGCTGACCGTATAATGGAAGTACAATGTAGGAATATCGTGATTATATATCAAAAGATATAATCAGCAGATCCTCACAATTCACGTGAATGGCCGCCTTTAGCTCCCAAATTAAATGTAGCATCAATTATTACTTTTCTATAGCAACACTAAAATCAAGTGTCAATGTCAAATTTGATTTCCCTCATCATTTTATTCATTTTCAAAACAAGTTAAAACAGGTGTTGTGTGGTTTTGTTTAACTTCCGTGTTTTATATGGTGTAAAAAATATTCAAAATGCGGCGCAGCCTAGCGCCGAGCCAGGTCGGCTCAAGCAACAATGTCTTCAAAAGCCCGCTGCTAGAATCCAAACGAAATAAACGGCGGGAATGTACAAAGATTCCATTGACTCAGAAATCGGCTTCTCAATCATTAACTGCCTCTGAACACGAGAATTTAATCAAGCAGATACTGAACAAGCCTTTCAAGGTTCCCATACCGAACTATGTGTCCTCTTTTTGCGGTAAAAGCTTGGGCTTGAAAAGGACTCAGGTTAGGCGAGCCTTACACGATCCAGATGAGCCGAATGCGTTGGTATTGTACCGTCCGCCGTACATCCCTGAACATGAGAAGATGAAGATGAGTCCTAACGACATCAGAGTGGCCGTGGTCGTGGATCCAGTTTTGGGGAACATCTTAAGACCTCATCAGAGAGAAGGAGTGAAGTTTATGTACGACTGCGTCACAGGACAACAGATAGAGAACGCCTATGGTTGCATCATGGCCGACGAAATGGGTTTAGGAAAGACTTTACAGTGCATTACTCTGCTATGGACACTTTTGAGACAAGGGCCAGACTGTAAGCCTACAATCTGTAAGGCAATCATTGTTTGTCCAAGTAGTTTGGTCAAGAATTGGTACAATGAGATCCACAAGTGGCTGGGACAGAGAATCAATGCTCTGGCCATGGATGGAGGCTCTAAAGCCGATATAACACTGAAGCTACAGCAGTACATGAACACATTTACCACAACTCGAGTAGCCACCCCAGTACTAATCATCTCATATGAAACATTTCGAATTTACTCCAATATTCTCCACTCTTCTGAAGTCGGATTAGTCTTATGTGATGAGGGGCATAGGCTAAAGAACTCTGAGAACCAAACATACCAAGCGTTAATGGGTTTGAAAGCTAAGAGAAGAATTTTGATATCAGGAACACCAATACAGAATGATTTGACAGAATACTTCAGTTTAGTACATTTTGTCAATGAAGGTATCCTAGGGACTGGTCATGAATTCAAGAAGAGATATGAAAATCCGATTTTAAGAGGCCAAGATGCTCTAGCTACTGCTTCAGAAAGAGAAAAGGCACAAGAATGTCTGTCAACTCTAACCTCTATTGTTAACAAATGTATGATCCGCAGAACAAGCAGTTTGCTCACCAAATATCTGCCAGTTAAGTTTGAACAAGTCATATGTGTGAAGATGACTCCCCTTCAAACACAGTTGTATAAGAACTTCATCAATTCTGACGCTATCCGCAACAAGTTCAGCGGAACTGGAGAAAAGAATACTCTCAGTGCTCTATCAAGCATCACTACTCTTAAGAAACTTTGTAACCATCCAGATTTAGTGTATGACAAGATTCTAGAAAGATCTGAAGGTTTCGAAAAAGCACTGAGCCTGTTACCAAGCAATTACGACATAAAAGATGTGAAACCAGAATTGTCAGGAAAACTCATGATTTTAGATTGCATTCTTGCTAACTTGAAGACCAATACCGATGACAAAATTGTACTTGTATCGAATTATACACAAACTTTAGATTTATTTGAGAAATTATGTAGAAAGAGATCTTATTTATATGTGAGACTTGATGGCTCTATGACAATTAAGAAGAGGGCTAAAGTAGTTGAGAGTTTCAACAATAAGGAAAATAAAGAATGGATATTCATGCTTAGCTCAAAAGCTGGTGGTTGTGGTCTTAATCTTATTGGAGCAAACAGACTAATCATGTTTGACCCTGACTGGAACCCAGCCAATGATGACCAAGCCATGGCAAGAGTCTGGCGGGATGGGCAGAAGAAACCTTGCTACATATACAGGCTCCTTGCAACAGGAACCATAGAGGAAAAGATATTCCAAAGACAAGCACACAAAAAGGCTCTGAGTGACACTGTTGTTGATCAAAATGAGGAATCTCTTAGACATTTCACTTCTGACGACTTGAAGGATTTGTTTAGATTAGAAGAAAACACATTATCAGACACACATAGCAAGTTCAAATGCAAAAGATGTGTAAACAACATCCAAATTACGATTCCACCAGAAAATTCTGACTGCACATCAGATTTGTCCAACTGGTACCACTGTGCGGACAAGAAAAGCTTAGCAGATTTGGTTCTTAAGCAATGCTGGGACTTGGCAAAGACTATTTCTTTTGTTTTCCACCACAGATCTGCCCAAGTTGAAGCCGAGAAGGCTATAGAAGCAGAAAAAGAGAACATTCCAGAACCAAAGAGAAGGAAGATAGAAATTGATGAAGATTACTCTGAACCTGATGATAGTGGTGATGAAGATTACAAGTGAATATTTAATGCTGGTCTTTTATACCAGGGAGGAAATTATGTTGATTATTGTAAATAAGTTTTTCTTTTAAGTTTAAATGCCTACATTATGGAAAGAATATTATATTGATTACAGTATTTTTTTTTTGTATTTTTCGTTTTATATGAACCATCTATCCATGAACTGTCACCGAGAAATAATTCCATACTAGTCTTTTATCGTGTTGGGGTCAAATAAAAGTATAAAAAAAACATAACAGCATATATTTCCGCAAATAAATTGTTACAAAAAAATAAATAAGATACTAAATAATAAACCTTGTTCCTTAAACTCATAAAGTACCATCTTATTCTCATACCTTTTCAAGGTATTGCTTTTGACAGTCGAAAACAACATTTTAATGTCTGTTCTATACGCTAAAATAGCTACACACTGTAGTTGCAGAAAGTAATGAAGAATTTTGGAGTGAACCAGCCATTAAAGAAAATCCAATAGCTTCACAATGTTTTGATATCATTAATAATAATTATTGTTTTTGATCAATCTATTAATTTACGTAGTATCATTTTATGAAACAGATATGTGCGTTAAGTATGGAAGAAGAGATGCTGCGCCCACCCTAAATAAATTAGATTCAAGGGCAGGCAATAAATGTACTTTGTCAGTAGGTACTTCGTCTTTAGCTGGAACAGCTCAACTTAAGTCCGTAGGACCAGCTGGGTGGTTGTGCTGAATATCCTCGTTTATCGGCCTCCTCATTTACTTCGTACGGATTTTTGAAGAGTTTCAGCAAAAATCGCACCTGAAAAAAAAAACAAACACTTAGGAGAAAGGCAAAGAGATCATTTACTGCAAAATCAATATTTTGCTTGGTTAGGTTTTCTTGGTCACATGACCATGAAAAGTTGCAGTTACGTATTTCAACAATGCGTTCCCATATACATAGTATAATACACACAAGATAGTATAAAACACAGTCGCTACACGCTGTCTGTCTGTCCCTATGTATGCTTAAATCTTTAAAACTACGCAACGGATTTTGATGCGGTTTTTTTTAAATAGATAAGAGTGATTCAAAAGGAAGGTTTAGGTATGCAATTTGTTAAGGTTTTGAGTAAATTGGTTGAAATAGGACTATAATTATTGTTGGAAGTGTCGGAAAAAGTCAAGCCGCCTAATATGCTCTACTACCCCCGTGCGAAACCGGGGCGGGTCGCTAGTTCAAATTTAAAAACAAGTCTGATTAGATAAAAAAAAGAGATATAATAGGTGTTAAAGTACCCTTAATGAAGCCGAAAGGCACTCGTTCACCCCGTCATTGCGAACTTTTTTTGTCCGAGATCATACCTACCTGGGAACCTTCTAGTTATATTGGAGGTCAACGTTCCAACCTTTTCACAAGTTCTAAATGTTATAACTTTACTTTAAATGCCTCCACCCCCGTACTATTCAATGCATCCATCAGCACAATGTTTTGAATGCGTCACATTGAGTCATACCGTAAAATGTGAATAATCATCCTAAAAAAAAAATCGTTTCCCAGCAATCATTTTTGCGTAGAATTACTTAGTTTGATGTACAGCATACTTGGTTGCCAGCTTCGTGAAGGGTCCGTTTAGACCTTGTATACAGATTTCTATTTTCTGTTATTATAAAGGGTTTTACAATTCTATGGTGACCCCATTTTATGTCAATTTCGAAACACAAAATAAGTGTTGAAAGAAATGACTGCAATTCTAGAATTATTTGGAAATTATTTCTATGGACAATAATACCTTTTCAAAGTCATTGTTTTCAGCATCCTTGATAGCTTCCTCTAGGATCCAATTTCTCGGCACATACACGGGATTTACTTTGACCATCCTCTCGATTCGCTTTTCTTCAGGCACTGGAATCATGACAAAGTAATAATTTTAATTTTCAAAGGAAAAACGTGGCATCACGCCTCGCCTGTTTTCCCCGAATGTTTCGGTCGAGATGTTTTTATAGTACACCCATATTTCGACAGCTATTTTGAAGCCCTGTGTAATAGGCAACGGCCTGATGGCCTTCAATAGTCAGATCAGTTCACAAAAAAGGTTTAACGTTTGGAGTCCCCTTTTAAGCAACGAATGCCTTAATGTGTTAGGAGGCTCCGCTCTTCCATAGTACAGCATAATTACATAACAAGATTACAAGATATAGGTACCTACTTAATAATCTTTCTTATTACTATTATAAATGTGCAAGTTTGTAAGCATGGATGTTTGTTACTCTTTCATGCAAAAGCTACTGAACGGATTTGAATTAAATTTGGAACACAGATAGTTTATAACGTGGACTAACACATACTTTTTTATCCCGTGGGACAATTACCGAACTCCACGCGGTCGAGGCCGCGGACATAAGTTAGTGCCAAACAAAAATAAGGATACTAGCGAGTGTTACTCGAGTACCTGTGCGTAGTGTACCTATCTGTATATCATCTGCCAAGTCTTTTCTCCAATTTTATTGGGGCGTCTTCCAGTCTTACCGGATACAGCTGAACCAGTATTTTACATAGAGCGACTGCCTATCTGACCTCCACAATCCAGTTAGTACTGGGTAATACCGTACTCCTTCGTAATACTGGTTGTCTTTTTCCTTATTTACTTTTGGGCCACTGACTACTTGTAACGACTGTCAAAGATCTACAAATGACAACCCGACCCAGGGTTTAACGTGCTTTCCGAGGCACGGAGGAAACTCGGTACCTATGTAACGATGGTCACCCATCCACAGACCGACCTAGGCGCGGCTTAACCTTAAAGATCGACCCTGGCGGCTGTTATTATTGAAGACACGAGATCCTCAGTGTGTATTTTTATTACATAGGGTGATAAAATCAGCTTACAATTCTCTTTGTTCAGTCTATCAGTGTACGCTTGCACCCACTTCTCCCAATTCGGTGCTTCACTCAACTTACTGAGAGACCACTTCGTCTCTAGAACGGACTTATCTGTCAAAGTATTTGGCGCTACCTGAAAGAAAATACAGATTTTAAAATTAAAGAAAGAAAAACGTTTATTGGCACACGCCACAAGTACCTACACAATATAAAAAAGCAAATATAAAATAAAATTTAAAACTAACCAAGAAATATAATATTATCTTAATTAACATTAAGTACAGTACTTTTATAGATATTTTACATATGACAAGAGCAACTCAATAGCAAACATATTGTAACACAGGCGGACTTTTCAATGACAGCAACCCGCAGGCCGGGTTAACCCGTATAATGGTTAATCAAACATATAGGTTTCTTGACCAACCGGTTAAGCTTTTAACCCGATAAGAGTTGCGCCTCATCTGACAGCACTGAATCGCATTTTTCCATGCTATTTTTTATTTTTAGTAGTAATTATTTAAAACTTGAAAAAAACCTCTGCTTATACCTCTTTCTAGATATTTGATATTGTACGCCAGGGTAAGTAATGTGACCAGTTACCTCAGCGAGTTGTCTGAAAGTAGCTGTAAAGTCCGCCATTTTCAACTGCATCATTTCAAGCAGATCTTCCACAAGTTTTTCGTCGCCATCTTTAATTTCTTTGAGCCCAAGCTTTAGTAGGTATGTTTTCCTGAAATTGAAGGTAGTAAATAAAGAAAGTAGCACTTTTTAAGAGGGATTCCATATCCTTAATCACTAAGTAAATTAGAAGTGTTTGTCGCAAGTCGTCTTACAAAATAATACCCCATTCTGTTTAAAATTAAGTTCATTTTACATTAGCTGAGATTAAACTTACAATACTTTAGTTTTGACGTAGTTTTCGAGAGTAGCTTGGATGTCTTTGATCTCTTGTTTCTGATGCTCCGACAGAATAGGTTCGAGGGCTTGCGCTAATTTGTCAAGGTTCCATAGAAGAATCTGCAAAGTGAAAAAATAAGAACTTTTTTACGCTACGTAGAGGTCGGACAAAATCTACGTCATCGATTCGAGAAGAAGGAGATGAAGATGGTGGGTTTGTTTGCCCACACGAGATCATTATTTGAATGAAGTAATAGTTGTTCCGGATCTGTTTATTTGTGTATACCAAAATTAAATGTGTCTGTAAATGCACCTAGTGGATCAGTCAAAATTTCGGGGGTGTTGCAAGCGGCTAACAAATTAATTTTCTGTATATTTTTTTTTGGAAATGAACCTGTTTATGTTTCAGTAATCTGGTTTCTGCCTACCCCCATGGAAAAAACGCGTGTGTTTATGTATGTAGGTATGCTTCACAGCCATCTGTGGAGATCAATTGTGGGTTGACGCACGACTCAGATCTCAAGTGCGTATGCGGCGTCTCTCCACAGATACTAAGCCACCTGCCATCTTGCGCCGTATGCCCTGACACCCGCGCCCTTGATGACCATACGGCTGCACCAGTAAGCGGGGTTCGCGTATTTAGGGCGAAGCACATTTGAGCTTTGTTTTGGAATAGACGTGTGGCCATAGACGTGTCATGGCATAGACATGTGTGTCTATGGCCCAGAAGGAGAACGGATGTTTACTTACGCTGTAGAATTAGGATTATACTGAGCTATGTAGCTTATCTTATTAGAACTCACCTCAGGTTGCCTGCTAAACGCGTACCGGCCCAAATCATCGGATGTATTGGGCACATAATGCTGGGAGTAATGGTCTATGAAACCGTAGGGACCGTAGTCTATGGTCAGGCCTAAGAGGCTCACATTGTCCGTATTTAGCACGCCGTGAGTGAAGCCTAGACCTGTGGCAGTAAAAGTACAGTCAACCTCAAAAATGAAATTATCATTTTTTTTTTAAACAAGCTTTTATTCAAAGAAAGAAGAAATTAGCTTTATCTATGAACATTGAACACGCATACAAAGTAAACGTATGATTATAGTTTACCTACTTATTACAGCGATCTGTTTTTAACTTACCTTGCCAGGTTGCCACCATATCAAGATTCCTATGAGCCACTTCTGAAAACCACTTCACATATTTGTTTTCCCCAGATTTCTCGATCTCAGGGAAATGGTGCTGAAAATGAAAGAAAAAACTACCTATAATTCCTGTTATAGAGAGAAGATTTGAACGTATAACGGTTGTATTAGCGATGTAGAATCTAGGTACCTTTATAATAAAATCAGCTAACATCTTCAAAGTGTGAGGCTCTTTTCGCTTGACCAGTATCTCGAGCGATCCGATGCGGTACCACGCGTTGGCTAGACGCATCACTACGGCGGCGCGTTCTTGTCTCGCTCGACCGCTATAGGTCTTGTCTCGCCATACTTTGTGGTCGTCACTCACTGAGAAATAAAGGAAAATGTTGGAAAGTCAATAAGGTGGTAGCAGTGCTCACTGCTCAGGGTGTTCCAGATGTAGGTATCTATAAGAAAGAGTATTTATATATAAAAAGTATTTATTGGTCTCGCACAGGACAAAAGAAAGTGGTTAAATTAAGAATAGAACAAAATTATGTATTTAAAAAAGTAGACATAAGAAAAAAATTAAAATAAGACTAACTAAATTGGTCCTGTACGAGACCAAAAGGCCCCTATCTCAGCATGGTGTTGTAACATTTAAAAAAAGTCACAGCACTGATAGGGCCCAAAGTGATGTAAATGGTAATTAATGGTCAGATACGAATAAAAAATTATAGTAAAAAATAAAATGTATAAACGAATAAACAAAAATAATAAGACATACAGTAGAACTAACACCGCCATCTAGTTTTACCACAGACAATTTCTTGCTTAGAAATGCCTTTCTTTAGTGTGAACAATCCCGGTTTTCGGTAGCACTCAAAACTTTGTGCTAGTACATTGAATAGTACAGGGGGTCATAGAGGTAAATGTTATAAGTAATATCAGTTTCCCCAAAAGAATATAGCAATGACTGGAAGAACAAGTGGCTCTCGGCTTCGTTAAGTGTGCTTGCTCTACACCCATTATAATATCTAATGACTGTCTCGTTGGTCCAGTGGTTGTATGCGCGACTGCTGAGCATGAGGTCCAGCAGCCCCCGGCCACCGTAGACGCGGGCCTGTGGACGGTGAGCTAAGGGCTAGCTCGCCGTCCCTCCGTCTTAGGACGACAGGCCGTGTCGACGGCGCGTTCGTGTTCCACGCGCGCCTCAAAGAGATGTCAGCATAGGGAAGGGGCCCGCAAGGGCCGATGCCTGCCGGGTGCTGCGGGTTGTTCGAAAGAGATACCGCGGCCCCGGAACACAAAGGGCGATGAAGGAACATGGGTGGGTTTTAGTCAGTAAAAGTCTGACACTCCCTCCCGCTCAGCCCAGAGCGGGAGAAGTCATTTGATGATTTCCCATCCGGAAAAAAGAGCATGAGATCCTAGGGCCGATTCCCGGGTCGGGCTAAGTGATATTGGGTTTCTCCATCAGGAATTTCTCAGTAACAGCCACGGAGTCTGGTTTTGTGCCCGGTTGACGACAATTTGCTTGCCCTCTATTACGTGGAACTTAAACATAACTGGTGAACCCTTCGGGCATTATAGCTAAAAAAAACCATAATATCAATCCACCTTACCCACCAAAGCTGCGGCCCTAGTAGTGGGCACCCCGAGGTGGTAGCAAGCCTCCGACGCGATCATCTCTCTGACTGAAGACCGCAGCACCGCGCGACCGTCGCCGAAGCGAGAGTACGGAGTCTCACCCGAGCCTTTTAATTGGGGCTGCCAGGATTCCCCTTTGCTGTAGAAGAATACAATTATTGATCCAATAATGCTAAGGGATAACTCAAGTAGCTGATGTTGGAGGAAAAACAGCGGCCAAGTAGCACGGATGCACTTGGAGAGATGGGCAAAAAAGGTGGCGTGACGATCTGATCATGTTTGCGGGGCTTACGTGGCCAGAGATCGAATAGAATTGAGAAGTATGCAAGGAGAAAGGACGGGCCTTTGCTAATTTAAAATACTCAAGGGATGCTTAAATTTTAAGCACATTGCAAAATGTTGAGTCTGATCAATGCCGTAGATTGATGAGGAGAACGTAATTTTTCGTTGGTTATTAAAAAAAAACAACTGTTTCCTACAAAACTGCATTACCTACACATTCAAAATATATGGAGCAGCAGATTTTTTTAAAATTACCGATGAAAAATTTCTGTGTTCAGAATTACGTGCTATAATATGTGGTTAACGTTTTAGAGTCAATGTCCTTTCTACCTTGTGTACTTTCATTAAAAGCCTGTTATTTTGAAATTGCAAACAGATACTTACTTCAAATTTACTTATTTGTATAGATATGTATGTATGCATAAGTTACTATACTATTAAAGCAATCTCGCTTCTGCATTTAATACTCAACCTGATTACCTGTTCACGTATTCTCCGAGAACATGTGCTCTTCCATCACCAAGTTGATCAGCCCATTGTCCAAATTGGTAACCACCATATCTGAAAGATTACATCATCTTTTAATAACTATAATATGTATTTGTTTCTTAGGATTGGCAATATTATAGTCAAATCAGAATGAGTATAAAGACAGGAATGATCAGTGCTCCTGAAAGTATTCTTCTACAATTCTGTTTCTTAATTTTATTGAGATTTGACTTCTCCATGAGCAGTTTTATTTTTATTTAATAATTACTACCCTATTTTGACTGAACAAATGAGTCTAAGTGTGACCACCAGTCCGCTAACATAGTATACATTAAAAAAATATTGAAGACTGTGATTTTAAAACTTTTCTTTGGAAAGTTCACTCAGGTATCTGATAAACTGAGTTTACTGAGTGAACTTGTTAAATAATTTTTTTTTTAACAATTTGCATTGTCGTACCTGTGTGAAACAGTCAGGCCTCCTTCTGGCAGATAACTGCCAGCGATAAAATTGATGAATTCCTCACTCTCAGCTACAGAAGGGTCCAAGTCCAGAATGTCTATGAGAGCATCATCTGAGGCACATACCAGGTGTAACTTTCCAGCTAGGGGCTCTGTTGGCACCTGAAAATGTGAACAGATTAAAGAAAAGAGTGTCCATGGAGTTTGTTGTTCATATTTCTCGACGGCAGAAGCATAAGGTGGAGGTACCAATAAAGAGAGTTTCTACATCTGATCTTCTGCTACTGAGCATAAGGTAGGACATTCAAATACAGAGAATGTATACAACCAACCTTATGTTTCTGATGTCGAAATTTCTCCACAGGAGAGCTACGTTTTGGAAAAAGCGACTGGCTTCGACTTTCAGGTTAACAGACTGAGTTGAAATACATACTTCGAGTCTGAGAATAAACTTAAAACTTAGCTATAGTGATTTTAGAGACAGGTTAGAAAATAATGACGTTCTTAGTTTTTGTAACCGAAATGGTCATCACATCACATCAGAGTAGCCCAGCATCCATTTGAGAGGTCCATGTCCATTATGGAGCTTCTAGTAAACAATTAGTTTTCGACATAAAAGTTTCCACTCTTACCTTAGAAAACACAGCATCCTTCACAGCCATCGGCATATTATACTCCGGATTCTCATCAATAGGCAGCGCGGCGTAGTTAGGAGTGTCCCTGAACTTCCACTCTTTAAAGTTACTCACTGGTTTCATTTTTCCAACTAAACTAGGTTTCTGTTCGTTCATAAGAGCTGCTAACACACAGAAAGCTCGCTTCATCGAGCAATTTTTTGAATTACCTTCACAATATCCTGTCTCGTGAAATTATTACGAAATTGTAATCATATCGGTATTATTTTGTAAACATGTGTTTTGCTTATTAATTGGTGTAAGTGATAGTTAGCTTTAAAAATATGGAAATAAAGTTGATTTTCTCAATGACAATTTTGAGAAAAACAAGATTTTTATTTGTCAATTATTGCCAGTTATCATGACAATGACAAGAGAGATGACATTGACATTTCGCGCGTAGGTACTGTTTACACGTGTGATTTTTCTATCTTCTCTTAGGGCGATAAACCCTTCTCGTGTAAATGAGTCTTAAACGTGAGGCCCTATCTTTTGGCAGAGTGGCCATTAATATTTTTAAAAAGATTATAGTAACTTATCACAGTCAAAGGAAGCGAATGAATCGAATTTTAGAGATACTTGTATGAAATCTCGCACACATAACCGCGCCGAATCGGACGAATACACAACGTTAAATGTACGTATAATAGAACGATTCGTCGTAGCAAACGGGAAGAAACCAGTTGGCCTAGGGGAGGATTTATTTGGACACTAGAATGACCCATCTATTTCAGCTTTTTTAACCTACTCTATAATTATCAACAGCGCGGATTCGCTATAATATAATAATATTAAGCTATGATGACACCCTGCGCTTCTCTGCGCCATCTTATTCCATATGAAGTCTAAATAGGTGAACTAAAACAAATAAAATTGAAGTTTATGTTTGTAATTTCAAAATAACAGCATTTTACTAAATGCATTATTCGTTCTAGATAAAGAATGGTGTAAGACAAGGTGACACTATATCACCCAAAATATTCCAACTCTACTGGAAGACATATTTAAAAAACGAACGAACGAACGTGGGACGAAAGTGGTATCAATATAAACGGCGAATATCTGTCACACTTACCATTCGCAGACGACATAATCATACTTCAGGAAGACATTCATTCATTCATGAATTATTACAAAAAATGATCAAAGATCTCAATATAGAGAGTGAAAAATGAGGACTGAAAATGAACTACGAAAAAACCAAAGCAATGACCAACGGAGAAGAAATACCAATAATTTTTGATAACCAACACGTCGAATACGTAGATAACTATATATTATTAGGACAAAATATATGTTTTACCGATAGGACTGTAAAAGAAATCAAACGAAGGATAACCATTGCATGGAAAAGTATTGGTCACCTAAAGAAATATGAGGAAATTTCTCAAACGACATCAAAAAGAAACTATTTGACTCATGCTACCAACTCTTTTAAACGGGTGTCAAACTTAGACAGAATTTTATTTTCATAGCATCTGTTGTAACAGATGCTATGAAAATAAAATTAAAGTCAAAGGGTTCAAAGAGCTGTAGAAAGAAGCATGCTGGGATTAAAAATAAGCCACCGCATGAAGAGCAGCGACATTAGGGCAAAGACCAAAGTCACTGATGCTCTGTATATGGCCGAAAAACTGAAGTGGAACTGGGTAGGCCACATCGCAAGAACCACAGACAATACGTGGAGGGAGCGCGTCCTGTACTGGTATCCACGAAACTGAAACACACGCCGCGGCAGACCATTGCAACGATGGTGAGATGATTTCGTAGCATTGGCAGGACCAGAACGACCCAGAATAGATTTAGATGGAAACAGATGGAGGATGCCTTCATCCAGAAATGGATGACCCCTTAATAACTATATAATAACTATAGAATTGTAAATTATAGGGAAATAAAGGCTATTTTTATTTTATTTATATACGTATATCTGTTTATTCCGGCTAATCTCCAAAATGGCTGGACCGATTTCGACAAGAAAATCCGATTCAAATAGGGACGTAATATTTTATAATAATTTCACGCGTTTGAAGGTCGCGGGCAACAACTAGTGATATATAAAATGAGAAGTCAAAAGAATTAACAAAAATAAATAAATATTTAATTAAGAGAAGATCATTTAACTGGAGCAGCTAATCTTAAGAGCGTACGCCCATTGAGGTGGCTGTGTGGAGAAGCCACGCTTTTCTGCTTCGGCCTGTACTTCGAACGGTTTCTTGAGCACTTCCAGAAGGAAACGTATCTGAAAAATTATCATAGTAAGATCATGCCGAGTCATAAAACAAGTTCAATAAATGTTATTTGCGATGCGATAGCAACGTATTGGGAAATCTGTATCAACAAATCTCAAGTGATGAATGGGAATAGAAAAATGCATTTCAATATTTCGGTCGTAAACTGAGTCCAGATCGCTGCCTAAACTTACATCTGTATGATGTGTCTTTAAAAGCCAAAACTAACAAAATGACTTTAATTCCTGGAGGGTTTGGAGGACGTGCCAGTTATTTTTAATCCCCGGGCACAAATCCAGACTGATAAGACTAAACCCATACAAAACCAAGAATAATTCATTGAAATCCCTCAACCTTCTGATAATCATCCTGCTCAGCATCCACAATGGCCTCATGCAGCAGCCAGTTCCTCGGCACGTAGACGGGGTTGGCGCTCATCATGCGCCGGCGGCGCTCGTCCTCAAACAGGCCTGAGGAGCTCACGTCCACTGCGGCTACTCCACAGTCACGACTGTTCACGGGAAGAACACCTAGGCCAAACGAGCTGGATGATGTCTAAAGATCTACTGAGTAGAAAGCAAAAGAACCTGGCCTGGATAAAACAATATCTACTATGTGCTATTAGGTTTATAAAGGACTACGTGACAATCTTTTTGATAGGGCATGCCAAATTATTTGGATTATTCCTAACCTGACCCGAAAACCTAACCCGGTAGCAGGTTATGTTAGAAATTTGAAAAAAAATGTTAAATTTATTCCAAACCTAATCCTATTCCTAACCTGACCCGAAACATGATTCCTAACCTAACCCGAATTGTGATGTACGGGGTGGAAGGGACACCGACGCGAAAACGGAAACCACATACTCAGTACATCAATCTGAACCCCGACCATAGAAATTTTAAGTCGGTTATTAAAAAAAAAATCTGCTGTTCCCTACAAAACTACAACACCTACACGGTCTTGAAATATATGGAACAGCAGATTTTTTTTTAATAACTGACGTAACCGGGTTAGGTTTTGGGGTCAGGTTAGGAATAATACAATTATTTTGGTCCCCGCTCTCGACCATCGTAACAGGTATTCAGAAGTCAGGGTTACTATGTAAAAATAAAGCTATTGCGAATGTGCGTCGATGATTCCTCACCGGCTTCTTTGTCAAGTCTTTCGCGGTACTGGTCCAACCAGCAGCCCCAAGATGCGTGAGATGACAGACGCTTCAATGACCATTTCTCCTCCAGTTTAATCTCGCTTACCATCTCACAAGGCTCCAGCTATATCATACAAATCAAGAATACAATTATTTGGTTAAAGGCTTAACTGTCTGTCGAAAGTGCCTGCAAAAAATGTTCGGTGAGGGTGTGGTGTCGCGGAAGTTCAGTCATTCATCCATTGATAGGCGTCAATAATTCTCCCGCACCGCACAGCAACTTCAGGCATCATCTTAATTAAACGGTAGGCCTGTAGTTATTGCTCCCTTTAAAAAAAACCTTGACCACATCACAAACCTCGCCGAGTTGTCTAAAGGTAGCAGTGAAGTCGGCGCCTGTCTGTTGCATCATGTCCAATAGCTTTTCTACCAGTTCCTCGTCACCACCACGTTCTTCTTTTAGGCCAATCTTCATTTGGAACGTTTCCCTGTAGGAATCGACAGAAATTATTTATAAAAGCAGCATTAAATAAGAACGAAGTTCAGAAATTAAAAAAAAAATACCAACAGTATCTTGTTCTTGCAATAAGTGTCCAAGGTTTTCAATATGTGCGACATATGTACTTGTTGCGAGGAAGACAGAAGAGGCTTCAGAGCATTTGCAAGCTGTCCTATGTTCCATACCACTACCTATAATACCGTAATTTAAATTATATAAATTATGCTTCCTAGTTGGCAGGTTGGTTGGTGACTACCCATTTAGTCAACAAATAACTTTTATTAGTAGAAATATAGAAGTAAAGAATCTCACATCAGGTTGCTTGGCAAGTGCATATCTTCCCTCTCCATCTGAGCAATTGGAAACAAATCCACCATCATATGAGTCCACAAAGCCAAAAGGACCAAAGTCCACAGTCAGGCCCAGGAGACTCATGTTGTCAGTGTTCAGGAGTCCGTGTGTGAAACCTAGACCTGTGTTGAAAATACTAGGTGTAAATATAATACTAGTAGGGTAACCATACCCTGAAGCAAGGCACCAGACCTGTTTCAGTGTTTAACTTCAGTACAAGACTACCCGAAGTGTCTAAAGGTGAAGGTTATTAGAGACATGAAGCTTACCTTGCCACTTAGCAACGAGGTCCAATGTCTTATGAGCAATTTCCGAGAACATTCTAATGAAACGATTCTCATCAGTCAGCTGGATGTCAGGGAAATACTCCTAGAAATCATAATATATAAGCTATATTTTAATATAAAATAGTAGACTACATAACACATACGATCAGCCCATACCATTACGACTGCTGGGACTCAGGCCTCCTGTCTGTGACAGGGAGTGGGCCGATGACGGCCCACTCCCTGACATTCTGTCATGCCATGCCATCTCTGCACGATTTGCTGCTCTACGGTCCACCACAGTGAGCCTATGTTGATCCAATAGTATTACTTGACGAACCTTTATGATAAAATCGGAAAGCTGTCTCAGAACAGCGATCTCTCCAGTCCTAGACAGGATCTCTAAGGACCCGAAGCGAAACCAATTCGGAGCCAAGCGGAGTACGACCGCTGCCCGCTCTCGACGAGGAGATCCGTTGTAGTAGATATCCCTGACGATAGATTCGTCGCTCACTGTAATTGTATAAATGTATGTTCCATAGTTTTTTTTGTACTCAAAAATCGCCGAGTTCCTATTGGCCATTAGGTGATGGTTTTTTCTAACTCAGTCCTTGTCTATCCTGTACCGGATACATTATGATAATGACGATGCCTAGACCAAAATGAAACAACGGAAAAGGAAGTTTAGAATATTGAGTGACAAAAAAAACAGAACACTGGGCCTATATAAAAAAATAATAGTATTATGAGGATTCGAAGGCGTTCAAGGTTCAACTTGCCTACTAGTCCCACAGCTCTCGTAGTAGGTATGCCTAGAAAGTAACAAGCCTCGCTGGCAATCATCTCTCTGATAGCAGACCGCAATACAGCGCGGCCGTCATGAACTCGTGCGTACGGTGTTTGTCCAGAACCCTTAAGTTGTATCTGCCATCTTTCACCACGTCTGAAAAACCATTTTTGTTCTATGAAACAGCTAGTAGATACATAAAGTCTTTTCAAACAACAAAGACCCAGGGGTGACTAGTTGACTTTCACAAATCCTCTTATGCTCTTCCAGTAGTCCGATGCTTGGAACTCTCGTTGGTTAGAAACTGCATAGCTACGTAATTAATGCAATTTAAATGCAGCCTAAAGTATCTTACCTGTTAACATATTCTCCAAGAATATGAGCTCTACCATCTCCCAGTTGTCCTACCCACAGTCCATACTGGTGTCCACCGTATCTGAAATAACATCAAACTAAGGCATTTGTTTCAGTAGGAGAGATGACTTACTCTCTTACGTCTTCTATCTTACTGCAACAAATGACTTTTTTTTATTTAAGTTTAAGGGTGTTTAGATGTTCTGATGGAGATATAATCTTGATAATAATTTACCTGTGTGCAACAGGCAAAGCTCCGTACGGCAGTTTCCGTCCTGCTATGAATTCCGCGAATTCCTCGCGGTTTGCCATGTCAGGGTCCATATCCAAAATATTAATCAAGGCATCTTGTGATGCGCAAACCAGTCGAATGTTTCGTTCCAGAGGCCGAGGAGTTACCTGAAAATCATCATTTATAATATCATTGTACTTAAATGATTTTGAATTCTAAAAAGTGGACCTGACGTTCAAAAGCAAAACAGTCGAATATTATGTATCACCTTAGCAGATTTGTTAAATTATGCGGTAGGCTTATCGTTGCCACTTCGGATTAAATATTTACCTCGGAAAAAACTACGTTCTTTATGTTGGATCTAATTTGGTCATGATTTTCATCAATCGGCAACAAAATATATTTTGGATATTGACTGAATCGCCACTCGGTCAAATTTCTCTTCAGTGGAGAACTTTCTCCCTCCATTTTCATAGCGGACATATTATTATCTTACAAATTGAGAAATAATAAAAGAAAACATGAAAAAATACATTACAAATCTGAAAAGATTGAATTAACCGCCATTTATTAGTCTATGGCATAGACAATGAAGGAAACTGAGCCCATTCACTTCTCCCACCCGCCGGCCGTCGCGCCGCGCCAGCAAAGACTACAATATTTGGAAAAATCGTGGCATGAATGGAGCGCTTTATAATCTTCAATTTTTTTTCATGGAAGGCATTCTCGTACCCAGACTGTACTAGCCGCTTATTCTCACATTCGTGACAATTTTTAAAAATAAAGTTTAGATTTTTATTTACTCTCAAAATGATTATAATTAATGTAATAAAACATTCTAGGTTTCTTGGGTCATGATTTGTGGAGCATTAACTCCACTTACATTATTTCTGTCGTGAGTAAATCCGGAAGATAATTGGAAATCAAATGAGTGTTTTCGAACAATTCGAATAAATAGTAGTGGTCAAGGTCACGGCTAAGCTACTAATTTCAATACTCCCAGATTTGATGAACTTTGACTAGCGAATGGACATGATCTAATTTTGTAGGTTTACACGCATGGGAACTCGCCCGGTGTGAAATTCGTCAGTTCGGCGACCGCAATTTCACTTTCGTGAGGCGCTTTCTCGTTTTGTCACTTTCGAAAAAATTCATTACTTGTGTGAATCAAACCCGTTTCTGTTTGTAGTAAATTCCATCGAAGTGTTAAATAATTTTCGTGAACCGTGCATGGTATTTGTTTCACGTTAAATGGATTTTTATCAAAAAATATGGTGTATACAGAGGGATATTTGAAGGAGAAGCTGACCAAGGATTTGGACGCCGTTCACGTCGTAAGTAATCTGTCAAAATTTTATCGAACAACCTGTGCCGCGTTGTAAAGCTTTCATGTAATTTTTGAATGAAAATAAGTGTCCGTATCGAATTAATAACCTCGTAATCGGGCACAATGACAAGGAGAGCCGACCCGGATAAATTTACTGTGACAAAACAGGCGTTACTTCCCGGCCTATTATTCTCTTTGCTTGTGAGATGGTGCGTGGCTGCTTATCCGTATTCCGGATACAAAAAACCTCCGATGTATGGCGATTACGAAGCGCAAAGACATTGGCAAGAAATAACAGTGCACACGCCTAGTAATAAATGGTATCATAATACGACGCAAAATGATCTTCAGTACTGGGGTTTGGACTATCCACCGCTCACAGCATACCACAGTTTGCTTATGGGGTTGGTGGCTGACTGGCTCGAGCCGGAATCGGTGCGTCTGTTTGCGTCAAGAGGTTACGAAAGCGACACCCATAAAACCTTCATGAGATGGACTGTGTTCTTAAGTGACATTTACTTGTATGTGACTGCAGTGCTCTGCATTTGTATAGATGCTGAAAGAGTGCTAGGGAAAGAACCCAGAGAACCAAAATGTGTTCTCAAAAGAACGGACATTTCAACTACTCTATTTTTATTGTACCCTGGTATCATATTGATTGACTATGGTCACTTTCAATACAATTGTGTGTCTCTTGGTTTCTTTTTATGGGCTACTTTCTTTATAATAGCCATTAGGAATGATACTTTAGCTACAATCTTTTTTGTTTGTGCTCTAAATTATAAACAAATGGAACTGTATCATGCTTTGCCATTTTTCTTTTATTTGTTCAGGAAATGTTTCATAGGCATGCCACTGGGGAGAGGTAAGCTGTCTCACTTTGTTCGCTGTTTCAACAAACTTGCGATTGCCGTTATTGCTTGCTTTGTTATTATATGGTATCCGTTCTTAAAAGGATGGGACAATATATTCCAGGTTGTACATAGATTGTTTCCATTTAATAGAGGAATCTTCGAAGATAAGGTTTCAAATGTGTGGTGTATGGTAAATGTTTTTATCAAACTCAAGACAATTTACAGTAACCAAGAAATGGCAAAAACATGTTTGTTGATCACAGCTATGGCTGGGGGGCCAGCTTGTGCGGACATTTTCTTCAGAATAAACATTAAGAAGTTTGTTCCATGCTTAATCAACGTGTCTCTGGCATTCTTCCTGTTTTCTTTCCAAGTCCATGAGAAGAGTATTTTGTTAGTGGCCATACCTGTAGCGCTACATTTCCCTGAAGATCCTTTCATGTGTTTCTGGTTCTTGCTAGTATCTACATTTAGTATGCTTCCGTTGTTACTAAAGGATGGTCTTCTTCTTCCTTTTATTGCTACCACTGTTATCTACACATCATTCTACAGCATATGCTTGAAGTTGTCACAGCCAAATTCTGGTTATTTCTCCATTTTTAATGCTAACCGTGTGGCTAAGATTCTACAGCCGACTAAGAAAGATTCGTCTCCATTTTTGACGTTTGCGAGTCTTATTTTTGTGATATCTGTAGTTGGTATGATTCTATTGACTGTTGGCACTGTGTTTGTGAAGCCACCTCCGCAGTGGCCTGATATCTTCCCGTTACTGATAGCAGCATACTCTTGTGGACATTTCCTCTTCTTTTTCTGCTATTTCTATTACACACAGTTTTCTCTACCAGTGTGCTTGCCTTGTGTTGCTATTCCTAAGCAAAAAAGAAAATAAAATACACTGACTATACTAAACTGCCTTAGTTAAGGGTATTTTAAATCTTACCAGTTTTAAACTTACTACAATTTAAGAGTTTTTATTTTTATATTCTGTACTTTTTCATACACTTTATAGAATACTTCACTATGTTACTTAATTAGTGCTTAAAATTGATAATCTGCTGTATTCTTAAGTGACCAATGAATTGTATGGTTACCGATACTGTAAGTAGTACATTTATTAAAAATGTCGAAATTGCATTCCAATAAAGAATTTAACGAATTAGTAGATTGCACAAAACTGATTTTCTTTTACCCTTCCTTTATAAAAAAACATTATACTTAAGAGTGAACCTGCAAAACCACTCGATAAACAGATAAGGTCAATACAAAATGTTTTAGGGCCGTTAGATAACTTTAGTAGATAGCTCCTAATTGGGACCATTGGCCAAGGTGTATGGCTTTCCAATCACTGCTGACCTACAACGTGCTATGACGTCATAGTACTACAGCATTATTGTATAATATTGCTGTATGGATTGACTACAAAATAGACGGATACCCAACAACGCTAGGAATCAGTATCAAATGGAACGGTCTGTCATAGTGAGACTTTTCATAGATGGAGTTTAAAGTCATTATAAAATAACACCAGTGCGATCTAGATTTACCATAAATCAATTGAATTGAATTTAAATAATATACTTAATTATCAAGAGATCTTTTTAGCAACATACCATATTAATTTAACATTAAAATACCTTCCAAAGCTTTGGATCGATTCACCCCTTTGTTTCCATTCAACCCGTTTTATGGCATAAATTAATATACAATGCTTCAAGTTCCATTTATTAAAGGGCGATTCTATAGTTATCAGCTAGATAACATCTCCAAAGTCCAGTCTCCACCTACCATGTAGTCAGGGAGAATTAGTGTAAGAATAATAAATTGTGCCCGACCTGGAAATAGAACCCAGGACGAACCCCATGCTACGACGACCACGACTACTAGTTGGTCTCAATTGGGCAGGCTGATGACATCATAGGTCCTTATCAAGAGCCCTAAGTAGTTAGCCTTGTGAATGTGCCATTAATTTGGTGACTACATTGATAGCTATCGGCTTCTGACGAAATGACGGCCGGATCTTCAAACGGATGGTCACGTCGCACCATAAGTTCTAGGGAAACGCGTCATACTATAATAGATTATAATATATCTACTTAATAGGTATCTATTGGCGCCTCTATTACCGTTACTATCCGAGTCTAGATATCCTACATTGATTACCTCCAAGTTTCACTCACGATACAAAATCAAGGGCTTTAAGGTTGTTTCCTGAGGCTGGAACTTGCAATCTGTTTATTATTCTTGTGAAATATACTTAAGACGCTTGGTCTTTGTTGTGAATTTATCTGCGCACGCAATAAATGGAAGGTAAAATAAAAACTAAAGAGATTACGATGACTACGCGAGTCAGCTTCTCTACCAGTCTTACCAAGGGGCATCATGTTCCCCAGTAACAGTAGGGTGTGGAGGTCAGATAGGCGGCCGCTCCATGTAAAAGACACAAAGGTATTTAGATGTATCCGGTTAGACTGGAAGCCGACCTACATAAAGTCGGAAAAAAGCTAGGCAGATGATGATCTATGTTTAGGGTAGGATAAGAAGCCTTAGGGAAGAGCTTCCTTATCATAAGCCATATGTCGAGCACACGTATGTTGATAATAGCCAATGAGAGTCAAGCCAAGTAATGCCTTCATGGCTTAAACTATGATGATTTACGATAGGTCGCTCGGTGTATAATAGCACAAGTACTTACATTATACACTGTCGTGTATTCGTAATTGATGGGCAAAATCACTAATGTCGAGAAATTACGCATAACTTATCACTACAAAGGTTAAGGTTATCATTATCATAATAATAGTAAGAAAACTGCTGGTTTTATGTCGGCTACAAGCTACAACACTTACTGATTTTTTTAATGACTGCAATTAAGGTTTTAATACCTACTGCAGGGAATACCCCGACTTACTTTGCTTCCGTCTGCCCAAAACGTAGGTAAAAGTGCTGAAGAAATTGATAAATTGATAATGTTGTTAACATTTAGCCGGCGTTTCCTTGTCTTGTCACATTATTGTAAAAAAACGTACATGGTGCGAATTAAAATGCCTTGCATTTAAGTAAAAAAAAAACTGATTTCTGAATCATTTCCGTTGTGTAATGTGTAGTAAAGTAGATAGTGTTATCTGCCTAGTAGTAGCCTAACTTTCGATTAGGACGATTAATAAACTATTGATTGAAGTTTTTTAATCATGCTGGCCGTAACAATTGTCAAGCGAATTTCAACCACCAGTCCAGATTTTGTAATTAAAAACGTCTACACAACACGCTGCAAATACAATTTTGTAGGCTGGTTCATTATGTTTTATCTATTGCAAAAATGTACGATCAAATTACTCATAAGCGAGGCGAGAAAGTTTGTTGAACTCATACTGTTTAGAATTGGAAGAGTAAAAATATAATGACCGAAAATGGGGCCAAGTTCACACAATACACTCATTATGTAAAACAAAAATAAAAATGTGAACGAAAGCGTGGAATGTATGAGCAAATGAGAATATTAGAAGTACCAAGTACATATACATAGTAGGTAGAGTAGTTTATTGTTAAACAAAGTCACGAGACTGTTACTAAAGACTTCTATTTTAAGAGCAGTAATGGTAATGTGATCCGAAAAGTGGAGCGAATGACCGACTTTTTATCGTAGACTATTCCCAATACTTCGAGACAGTTCAATCATAGTGTACATATGTATAAACTCACTCATCACACCTGGTACTTCCAGAAGAGTTAGGCATAGGTGTTCTTATAGTACACACACATTTTTCGCCAGTTATGTTTAAGTCCTATAATAGGAGGCGAGCCAGTTTTACTTGGGAAAACCCCAATATCACTTCACCCTTCTTGGTAATCGGTAACCCAGGTCTTCATACTCAGCAGTAGCGCTTGCATGGCCTCGTGGTTCGCGTGATTAAAAATCGATACTTATTCATTATTGCTAACAAAATTAAAATAAACACACAAATTGCAATAATAAAGCTAAAAATCTACAGAGAAAGGAATAATGGACGTTGCAATACAGTTTAGCTGTTCTGCCAGTTTTAACGAATGCAGGCAGTGCTTTCACGGTACAATAGCATTGTACTTACAGAAATTACTTATCGTGTTTTATATGAAAGTGAAGTAAAATGAAGGTCACCAGATTTTCCGTTTCTACATGTAAAAGAAAGTAAGACAATGTGACCCAGATTACAACGAACATCGTACTTATTCGTAAGTCTATCAAAGAGACTTCCTGCTTTACTTGTTTTAAAGCAGTTTTGGCTGGTACTTAATTATTTTAAACCATAATTTTATGCTCGTTTGGCCTACTTTTCAAAATCAAAAGCCATTTATTAAAATTAGGCTGTAAATGAACACTTTTTGAACGGCTATAAATTACACAAGGCAGTCCCCTGAAAACGCCAGCCCTTCGCCATTTATTAGCTGGGAAGAACTGGTGGAACAAACTCTACACTGTGGACGACTTTTGACCAGTATGCCACAGGGAATACTGTCACAAATCTAACCCACAAATGCTCGGTATGCGGTGTGCGTGCTGTTTTCACTGAGCGTTGCATAATTTGACGCATGATTTCACTGGGCATGCACGTGCGCGAACAGTGATGTGAATCGATTTACTTGCCCATTTGTCAATCGTTAGATAAGACAAAAAAATTCTACGCGAGTACTGTGATGTTATCTGGGAGACAGGTCTACGTTTGGTTCAATGGCGCCATCGCATTCGTATTATATTACGTCTGAAATATTAAATTAAACGAGAAATGCGGTTGCACTAAATATTTAACACAATGAGCTTGCAATCTCACTGAGAATGTTTGTGAATTCCCGTTCTCTATTTATCAGTTGCTTTAAGAGAAGGAGCATAACAATACTCTATCAAGATGATCCAACTAATTCTACGTAAACCTCCAAAAAGCATGAGCGCAGCGCAAGGTAAACCTTGAAATCCTACAATTATGCAACAAAAAAAATGTTTAAATCGCCGGAAACTGTTAAAATCGAAAAAAAAACTCAATACCACAAAGCTAATTTCTTTTCAAGTGCTTTATATAAAGGTCATTAAAAATTTCATATTCAAGGCACACCACTGAAGCAAACGCACATCAGTACACCGGCGTGCGTGTGAGACCAGCCACCATAACGGTGCGCTTGCGTTGCGGCGCGTTAGCTAGGCTAATGAGGGGCGGCCATTATGAGTAATTTGAAGATATTAGGACTGACGCTGTGGTTAGCTGTAGCCTTCGCTTCTTCATAATTAGGTAGAGAAATTAACTGACGGTCAGTGCTCCTACTGATCATTGCCGTTAATTATCTACGTTGTTGAAAATCTAGTATTTTTATCCCTGTAGCTGATTTGTCTGTGACTCTAGTTGTAAAGCTATGATGATCTTTGCTGATGTATAGAGGGGAAAAAAAAAACAAAAAAAAGGATATAATTATAAGGTCTATCTGTTCATGCACTAAATCTCTCAAGGGGACATGGTGCTCACCATTATGAATTGTTTTTTTACAATGGGACCAACCATAAAATCGCGCAAAAAATCAGCTGTTCCATACATTTTGAAGAGTTATGCGAACATGATTACTGTAGGGAACAGCTGATTTTTTTTAGATTCAGGGTTGGTCCCATAGTAAAAGTTGTTCATAATGATGAGTACAGTGATCCCTTAAGAGATTTAGTGTATGAACAGAAATATCTAGTATATATCCATTTTTTATAGATAATTGGATAGATAGTGTGGGGGATGATATGAAAGAAAAATGAGTTAAACCCGTATCTATAGTCAAGTTAAACTAATTACTTTAGCTTAAGCAATTACTTGCGCAAAAATTTTATGCAATAGACATGAATTTAAAAGAAGTAAGAACCGTCAAAGTAAGGAAAGATAAGAATTCTAACTTTTTACAGTTCTAACTTCAACCAATTACTAAACTACATAATAAAATCGTATCTTAAAAAATGACATTTACTCAAGTAAACACTTTGACTTTTTTATAGATACGGGGGTAAGTGATAGAGTGACAACTGACAGGGGAGAAGGAAAAAAAACATGTAACATCATCCCCAAGTAACACGGAAAAACAAAGATATTGATGGTTCTACAATATCTGGTTGGGTGTATTCATCACTATTGTTATCCGCATTATTTGCAAAATCTCTGGCATCGATCTAGCAGTGCAGTTTTATCTCGAAGATCGTTGATTATATTTCAATGGGGCTTCAGATAAGATACGAAGTGGCGTCCCACTATGGGTGAGGCTTATATCAGACGTCTAGAAGTTGACTGTGATTGGCAGAGTATAAGAAGAACTTTAGCATTGGGAAAAGTTGTACTACGAACCGATAAGTATAATGAGAACTAGGATATAAATTCTGCTACAGTAGTCATACGCTTAATTAAAATGTCACTACAGCAATCTCGAATGCTAATCTTGGTTACATTGAACTATTTCTGCATTATAAACAGATAAACAAACCGGGCTTGACTATTTGAAGCGGTGATCTAGGGCAATGGAAATGAGAATCGGACGTAAACGTCATAGTACAAACATTTGCAGACGCATAATCGGGATTTATGGCTAGATTCAAATCAATCGTGGAGGAAAACATAAAGGAAACATGTATTACATAGGTTATTAATGTACCTATAGCATGTACACACCCTAAACTACCGGCAAAATGTAGATACACAGAGTGCCAGGCATTCCACAACACCGGAAAGAAAATTAATAAGCAATACATACCATGAAAAAAAAACAATATTTTTCGCAGTTTTGAACTACTTTCTGCCAACATACGCTATGTTTTTGATCATTCATAAAAGTCTCAAATAATCGGGTACATGAATTTTTGAAGTCCAAGTATCGAACAGTTACCATGAATGGTATGATACTTGCCCATAACTCCAACTAAAAGAACCACAATACGTGATCAACATCTTAAATATCTGATGTGTCACTGCATTTCTGTTACAGTTACAGCTAATAGTTACATCATAAGACACACTTTGCCTCTGCTGTCAAAAATTCCCCAAAAAAATTCATTGAAGCGTGCCGTTACGCCGTAGTCGGACACCGCCAAACTTGCGTCATTGGGTCTTACTAAGAAACAATATCGTGTGATGATCAATGATACAATGGGAATGATTTCTGGGACTCCCAGGAATGTTTGACTCACGATAGACGAATCGGCAACCAGAACAATGGAGCTAATTTGTGTATACGTGAGTCGATTTATAAATAACCTGCTCATTCCTCTTTTTTCGATTGTATGTTATAAGAAAGAGATGGCCGATGCCGATACATCAATCGAGTCAATACAAGTGATCCATTTATGTTTGAAACGATTTAAGTCTCGATACTTGAAATCTTTTGAAAGCAGTTTTATATTTTATTGTTGCCTGTTACTGGTCCCATTTCGTTATTCTTATTGCTCTTTTAGATCTCTATAAGTGGCGTCTGCGTCATTTAAATTGTTCTTTGTATCAGAGCTACAATTTGATTGATCCAATTTGGTTCTGTTTTTAGCGTCGATTTTAATAAATTGGCTTTATTGGCAGAATCTGTGCCAGTATGTTAGTAGGAATTCATTTCTTTGATAGAACGTCAAGTTTTGTGCGGCACCGGTCACAGAAATGGTATTGCCAACACGAAATGCAAAGTGACGTGAAATGGCAGTACCTTCTGTTCGTAATGGAATTTTGTCGTTATTGTTGGGTCCCGGCCGCCCATAACACGTTCCACCAGTTTTGTTCCATTATGATTTTTCAACAGAACATTTGACCTTATCAAACATGACATTCCCTTTCCCAAGATTCCTTCTGTGAATACTTGACCATCGGTCTTTTTAACCTTGATAAACATATAAATAATATAATGTAAGTTTGTTTCAATGCTCGTCCATGGTTTCTTGAAAGGCTATTCGACAATGACTGTGCATTAATGCTTGTACGTACACGTATGTACCTATTCGATATTTCAATTAGATGAGTCATGAAAATTCGATTGATCAATATTGCAATATTCAAGATAGTCATTCTCAATGTTAATACACACTTTGATGTCGGAATTGATGGTCTTGGAAAGGAAACTTATGATCCATCCGTCAAAGTCTTCAGTATGATGACCAAGTTCTATACGATTAAACATTTTGGAATCTACGTCCACAGTATTGTCCAATAACTCAGAAGTCTGAAACAGTGAAACCAGATGTTTTCGAGTAAATATCGAAAAACATTGAGGCATTAATAATAAACCGAGAAACAGAAATTAATGAGGTTTTTAATGAATCATTCCTTTTAATACTCGTAGCTAAACCACTATTATTTAATGCAGTCGCTTTAATTCCACCGAATTGACCGCAACGCGTAATTAATGTTTGAATAGCAATATGTAACGCATTTTAAGTTATAAAAGCTGAAACTAAATAAAAGGCTGACGTAATGCTAGGTATATTAGGTAATGATGACAATTCTAGGCTCGCGCCAGTCTTGTTGGCTAAATATCGATTGGCTTTAGTTTAAGTTACGGTGAATGCTTTAAAAATCGTAGATAGGTGCTCTTTGTTCGGAAAAGATTTGAAGTTGATTCGGTAATAAACATCTTGGGCATTTTTGAATAGGATGACTAGCAGCTCCAACATTAGACTCCTGTCTCAACTTTCCAGTTATACGGCATCTTAAAATTAGGATTGTTTTAGGGTTCCGTACCCAAAAGATGTCAACGGAACCCTAATACTAAGGCTTGCTGTCTGTTTCTCCGTCTGTCACATGGCTGTATCTTTTGATCCGGAATAACAAGACACTTACAATTTTCACAAGAGAGTATATTGATATGTATATTGCCATAAATAAGCTATATCGAGAGTTTTTCTGGGCATCTCGCAGTTGTCTTTGCAAAAAAAGACTTGATTTTCATACTGCGTAAAAATGTGTAACGGAACCCCATCTCTGCAACTAGTCGGTACATTATATCTTGAGACAATGACACCCATTATAATCAAATGAGAACTCAAAGCTGACATCACTAGCTGGTCTAAATTATTCACATCAGTGCCTTATGCATGTGGCGTATCGATGTACATAAGGAAAATCCTAACATAGAGTACTAAGCATGTAGAGATAAAGGTTTCTGTACCTGATGTGCGAAATACTGCTGCGAAAACACTGATTAGACTGCGACACTCTTCAGTCAATTATTTTGGAGAATTCAATTTATCACCTTGGTGAATTAGTTCATACCTGTACTGACAACTTGGGGACGCGGCTTCGGACACCGGGCAGTCTTCCGTCTGAAAGATACTATACTAAAGCATTCTGCTAGTATCTGGTGTCCAAAGCAGCAGGCCCGTAAAAGTTCAACTGATTCTTAATTCACAGAGTGTGATTCTTTGGAAAAACGAGTATTTCAGCACTCTATTCTCGCAATTCACTGACTTCATAATCTATTTCATATATGCAGATGGGACAATACCCAGCGGTTCTGATTACTAAGATGACTTAAGATAGTGAGTTAATAGCTTCCAAGAAATCTCAGCTAATTTCATTGTTCCGATGACGCTGCTCCTGAAAACTTCAACTGTGCTAATTATTCATTCTCCTAATTATGAATATTGACTTTCCTTATTTGTTTACGCTCTGTTTTGAGAACAAAGACGGTTTGTCTACTTTTGATGTTGGTTAATTGGAATTCTGATGGTTTTCAAGGTTTCAAAGCCAATATTTTTCACAAAAAGCCTCTGCCAAAAAGGCATTCCTTCAGCAAAGAGGACAAAAAAACTGTTGTTCGTAAAATGGTTTCCAGTAACATCAAAATTCGAGGAGTGAAAAGTAGGCCTTGGTTTTTGAAATATCGCTTGATCCCGCAGTGTTGCCAATCCAAAAAAAACTGTAAAGGTTTTCTTTCGACACCATTCTTAAGTTGACTAGGCGCGAAGGTCGCCGGCTTAAAAGGAACTGGTCTCTTGCAAGGTGGTCAGCTCATCGGTCATACCCTTCGTGACGAAAATGACAAAATGAAAATTTCGAAATTCCTACGTATAATCCATAATCTTCAGGTTTTTTTTGCAAAACCTTGTATTTGATAATGTTTGGCTTTTTTACCTTGCAAAAAAAACATATTTCAGTGTTGCCATTTTATAAATATGATTAATCGTTAAAATTTGTCATGTATATTGTTTTCATAGAATATTATATTCTTGAATATTATATTCATTATTTATAATTATCATTATAGGTATTTTGCTTAAAGTTATTTAATTTATTTATTGTTTAGGTACCTCACACGTGTCTTGTAGAATCAGAAAACGTGATTTAGACTGTAAATTGTTTATACATAATAAGTTAATTTCTGGCTCTCTTACAAAACATTCCATTTCAAAATAAACAGTGGATCGTCTGGACTTCTTTTGCTCTCAGTTCATGATAAATGAAGGGTACACAGAACATTTCTGTTTAGCTTTTTCTTTACAGTGCAAACATTTTTTCTCAGCTGATTATCTCATAAACTACTTTAAGCGTAAGACTAAGTACCGGGTTACGGTACACGCTATCCATCACAAATGTAGACTTGGTTGCTGTACGCTCCATCAAGCCACACCGGTATATCTCGCCTAGATACTTTAGAAATATTACTGCCTCGTTGGTCTAGCTAGTGGTAAGCAAGCGCAAGCGCGTCTGCTGAGCACGAGGTCCTGGATTTGATTCCTAGATCGGGCAGTGTTGTTGGGGTTTTCCATTTGGAAATTCTCAGTAGCAGCCACGGTCTGGATTCGTGCCCGGTTGATGGAAATAGGCTCGCCACCTATTGCATGGGACATAAACATAACTGGCGAAATGTGGGTGTACTATTAGGTACACCTCTGTCTAACTCTTCGGGATTACAGGCGTGATATACTTTTAAAAAATCTGCAGAATCCGCAAAGAAAATTGCAGACAGAGTAATATCACAGTATAAATATAGACAGTACGGAAACTAAGTCTAGTTGAGGACATAATTACCTACGCTCCATTGAAGCAATAGGGTTGTAACTTTAATGTTTTTGATATTGTTTTTTTTTTTTACATTTTTGTTCTGTAGTGCTCAATTAATCCAATTTAAATAACTAGCTTACTAATACAATTTAAATAGGTAATCTCATGGCGTCGGTTAATCTCAGCAAAAGACGATAGTTTAAACACGGAAAACAATTTAATATTAACTCACAACTTGTAGAACTATAGATCTTTAACTTTGTCATTACGGCGTAACCTTTTACAAGTTTTGGCGGGAGCGTACGCGAGCCGCGGTCGGACGAAAACGTTTCGGGTGCTCGTCGCGCGCGGTAGACGCCGCAGCTCAGGTGGCGCGCGGGCAAGGCTCATGAGCGGCTGCGAACCGTACCCCGTTTCAATCCGAAAATGTGTGTTCATTACAAAATACAAATTATTTTCGTCTGCTACAATACGTTCGGAATTCCTTATTATTGAATTTAATTGTTTAAAAAATTATCAATCTAATGAACAGTTTATTTAAATAAACTGTTAGGAAACAAGGACAGGGTACTATGAAACCGATTTTGTTTATTTATTTGTCAGTTCAGCTACTTTGCAGATTGTGTTCTTTTTTAAAGCAACAACGATAAATTTCATCCATTTTCTCGAAATATTGAACAAAATCATATGGTGGTACAACTAGTAAGCTTCGGTTGGTATCTTTGCTGTATTCTCTGTATCTTAAGTTCATCAGCTTTAAATACCCTCAAAATCGCCGCATTCTGGATTTACAAATAAGTTCACGAATTCATTATGATCGATCACACGGACTTATAATTTGATAAAGACTATAACAATAAATCATTCTTACCTTTCAAAATCATCAGGAAGTTTAAAATACGATAGCTCCGGTTTTGATGAAATCTGCTTCATCAAAACCGGAACTATCGTATTTTAACAGATACGTTCGTGACATTTTTACAAAGATCGCGGAGATAAACTTAAACGTGACCACTCGTCTTGACGCGGTACTCGCTTTGTTTTGTCCAGTGCGAGACTAATAAATACTTTTTCTTTCTTTCTTTCTTTCTTACTGAGAGCACCGCGACGAAAGCTTAGGAGTTTCGTCGTTGCGCATGTTTGTGTGAGTGTGCCGTTTCGAGCGTTTGTAGGTAGTTTTCGTACTGCCCATATTTATACTGTGATAATATGCTGCTCTACTTAGGCTAACCTTCAAGAGAATTGCACATGTGCCACATGCTTGCTACGCTCACAGTTATCCTAATGTGCACACATCGACGGCCATTACATGTGCCCAGAGACAATGGACGTCTTGCAACCAATTACGAAACAGTTTGTGGCTACCTGACGATTTAGATAAGTAATATTAATATTTTCATAACGGTTTCCAGTTAAATGTTTTACTCGTGTTTGTACCACGTATAATGTCAGATTTATTCCGAGTTGCAGTTGCAACATCACATCAGACAGATTGAATGCGATTTGCATTCATTGCAGTTAAAAAATAACATGCAGTTGAAATACCTATTCGTTTGTGATGAAATTACGCTTTTAGCTAACTACACATAAAGTTATACCTTGTCAACTTTGTTTTAGTATAATAAAAAGTGATTAACCAACGAAAGTTACCGTCACTGACATTGACCTCAAAATTGTAATGTAGGTTTTCGCAACCGTGCAATTATTTTACTCGAAGAAAGTTCAACCATAAAATTTCTTCACAAAAAAACCTGCAAATATAATATGGTAATCAAAGATTTGGTCATGCAGGATCTTGTGATTTAAATGTAAATGGTGTCGATTAAAGTCAATGAGAATGACGTATGTGTTATTAAATAATATTATAATTATAAGATGACGTGAGTGCTATTATATACCCAACGCTATTAATTATAAATGCACATTTATATTTGCAAGAAGATCTAACTAAATATTTATTAGATATTTCCGAAACAAGGTTTTGTTAAAAAAAACGTATCCTTGAATAAGTCAAAATAGAAAGAGGTAATCGACGAAAGCGATTGCGCAAAACACGCATCTCCATAACGATGACTGTCTATGTTTATAAAACGTAAGAAAGTAAAAACTTTCCCTTTCAATATTCGCCGATTCTTTCTTTGAACTGTGCCAAAGTTATCTTGGAGTTCAATGGCTTTGATATCTCTCATTGAGCCAACCATTATCTAGGTCGGCAGCGATACCTCCAAGGTCTTAAAACTTGCGATGTTGTCTTCCGTACTAACTTTCTTGTCTAGTTTCCCGCGCCCATCTTGATTTGCTAATAGATCTCGGTTCTAGACGGACCGGATAGGCTCTTAGATATATCTAGCAAACTTAGATATGTTACATTCAACATTGAATTTGCCATTTGCAGTCTATCAAATTAGAATTCGTTCATAGTACGCATATTAAGTGTCTAATTTAGCTAGATCACTCTTGGCAGCCTTTGTAACTGGCTTGAATTGTAATTGGAAAATGTTGCGTTTCCTACTATGTAGCCTGATTGAGTTTGTAGCTTTGTGATTTCAATGGTTTATATTGATTCTTTTGTATTTCGCTTAAGCTCTATCAGAACTGTTGGAAGCTTTGTTTTCGTTTATTTAGCTTGGCCATTGACCTTACTTTCATTTTACAGTACTCGTTGAGATATTGCATTTGCAGCAACATAAACATTGGCTAAAGTATTAGTAAATAATACAACGTTTAACACAGTATCATAATATGCATTAAGCGTCTATTCAAAATTGTTACTTGGTCTAACTATAGCAAATAAATAGACATAGAACAATTTCATTAATTATATTTTTGTGATTGAATTGCGTAAGCAGCAAGAAAGTCCAGTTTAAAAATATCACGAATCGAATCAAGGACCTTCATTAGAAATTAAAACTAGAAGGCAGTTCAGTAAAAATAGAAAATAACTTTCGATTTAAATTGTTCAAATAATCAGTCATATTCACTTGCTCACAGATAATAAGATTTACTTAATGCATTAGTGTCGCATCAAAATCCCGTCAGCTGCTAAGTTGAAGACATCACAGATCAAAATGGAATACCTTTTGCACGATTCAACATTCTTTCAAATCTGATAAGTGATCGAACAAACTAATTTGATGTTATTGAATGGGAATACCAAGTAGATGAACAGATTTCAGACCAATCAACGTCAACTATTCATTCCATAGCTTCAGGAGAGAGTTAAAGAAAATGAAACCTTAATATCATGACTTATCAAGTAATCAATCCTACTGTTGCGTTGGTTGGATCTGATAGTAACAAAAGAAATAGAAACATAAATATAAAGCAAGATGTTTTTGCCATCTCAGCTACTGAGCAACGTAGACAAAGTAATTACGCATAAAGAATTTGCCCCAAATCTCCTTTCACTGTGGAAAAAGGAGAGCGACATTCTTCCTCACTTTCACCTGTTTTGATCGTTATACATTACAAAGTCCAGTCGTACAATCATAAATTAACTATAGATATTGTAAAAACACAAGGTAACGTGTAATCATTTCATCAAGGTCAAAGATTGCCAAATATCTGATAGAAACTTAGCCTTTAGTTTAAACCGACATTTTTTCTGTTACAATAGTATCGCTTACATCAATGAAAGTTCTGGAAGCTGTGTCATAAACTAGAAACTAGTATTAGAGGAAAATCTTTATGATCTATGAAGGAGTATTCTGTTATGGAATTGATCATCGATCGCTGGGAACATGCATCTAGTCATAATATTCAATACAATACAATATAAATAAATTAATACCCGTTTCGATATAATGCATCATGGATTTCTTGGAAGCAGTGGATCCTAGACGAGTCTTGTTAGCCGGAGATTTTTATGCAATCCCTGTTTAATGAAACTTTAACACAAATAGAATTTTAGTCAGCGTGATGTTAAAATATCTTAAAAACAAAAATATTAAAGTGTCTAAAATCTTGCCGTGTTATTGTTTTTATCTTTTAACATGCGGTGGAACCATAACCGGTACGGATTTTGTTTTTAAATAACCAAGTAATTTTTATAAATAACAATAGATAATGCAAATTCCATAACGGCATGCACAGTATGTTCTCGAAGTTTCCAAGGTCTCTAAAAGTCTTATCAACATTATTTGACGTATCATCCCAGCTGGATGTGAGATCCAAGCTTGAATCATCATTCGTGCCTTTTGTTACCTTTGTTCTGCATACTCTGCTCTTTGGACATTCTATGATTATGCCTTTATGCAAAACTATTCCATTTAGAATGATCTTGTTCCTCATATTTCGCTAGTCAAGTGATGGGTTCAAGTATTCTCCCTGAAGCACTCCAAGCTTCAATACTTTGCACAAGAATTTTTGACTGTCAATCATAACCTTACTTAACTATGAAATTGTCTTGTATCAGTATGGCATCGAGAAAGTACATAATCCGTTCATATATCTTATCTATTTGGCCGAATTCTTGATTGGGTTCTGGTATCGGTCATAAGAATTTGGCATGACGTTACCGCACCTTATCGTTCGGCGTCAGTAGACCTTGAACAACGCAGTGCGGGGGCGCGTAAAAATTATCGTTTTATGTAACACCTATGAGAAAATTTCTTTTTACATTGTGCAAAGGGCTTGCGATGAAATTTTGGGGTTTTTTGACAGCTGAATCCATTTTGGGTTCTGCAAGATGAACCCAACATGGACAACCTGTTGGCAACGTGCATTTAGTCAAAATTGATCTCGTTCTCGATCTCGTCGTGTTGAAGGTATTTTTGGCTTAGAGCCAAACACGTGAGATCTTCGGTCTCCATGAGAACTGATAATTCAACTATTAATAGTGATAAAAAAAATCTACAAACAATGCCTTTTCATATTAGTCTTTAATGAAGTGAAATGCAGAATCCAGTTAATAATGTAATACGTGGCTTTTACGCAATTGTTTGACAGGTTATGTTAGTTAGTTATGTTCGCTACAAAAACTTGAAATCGATCCATATAATCAACTCGTATCTAGGTCAAGACATTAGGAATGCCTATCATAAGTTTAAGTGCCCTTGTAATTTCAGCTTTACTTCGAATATGAGTTCCTAAGCTCATTTTAATCGGTAAAGCCGATACTGGTAGATACTTAGTGCAGCAGTATCTGCAGTTGTAAATGACTAATATGCTAATTAGGGTAACTGAAAGTCACGATGACACTTTGACAGTTGACTCGCTATGAGTCAGGACTGCATAAATTGTTTATTCTCCAACAACACATGTCTTTCTATAAAACTTCATAGAAAATAAACATGTAAAAGAATGATATATCGGCACAGATGCCAATGTCACGTTTATCTGTCCTAAAGCAAACAAAAGATCTAAGCAGTAGAGTCAACATTAAGTGTATGCTAAAATACGCGTCTTGGCGTTGCGCAATATCAACACCGGTATTGCGGCAAGGTCCCGGCAAATTATAACGTACATTATGAAACCGCGCGACATCTTCCAAGTTAATGTGTTTGTTTTACAAATGAATTGGTTTTATGGTATGTGGTTTAACGACCATCAGGTAATAGGTTTCGAAATGTAGTGGTACAAGAATAACTGAAACATAATTGGTTTTGTTAGCGTCACCTACAATTTGGTCTAGAACGGAAGGCTCCACAATTTGAAACGCATCCGCTTCATCTAATTCATGCCCTTGTACCTAATGGTATGTTCAAAGTTCCCAGCAATCCTGAAATAGCCTTGGTTCATCTGCGTGGTTTCAAGAACAGTATTTTGAAAGCTGATTTATGTCGATACCCTGCAATTTGTTTTGAGAGACGTCCGTCGTTCTGGAGATCGTAAGATTGATTTCTACAACAGCGTAAACATCATCAAGCAAATCGTAATTTATTGGAACTGTGTTTGAGCTTTTCCAGTTGATGTTGATCGAATTAGAAGAGATCAGACCGAGTGACAGAGAGGAGGTAATGACAATAATAAAAGGAGTAAGAGTTAAAGCTTTATTACTAAACAGAATGTTGCAAATATTTCAGTCAAAACTCTCAGATATCGGATCGTGTCTAAAAACGTCGGTAGTCAGCAATTTTGTTTACGTAATTAAACAAATTAAAGTCCTAATACAAAATAATCTAATCGGTTTTCCTCCGGCCCACAAATGAGGATGTTTGATTATTTTCCGTGCGTGCGAGCACACATTCCTGTCAATGGTTTTGTGTTGCGTG
Source organism: Standfussiana lucernea (assembly GCA_964057025.1). Taxonomy (NCBI): domain Eukaryota; kingdom Metazoa; phylum Arthropoda; class Insecta; order Lepidoptera; family Noctuidae; genus Standfussiana; species Standfussiana lucernea. Next base: position 8,453,793 of record OZ059805.1, read on the forward strand.
CGTGCTACTAATGTTGATTTTGGTTCTATAAGCGATAAGTTAATGTACTCTTCACATAATCCCCATTGTTTGTAACACGTTTTTTTGACGTAAGATATATTTGCACAGTCTGGCCCTTGAGCACCGAAAGCAATAAATTGAGAACGGCATGTCCTTGTTTTCCTATTTTTGCTGGCTGAAATGTCAAGGTGATGCAGAAGCAGTGCACAAGTAATGCACGTACACGTGAAGAATGAATCTTCGTAGGATTTTTTGTTAACCTAATCAATCATCGTGCTCTGGAATTGACGTGCGTTGTTAAGTGCAAAACTATTGAGTAAGAAAACATGACGAGATCGTTACATATGGGGGTCCAGTCATTCGGTGCCACGTAATAACCTAAGTGAGACCTACTCGAAAACTAGACGGCTCGTCTTCGCCGAAGCTGATGATTTACGAGCCAACAAGACGCCCACAATCACGTAGCCGGTCATTCAGCCGCATCCGCGAGTAGCGCGGGAAGTCAGTCGGTGGACGGGCCGCGGTCGGTGCACGCCACTGCACGTATCCGAACGCGTTTTAAAAAGAAATACTCGTACTATAGACAAAGTGATCCGTGATTTATGAGTGAAGTTATTTTTTCTAAAGTGATAAGAATTAGGTATGTGCATTTTAAGATTGTTTTACGTGTCGTTAGCCTCAGTGTAATCTATGCTTATTTTTTTTTCCTAATTTATCGCTTGTTCTACGTTCAAGGTTTATTATCAATAACGTTAGTAAGGTTGTGTTCAATGTTTAAATTATTAGTAATTTAAATAATTATGATTGACGGTTTATTTAGTCAACGATTGAGCAACGAAGTGTTATTGATGACCTATGGCCGAAGACTAGTAACTTTATGCAACTACACATAACTTAAAAAAAAAACAATAGCTCTGAATTCCAATATATGAGTTTTTTCTCTCTCATTAAAATAAAGAAATTTAGTAAAAAGCATTTCAAAGTTACGAATACGCCATTTCTAAACCAGAAACCAATATTACTTAATATGTAAAAGTTCCAAACTTAGCTTACTGACAGAGAAATTATAAATAAATATCTAATAGGTAATTATTCTAAAAACTGGTGTTTGGTGATTTCTAAAGTCCGGCTTTCACTACGTGCACACGATCGATGCCTGCCGTACAAACTGCTAATACTTTAGATGTATGTTTACTTCGAAAGTTTATTTTCTAATGGCTAACATCCGTTTCAGTAGCTGCGACTTCATATTTAGTTACTGAAAGTCTTCCAAGGAATTTGACTGCTGCATTTTTTGTAACTAGCAAGATCAAGTCATCCACATAACATGGTACCATTCATTGCATGCATACAGTGCGTTTAGTTACTTGAAGTTATAACAATATGGTTTGTCTTTGCACTAAATAAGCATTGGAGCGAGTATAAAAGTCAGTGTAAACATTGCTATGAACTGTAAACATTTTCTTTAATAACACAATGCATTGTAGCGGTTAGAAGCAAAGCAAACATACAGTCCTGTCGTTGTTATTTTCCCTTTAATTTCGCTCGTACAGTGACCTTTATTCTCATTGACATAAGGTTTCTGTCAAGGGTAAAATAACCGTGAAAGGATTGTAGACCGTGCAGATACAAGTTAAACTTGGTCGAAGAGAAAGTAAAAATAAAACAATATCCTCCTTGGTAGATGCGAATGAAATTGTTTCTTGCGTGTATCATCTTCACGTTTAGACGGTTCGAAAGTTTAGTAGGTCGACATTCGAAGCCATATAGGTTACATGTTAGTCATGCTCCTCTTCCGTAGTCGGTTCATCGGTTGCTTCGTGACAGAATTGCTACTGCTAATGCACTCGATGGATCGTCTCAATCAATCTTTGTCAGCTTTCTGGAGCACTGCGCATGATCACATTTCATACTGTTCAGCAGTCTCATCTAGATGGTCTCTATATTGAATATTTAAGTCAGACATATTACAAGACTACCTATGCCCCGCGGTTCCACCCGCTGTTTCTTACTTTTGCTCCTAGGAAATGGGCTATCAATGAAATACGTTTTTTTTTATTCGGCTTGTTGGCCCAAAGATTACCGCGTTCAAACAAATAAACAGACAAATTCTTCCGCTGTACCATACTAGTATATATATAGATTTATCTGTTTTGATTAATATCACAGTTTTCTCTATTTCTGCGTCTCCAAAATTAAGATAAATCTTCAAGCATCCCAATTTCTTGTTTTTCTCAGGCATCCTTTTGTAATGCACGCCATAATTGTCTGTAAAATGATTTACGAGAACTGTGAGTTTAAAATAACGGCGTGAGCTTCACGTTTCGTCTGTACCGGCTAATGGGCAAATTACACGGATTTTACATCAACTGGGCGCACGATTCCGGGACGGAATTTCTTGCGGGTTATTGTATTTTATTTACCTGGACGATATTTCAATCTTACAGAAAAGTAATTTTTAATTCTCAAGTGATCTAATGTTGGGAATTATTCTCGTTGGGTTCCCCTCCCAAGTTGATTTTTCTTATCGTGTTAAGATTGACTGGGGTCACTTTGAGGGGGGTGGTTAAAGTCTGACCTTCAATTCTTTATCAGATGTGAAGCCTATTGATGAAACGATTTTGGGAGTCTTCAACATTCAGACGATTTTGGGTAATCTTCAGTAAAGTCCCCCAGAAAAAAAAAGCCGTTGAAATAAAAATAACACAGAAATACACGTAGACCAATACATCAGCATTGCTAGCATAAATGCGTGAATTGAAAAGTCAATAGGAAAAAAAACAGACCACAATACCCAGTCCCCTTGATACACTGTTAGAGTTCATACAATTGGAAGTTCCCAATTTCTTGAATTAAAATAGGAGCAAGCAAAGAATTACGATGCTTTAAAAAAAATACAAGTTTAACAGTCCAATCCTATCTCAGAAAATCATTGCAGTAGTAAAATAACACTTATAGCATTAGTATTTCATTCGAGTCCAAGCATAACGATAAACTGTGGTCCGACCTATGCGTAACCTATAAGGTCTTTGATTTTACGGCCATCGTTTATTTTTGATCAAGCAGGTAATTTAAATTCTTTGAAACTTTTCGTCTTCTGTTTCCAATGCACTGCATGATGAAACTACTTTAATCCTTTTGACCAAAGAGTATCTTTATGTGAATCCAACTCCTTTTCTATTGTTTTACGAAATCTATTCTGGTACTTTTTAATCATAAACAACATGAGTCAAGAGCAAACCCATCATAAATAAAAAAAAACATGATGTAAATCTCGTTAATTTGATTAAAACGCCAAAATGCGTGAAGCAAGTGTGTTATTCTGATGAATCCCCATAATTATACTAATGGGTAGGTTCTGTGAGTAAATTCTCCTTATTAGTTAAATGAGGTTGAGCACGGCCTTCCCTAATTGGGGTCATAATTATTATGTATGCATGTAGTATTACTTTGGTTAATTGTTTCGGCAATAAATAACATTCTTCTTAATTTGCTAGTGGCTACCTAATGTCATTCATGCAGTTAGTTTTAATGATAGCGAATTTTAAAGAACTTGTTTATTGATTGACAGGATAGACTTGTCATATTAATCGCTGTTCAGGTTTTGCATGTAATTATATTTAACGCAGTAGTACTGGTTGCATTGCTGTGTGGATCTGAAATGAAACTTCTTGTTTCTTTTTTTATTTACACATCGATTTGTTCCGTTCCATTTGATCCAAGCTCTGCAATACTTTCATGCAACATAAGATCACGCATGCCTTTATTTTCCGTAGGGCTAAGCAAAGTACTATTGTAAAAGATAAAATGTATGTATGTATTTCCAAAAAAATATTTAAAAAAAGAAAAAGAATGATTAATTTTAAAATTATTACAAAACGTTAGACGGTATAATTAGTGCTTATAAGTAAACTATAACTAAAATATATTGAATAGTCGTAAGTAATGACAATGTGGAATTCAAAGGTTTGGTAGCGATCTGACCTATTGTTTCATTTTTTTTTATATACTACAAATAATAACTTTACTTTCGGAAGTCGGTGACTATTGTTTGTTTCATTGACTTTTATGCCATTTCGGATAAAAGAAGAATTTTTCAAATCGGTTCATAAATGACGAAGAAATGAGGTAACAAACACAAAAAAAATACAACCGAATTGAGAACCTCCTTTTTTTGAAGTCGGTTAATAGACCTAATTTACTAATGTTACTGTGATTTCTTCACCCTAGATTTTAAATATTTCTGTTATGTAAAATGAAATGCTGCAAAAACTTAATCAGCATATTATTAGGAAACAACGAGATAATCTTTATGTCAGTTCTACAATATTGTGTCTCAAAAAAACTATTAACAGTTATGCGTCATATTTTTTTAAGAGACGGCAAGACGACTCCTTACGTGCTACGTTTCCCGAAGGCTGCACATACATAGATTTGTTTATTTTTCTTAAATTGTTTCCCATGTTTTGTACAATCGTTTTATCCGACAAGGTTCAATATTGTTCAATTTTAAACACTTCAGGTAAACATTTAAACTAAGTCTTTGCTTGCATATAAAATTGCGTGATAATGTATGATCATTTCGGTCAAGACCGTATCCGTTTAATTCTAATGCATCATAATGATATGCTACTGTAATCACTATTTTGTTCACCTAAATATTGTTCAAGGTTAAGTCGAAAGAACGATTAACCTTACAATTGTATGGTCAATATGAAATAACTTCGATCGTCGTTAGGGGCCATCCATAAATTACGTCACACGTTAAGGGGGGGGGGGTCGACGAAGTGTGATATTGTGTGACGGGGGTGGGAGGGGTCTATTTTGTAAGTATTAAAACACGAAATTTGAACTATTAAGGAAAAACTTAAAAATATTTCCAACTCTATCTGTATGAACATGTAAAATTGCAAAATAGGTGACGTCACACTATGTAGGGGGAGTCTCACAAATATGACCAGCTGTGACAAGGATGGGGGGGGGGGGTAAAAAAATCATGAAATCGTGTGATGTAATTTATGGATGGCCCCTTATGAGACACCAATGTCGCAGAATGAAGGTTAGATTTGATTTCATTTAGACCTGTCAAACGTTATAAAATGTCACCTTGTTCATTATAAAACACGAGTTGGGAAATTATGAATGATGAAGTTTCGTATGTCTTTGGCTAGATAAATTCGTACCGTGTTTCTCAAAGAGAACGATAGAGATTATTTCAGCAGGAACAGATTTAGATGCTCTAAGCACAAATAATACCAGGCGGACCCTATTTAGATTGCGATCGAAACGCTGAGAAAAATAATGCTGAAGGTCTGACTAATACTAAACATAAATAAAAGGCCATTCCTTTTAATTCGCATAGCTTCTAAGTACGTTGATGCAGTTCGTAAAACAGTGATTCGTTTACTAGCTACTTTGCGCTATATCTGTCTCAGTTGATGGTTTTAGCGTGGGAAGGCAGACACTATCTGTTTTTTCTTAATTCGCACATGGGGATGGTAATCGGAATTGGTGTAAAACAAAGCGATAAATAAGTAATCGACAGGCGTGCTCGCCACGTGCCCAAATGTCATGACCTGGCCAACACTACCTACTGATAAAATGTTTTGTAATCTCACATGAGGTGAGGGTATCATTTTCAAAAACTCGTATGATTGCTTTTGTAAACTTAATTGCTTGAACCGTCAAAGAATAAATTGCCTACGAAAACAAGCTCAGTATTTTGACCAGTTTTTAAGAAACACTGTCAGTAAGTTATGATAAAGTTAGGGATGGTTTAACATAACATTCATATCGTAAAAATACCTTACAGACTAACATTAATATCGTAAAAATACACCTTGTTAGTAAATAGAAACTTAAAAACTATTTTAGTAGCACTTCACTGCACTATGACACTGCGTTCATGTGGCATTTGCCCGTGGATGCGTCGGAACACCACTCACTGCGGCCAAAAATCCTCTTCCAAGACGAGGTGCAGATAATACGTTGGTATTCGCACCACAATCGCCTTTTAAAGTTGACGTTGCGGCGTAACTCCAGCAGCTAAACATTGTATAGTAATCGTTTAACAAACACAACTTCAGATCATCATAAAGTTACTTTGAAAATGAAAGGTAAAAACAGTGTCCGAAAGAAAAACCTAATATTGATCAAGTTCCGTCTCCCACCAATTCTGGTAACCCTGATATTCAACTCAGTCTGCGCAGTCTCCAGATTATTGTATCTGCCCGGAAAGCACGCACCGTCTCATATTAAATTTTAAACACGAAAGTTAGTAACCTCCAAGGACCGGATAAAGAAAGACAGATGGTGAGAATATTTCCTCTCATGCGACTACGTGTAAACACGATTTGGTACAGAAAGCAGTTTGTGTTGTTTGAACCACTTTTGTACGATCATCAATCTACGTATTTGTAAAATATTATAACAATTATAAGTTATAAATTACCCTTTACGTGTTAGATTTGGATGGGTTATCTCGTAATGGATTAGTTATTTGATTTATGGACACGAAGATTATGTTCTGTTTAAAGTATTCTTTTATTTACGGGTTTAATTTGTGTTTGATCTAAAATGGTTAAAACTGATACAAATCTGCCCATTTTCTGGTCTGAATTTTTACACTTTGACAGGAGCATATTTGGGCCTCCCGAACTCATATCGTCAAGTTTTTCAATTGTTCAATCCTTAGTTGCCAGTGCTGCTACCCTTTAAACGAGAACGTCAGCATCGTCGTTATGCATCTCCATGCAGTCACGTTTCATAAATGATTTTAAATTAAAGCTGTCAATGAGCACAGACCTTTCATTTATCTAATTGACGCTAGGTCCAACAAACAGTACTACTTGAAGTTCGATCTACATTTGCTCCAATTACCCGTATATCCTTGAGGAAGCACTCTTCCAGGGCAATTGTGGTCAATTCGCATCAATTTCTCTTGTCTCGGCACCAATCAATGTTAGGGCCTCCGTAATGTATACTATGCTCTAGAAATATCTAACTGCTATAGTCTAGACTGTGACCGTTGTAGTGTAACGTAAGTCAGCTGGTAAAGAATAAATCTTATAATTTTGCGCGACCTCTGCGGAGGGCGTCTTGTTGGTAAGATGTTTTGTTGGTGTAAAAAAATCTTTTGTTAAGTATTAGAATTGTGTGGTGACAACCTCATTACTCATTAGTAACGCTATTATCTTTTTTTTTTTGGAGGGTTCGATGACCCGAACGATATACCTTTTGCGCCTACACACAAATCACAATCACGGTTTTTTTAGTTTGTGAGACTGGCACCCTACAAAATTATCATGTCAATCGCATGTTTGTTCCTTTTCCACTAATGTGGGTGTAATGGCATCCAAGATTACACAAGGAATCCACGTGTGGTATATAGCTATGCCTGTCCACCATTTCTGTTGAATAGTTCTATAATTGACGTAGGTAAATATTTCATAAGCATGGTGTCGGGTCTAGCCCGTTTTCCCGCGCAACCTAACTCGTTCCCCCTTTTTATCGAGTTGCGTAGGAAGTTACGCCAAACAAATAGTATGTAGGTGCGGTTTTATTTAGTATCCTCATAGAAATAATAGAAAACAGCTCAATTTACATGACTGTGAGTACGACAGCTTAACTGCTTCTCTTGGAAATTATTATGAAAGCAGGCTATTCATGCGAGATATTTGTCGTATCTTATAAACAAAGTTGGCGCCGGTCGTATTATCCAACGTGTGTTGTAAAATGAGTGGCTATTGTTCGATTGTAACCTGATTTTCCATTGATGACATTTTCTTGACACCTGCTAGGGCATAGTGGCATCCAAAACTAATTGTGGATTTGCCCTATGCGAGATTTTGACGTGAGGTTTCCATAATATTTTACCATAACCCGAACCTTCCAAAGCCCAGCACTGCAATTCTGGTGGCATAAATAGCAGTTTGTACTGAATATTACAGAAAACCCCGGACGAGTCCTTTCACATAACGGCGGTCAATACCTCCTACTAAATCGTACTACAAGATGACTATCGACCAATTAACTAATAACCGCCTGATGAACAAATCGTGTTTAGTCTAACGGCCCATGACGCAAGCTATTGTGTGTGATATAATGCTGACGTTCTGTCTCTTTGCCAACAGGAGGTGACGGATGATAGCGACGGTTGTGGGGCGAAGTTCTCTGTACTCATCGTGTCTGATAAGTTCCAGGGGAAGCCGCTGTTGGCTAGGCATAGGTGAGTTCCGAATGTTGTTCCTACAATTTGTTAGAACATTTTGACTTTTCACCCAAACATTGAGATCTGCCCAAACCCTTCCTTCGACTCTTTCGAGATCTTTAACTTTTTTTTTTCCAAATGAAAATGGAATTATATTATGGAAATATTTGAAGCAGTTTACTAGAAACGATTTAAAATAACGGGTTTGAAAAAGTGCTTGTTGTCAAATAGCTTGCTTAAAATATTTAGGAGCTACCCGTTCAGTCGTGAGTTTCAGTTGCAAATGTTTACGGTATGGGGTTCTGAGTATCACCCTGTCTTATTTGTGGGTTCGATTGTTACGCATAAACAACGGTTAATGTGTAACAATCGATTGTATTGTTTCTTTTTGTTATTGCTTATACCAATTAAAAATAGATTTTGCGCTATTTGCTTACGGCGCATATGAACAAATATCCTTGAACTTGTTTTCCGCACCGAAAAAGAACAAAACAGTTGGATTAATCATTTCGGGACATATAATGCGCATATATGCTAGACTAGTCCACGTTTACACCGATAAATAAAAGAGATAGCAAACACCAGCGAAAGTCACGTGTGAACAATAATTGACCCTATAAAATGTTAGCAAAGCATTAATAAAACAATGGCTTTGAAGTGCAGAGACCATGAATGTAAATTAGAACTCAATGCCACTGCACTGATTGTAACATAAACACCGGGATCAAATCATTTAGTCATTCGTATGTTCCCTTTTGAACGTAGCTGCGAAGCTAACTACAAACAGTGACTGTATCGGGAATTTTGATCCATGTACGCATGTGGTTCAGAATTAGCAAATAGTATGTAATTTAACTACGTTGGCAGGTTGGCACCCGTTGTCGATGCCATTAAAAGTTAATTTGGAAGTCCATTTCTCCAAGTCGATTCATAAAAGCGTTACAATGGGTCTCTGGTAAATTAATTCGCACATTATGTTGATCGAAAAGACCGGTCAATCAATCTTTTCCACATGAAAATGCTACTCATCCTCCATCGATCCTAAGCCTTTTTCAACATCTACAAAAAATAGCCAGTTACTCCGTTAGGTAGCTGAAAAAACTTACCCATAGGTACTCTACAAAACACTAGTATTTTGCGCGTTAAGCTCGAAATCCATATAAGAAGTGTATAAGGAAAGGTTGCAATTTGGTTATCGCCTTTTAAAGATATTAGCATATGTGGGATGCACAAGATACAAATTAGCGCATATTATAGCTACATTTTCCTGGTACAATAAATTCGATTATAACACACTGGTATTCCCAAGGAGCTCACTTTACACCCCGACTACGTGTCTCAAGTCATATACAATCAAACAAAATCGCATAATAGTGCCATTGTTACCGATATTGAGTCGTTATGAGACCATGAGAAGGTCATTGTGCATACTACGTGCGTGCAAAAATTGCAATAAAAACTATGGCCCAGTGCCAAGACCTGACAAAATGGTGACAATGTATGCATGTGTGATAGCAACGGTTTATACGCAATCGTAGTACGGTTTAATGAAAAAACCATGAAAACTATAGTCCCTAGCCGATTTTATGATAAAAAAAAATATCTTATCCAAAATGGAAATGGGAAAACAGGCATGGTCATTAATGTTCATAAAATTGAACAATGGCTGACTAGCTCTGTTCTTAGTCCAAAAATAGGTGTTTTCAAATTATGCAACCTTTATTCATGTTCAACCTATCCAAATAGTTAAACTAAACTGTTTCCTGTTGCATATCAATCATTGTCGATCCGTTCATAAACACTTCCTCTAAGCTAAAGCTACCTAACCTCTTGAGGAAAAACTAGCGCAAAAATGCAAAGGTAATCTTGCTAAATATAAATTCAAAAGGAATGCAAATAAGGACCTATCTTAGCCGTCATCAGACGTGCACTTTTAGACAAAGAACTTGACATAAAAATTCAGAGCACATCTTTTTAGCATTCAAATAACTTAGAACTAACAATACGTAACCCTTGACTGATGACGTAGACTGACGCTTGCAACTGAAACTGCACACAAAAAACGAAGAGTTGAAAAGTCAATGAGATGCTCAAAAAACCATTCATAAAAATCTAACACCCGAACGATAAGATGACAAAGACCGTTTTGCATTCACCAAGATTGGTATCTCCAACTAACACGTTCAAACGGCGCCATTAGAATAACAATCGATCTATTATACTCATAAGTATAATAATTCGCTCCACAGATTGGTGAACGCAGTGCTTCAAGAAGAACTGAAGAGTATACACGCATTCACGCAAAAGACGCTTACGGTAGAACAGTGGAACTCGCAGAAGTCTTGAAATGTAATTTGGAAATAATAATGAAGTAAAATCAAATATATGTTGTTTTTATTGGTTCCTTGCTGTTAGAAAGAAGTTTAAGACTGTTGTTAAAAATGTTGAACGGAATAGAGAATTTGTACACAGTAAGTGTGTCTGCTCCTGGTAAAGTGATCCTGCACGGGGAGCATTCGGTTGTGTATGGGAAGACTGCGGTGGCTGTCAGTCTTGGACTCAGGAGCTCGATTGTTATAAAGGTAATCATTTTATTTATTTTAACGTTGAGTTTTTTTTTCTTATTGTAACTGCTTTATTTTAGGATTTTCTTGTGTTGTGTTTGAGTTTTTTTTTTTCGTTTTTAATTTTTGCGCACTTTAGTTATAGAGATAGTTGGGTGTGGAGCATGTGTAGATATTGGCTTTGCTATAGGTTGGTGTACACCCTGTATGCGTATTTTTTTTTTTCGAATTGGCCCACTCTTAGGCAAACGCTTCCCTCATTCAATCCACTTCACAGAATGTTGTGCTTGTTTTTGCAAATTTTTGTAGGTTAGCATTTTTGGAAAATTTTGGGAAGATTTAAAAATAAAACAGCTTCATATTTAGAAGATGTAGCCAGAGCCAATATAAGATAGTTACTTGTAAAGATATAAAGGAAGTTTCAAACATTTCCGTAAACTACGGTAGACTAACATCCGCTTATGTGTAGTAATAAGATAACTAGTCATGTTTAAGGTATCCCTATATGGCGTTTACATATTACCAATGTATTGGCTCACATAGCTATTAGGTGCATAGCCTACATCGTTACTTAGAAAGCTGTCTTTGGCAATAGGTAACTGAGTGCATATGTAGGAAAGGAAGAATTTCCAAGGAAAGAATTAATTAAAAAAAAAAAATTGATTGTTAGCATAGTAATACGTGATAACTGAAAGTTACGAAATACTCAAAATTATAATTATTTAAGAAATAATGATTATTTTACCAACGAAGTTGAGGATAGAATTAATAAAGTCTCCAAAATTATTGTGGAAGTAATTTCTTCATTTTCACAATAATTTATTTTTATCTCCTAATAGCTTCATACATGAACGGTTAATTTTAATAGCTATGTAGTATATTTAATAACTTCAGAAGCTATTTATTTAACGTAAACAATTCATTTTGTTTAAATATAAGGCACTTAGTCAAATAAATTGATGGTCATTTAACTAAATGTCCTTATTAATATTAAAATATGATGATATACGGTAGCAAATAACTAGAAAAATTATGTGTTATGAATATGAATAAGAGGAATAATGTCCTATTATTATGTGAAATTATGTAATGGTAGGTTATAGGTAGCTTTCTTCGAGGATAAATCTTTGCGAAGTGTATTATTTTATGATTTTTGTTAACGGACTCGGAAGTCAGGGGGAAAAGCCACTGCCCAGCAGTAGGATTACACAGGCAAACTGTATCAGTAATCTAATTTATAGGTAATACATTAAGTTGAATTTTCTGTGCCGGTCATTCATAAGATCATAAGTGAAATAAAAGTCACAAAGCCACCAACCGATATTTTAACACCAATTTAATTTATCGACAAGGCTTTGTAAAATTAAACCAAAATTCTCCTCCTTTTCAGGAAGTAAATTACCACGTGGAACCCACGATACGGATCCACCTACCATGCGTCGGACTAGAAGAAACCCTGCCTTTGGAACCCACAGTCAAGAGCCTCTTCCATCCGAAGTTGGCTCCAGGCATCACAGGCAAATTCTCCTGGAGATTACCAGACAAACTGGACCACGACAACCACTTGCGAAGAGTTGACGAGTTCCTGCACCTCATCAAGCCAAACTTCGACGCATTACAAAACAACCAGAAGAATTCCTTACGCAGTTTCTTATACGTATATTCCGGAATATTCGGAAGCACCAATCTTCCTGTCAGATCCTTGGAAATCTCATTAGGTTCTGAGCTAACTATTGGAGCAGGAACTGGCAGTTCGGCGTCCTTTGCCGTGTGTTTAGCCGGTGCCCTAATCCAGCTCCTCAAATTAAAGATTTCAACGTCATTTGACGCGTTCTACGATCAGACCAGTGAAGACTTTAGTATGACTGAGAGAGAGATCATATCGGAATGGGCGTATAACTGCGAAAGGATAATGCACGGGTCTCCATCCGGTGAGTTATCATTACTTATCATTTATACATTTACCTCATCTACGTTTTCCTTTTATTTGTTTCCAATAAAAGAGGAGCTCGTGGCTAAATAATAACAGCCGCTCGGGTCGATCGTCAGGTTAAGCCACGCTTGCTTGGGTTGGTCCGTGGATGGGTACCTATTACACACCGAGTTTCCTCCGTGCCTCGGAAAGCACGTTAAGCCGTTGGTCCCGGCTGTCAATTGTACATCTTTGACAGTCGTAACAGTTAGTCAGTGGCCCGAAAGTCTGACAACAAATCTTACCAAGGGGTATCGTATTACCTAGTACTAACTGGGTTGTGGAGGTCAAATAAGCAATCGCTCCATGTAAAATACTGGTATTCAGCTGCATCCGGTTAGACTGGAAGCCGACCCTAACATAGTTGGGAAAAGGCTTGGCAGTTGATGATGTGATGTTTTTTGTTAACCTTCTTATTTCTAAAATCGATGCTAAGACAATTATCGGTTTAACCAGGATTTTACCCTAGTCCTATTGCGATGATCTTCGACGTTTTATAAATAGCAATAATATTTTTGTAACAAAACTGCTTGATAAGCCCGCAAACTCTCACATAACATACAATTTCTATCTGCATTAACCTTAGTCGACCTCAATTCTAAATCGAACCGTCGTTATAAAAGCTTCCATTTATTTCCATGTACTATAGTATTTCTGTAGTAAAACGTATATTAAGCTGTCTAAAACCAAATGTGTTGATCGTTTAGTCTGTCTGGTAAATAAAACTTGGATATCATTGGTAAATCTTTCATCTCCGGTGTTTTGGTTTCACTGTATGCGTCGATATTGGCTTATTCTACAGTTTAAACAAAGTAGTGTATGACGTCAAAGGGGCTATCGGGAACCACGGATACTTTGTAGGTGATAGAATTCATAACTCGATTTCCTTTACACATTAAAATGAAGAGATATTGGGTAGTTTCGTCAAGTTCAGGGGTCGATTTTGGCCCGTTGATGAGGTTTTTCCAAGATATCTGTATAATTTTCAAAAAAACTTATCGTGTTACTACCTAAACACTTATAAGACCGTTGAAAACGTTGAACTTATGGCTCTGATCTTAGAAACTAATCTGTATCCTATTGCCAAAATTATTTTTACGAAAAGTCAAAAGGTTTTTACAAATACCTCGAGCTTATATTTTAATTTCGTTTGAATGTCACGAACCAATTTTTGTCTCGAAATAAGCCATTAATGTTTCTCAATACCAAATTATCTTTACGTCAAAAATTTCGCAATAGGTTGAATTCAAATCGTAGCACTTGATTCAACTTCTGTATCAGGACTTTTGAGAAAGTACATAAGTACATATTTTTTGCGTATAAAAGGAACAGGGCCATTTTCTTTGCCGGTTTTTAAGTGCAAGAGACATTCAATTCAATCTTATTTTTTGCTGCTCTATAACCCCTCAACCTTGACTTTGTCAAAAATTGGTCGAGCAAGGTCTCAACTATCCCAGAGAATGATCAATTCCAAAGTCCAAAGAAGAATTAATATTCGCCGATGGAATTGCTGAAACATTATTTAAGAGCAAATTTTCAGCAATTGTATTGTTTGATGTTAGAACACCATGACCGCTCAAGATGTGCCTTGGCCACATATCTCCGAGATTAGGGGCCATACACTTCGTCTGCATTGACCTCAAAACAGATGTAAAGTTATTTGAGCTCCTTGAGATGATAAATGCCAAGTGCGCCGAATTTTGAATGATTAATTGCTTTATACATTATATAAAAATTTAAACATTGTGAAGTTTAATCAATTCTTTTTCATGTATATTGAGTGGGATGTTGATTGCATGTCATTGTGGGAGGACATGTGAACCTTATTTTCCTTCCGATCAATATAATTTAGTCTTTGAAGATTTCCAAGCATACGAGTCTTTATAGCGTAAACGTTCACTGACATGTGTATAAACAGTCAATCGTATCAGACATCTCACACATAATCAAACTTTCCTCTACAAAAATATTCCCGTTTATCAACCGAAGTCTTCGACCTCAAGCCCCATTTCCCAATTGAAGGTCTCGTGTCGACAACTCACGAATCAACTGGATCTATTAAGTGAAGTAGGGCAAGTTCGCGGCTTGGGCAGCATCGTACCGTATCCCTCAATACGGTAGTGGTAGAAAGCGACACAGACCTTGGCACAGTTAGGGACCACTGACCAATATGTGGTCGTAGCATTAGCACGCACTAGTGGCAGACTAGACTGTTGAATCTAAAATGAAGAGGTTTTAGTCACCTTGTACTTTGTTTTAATAATTTGGTTCTTCTTACCAAACAGACTGAATAGTTGTTGCTGCGGAGTTTATTTCGCCACTTGTTCTTCCCAGCTAAAACACTAGGAAGTGGCGAAGGCTTGGGGTTTTTTGGGACTGGCTTAGTTTAATTTTTGCTGTTCAACAAGTCCTTATTCTCTGCGTAATTTGAATAAATGAATGTTATTTTATTTGACTTGAATAGATGAAAAGTGATTCCATAAGAACTTCTCAGCCTGCATCAAATTTTAAATGCAACTCGTAAGACCAAATATGCCGATGGCTAAAGTGGTCCTTCTATTTCGTGCGACCGACAATCGTCTTTACTTTTTACAAATCTATTTTCCGTTTATTACTCCTTTTGAAATAACAAAGCCCTCTGGGCTTTCAACAAATATTGATCTGTTCTTGCGTGTTGTCCCGTTCCCTACATTGTTTAATGAAGCAAGATAAACATTACTAAGTGGTCCATCCTAGATTCAGCCCTTGACTCGTTATCTCAGTATCTCTATTATTAGCCAATGTTTGTTGCGTGTTTTAATCTTAAACAAGGGTTAAAATAGATACACTCAGTTAGCCAAAACAGGATTCCCCCAAACACATTTTCGGCAAACATAATGTTTGAAATCCGAGTAGTTGAACGTTTGGACTTGTAAATACACTCATGAATGAATTTTAAAGTGTGAAAAAGAATTTACGTCTTTCATAAATTATTCATAATATTGATATGTATAGCACGACGGCATGGCAACCTTCTAACATTGAAATTACACATTTCAAATATTGACCAACTCCAAACACGTTAAATAATTATAATTATAACAAAACCAACAACATTATGACACCGGACCCCTTTTAATGATGATTTTAGTTTGTGTAATTTCCACATTTTAATATTTATCCATACATATATATCGTGGTTTTACGATATATATGTACGTCACCACGTGCATAAATATTGGTTAAAATAAAATATTGTAAAACCCTGTATCGAGTACATAACTCTTGACAAATCACTTATGTGGTGGGTGTGTACTACCGTCATAGATAATTAAATACAATGACTTGATGACGAGATATAAGTTGCTTACGTCCAGTTCAGTTTTCTCAGGATATCATTATTATAAATGATCAGTCTTTTGTTAGCAGGTTTTACGTTCCCATGTTTAACTAAGTATCCGCTTCAGACAAATATTTCAACATGTTGAAACCAATATGACGTAGAGATCTTCAGATTTGTTTATTCACAACGCTACCATGTACTAACTACTAATTGAACGAGTACACAAAAAAACCAGATGTTTTGTGAATTTCCCACTCTTACGCACTTGTTTTGTTGTTGAGTTTTTTTCGAGATGTCTGAAGTGGAGTTAGAGCCAACTCTTGAGCTTCGGGAATTGTGTGGGTAATTCCCAGGACGCACAGAAGGTGGAAGCGCAAGGTTAGCCTGCGAAAATCGTTTTTATGTTTTTTTGCAATTTGCAGGTCAGTGTCAGGTTGTTTTGTTGATTAAAATATGATTCGCGACCGTAACAAATATGGCTTTACTGCATATCAATCATTAAAATCATCAACACAACCCTCTAAGTTCCTTTAATAGTGCTGAATGCCTTTTCCATGAAATAGTCAATCAATGGGATTAAATGCGGGCTACCCTGGCGCTTCACCCTTCATAATAAATAACAAAATGAAAATAGTTGGTGATCAATAAACATCAAACTTTAGTCAAGGCTTAACATGTCCAAAATGTTAACAGCAATTCTGTTACGATTTTCTAGAACAGTCTTAGTTTCCAGCAATGCAAGTGAATTTCATTGTTATGTACAATGTATTCTTTATCAGTAAACTCGGGCTTAAAAGAGAACTTTTTCAGCCGTTGCATCATAGACTTATTCAACCTTTTTTATCTCCACAGGCATAGACAACGCCACCTGTACCTTCGGCTCTCTAGTTTCATTCAAGAAAGGCAGCAAGCCTCGTCACCTAGACATAAAGATGGACCTGCGAGTCCTCCTGGTGGACTCTCGCGTCTCCAGGGAGACCAAGGCCTTGGTGGTGAAGGTCGCAGCCTTAAGGCAGAGGAACACAGCGGCAGTCGACCATATATTCGACGCTTGTGATCATATTGCTCATACAGCCACCCAGGTTGGTATTTTTTTAATTTGGTTTAGCGTTATATCTATAAGTAATTGCCAATCATAGCTTACAGGTAAATGTTGAAAACGGCTTATCATCTAGAACCATTTAAAAGGCTGAGAATCCCAATATTTTAAAGGTCACACACGCCCACTGCTACTTAAGTTCTTCGGACGTTATCCTTGGTTCTTATTCGATACCATACTAGCCACCCTTACCTTATACCTAGCTGGGAAGAAGTGGCGCCCTATCTTTCAACACATTTCTGTATTTAAGTGTCGTAAGTAGTCGTGACATATCATGCCGTTATACAATATTTCGAGTTTCATTCATCTTTCATTTTTCATCTTGTCATTTCTAAAATTATTATAACTTGCAATGCTAAACTATTACTTGCAGAAGATGGTATACCTCGAACACAAATTGTATATTTTATACCAACCAAGTGTCCAAACTGTCTGTTTGTATTGGTCAAAATGACGGCGCGTAATTCTCGGACAAATTAATACCTAACTATTGCATTGACGGGTTGCTTACCTCGTGGGCAACTCGTTCCTTTCTGTTTGATACAACTTGCGTAGTATCGCGAACATTGACACACTCTTGAGCTATTTTAATAGGACCTAGGACCAGCCTGTTAGGTTCTGTAGTTTACTATTCGTAGTAGAACCTTATTTGTGCTACTTGTTTACCCGAACTTGAACAGTATTATTTGGTAGGTATTATCTGAGTCTATGAACCAAATCATGAACTCGTGACAGAATTACAATAGATATAAACTGAATTTTGTTAGGTATTATTAGGTGAATAGGTTTATAAATAGAAGCCCTATTTATAAAGTTATTTACCTCAATGAATAATTGATTACCTATCTATATGTGAAGTCCTAAATAATCTCCAATTTACGAACCTTATTAGTTGATCATGTTTAGGTATAATAATTTTATCCTTATTCATTTCTAGGTTTTGGAAAAACTCTCCAGTGGCAAGTGTGAAATTGATTCTGAGGCAGAATACCAGCATTTAGCAGTAAGTATCTTTAATATCTTTACCGATAAATTAATAACGATTACCCTTGAATACCCATTTAACTGCACAAAGAAACTTCCCCCCGTATTCTAATGGACAAATTAAAAAAGGCAATCGACTCAATGACAGTTCTTCTGAAGTCGGAATACCTACCGATTTATTGAAGGAGCCTCATTTTAAACAAAACTTACGTAGTATGTTATGAATCATTGCAATATCCTACAGAATCGTGCTTTAAAGTATTATAAGAATTTTCCATAACACTTTTATGGGTCGATAGCAAGATGACGAAAAGTGGTGTTATAGCTATTTTTACAACCTAGAGTAAATATACGTAGTGACGTTCGTAGCACTTGCTAATCTTTGTTGTGAAATACAGTGTGTCATAAAAATATTTTTTGTCGACGCATCAAAATAAACGTATTTCGAACATGCACGTCATATTTTATTACATGATTTTTCTATTACGAAGTGATTTTTAGTGACTACAGTTTGTAGGTGCGTAAGCGCCTAGTATAGGAATAACTAAAAATAACAGTTGTTGTTTTAGAATTATGACAAATTCATTGCTATTTTCCGCGTTGTGCGTAAGCATTCTCGTTAGTTTCTATGCCTGTTCTGCATTTTAAATAAATATGCGAGTCATCATCGCTCATCGTATTTATTGACGGAAAAATTGAAGCTGTAGTAACCACTGATCATGACTACTGACATAGAAGAAAGTTAGCCGAGCGCATCGTCGATGCCGCCTCGTGTGATAGCTCTCCCGCTCTGTTTCTAGGTCTAGCTAAAGGCGTTTCTGAACGACGGTAAAGGATAGAGCATGGAATGCGATTCAGCGCTGCTAGATCAAGCGCAACCGTAACTAATCAGATGTTTCAAAAATCGAATTAAACAGTTTTAAATTAAGTATTTGCCTTATTTCTTACCCCCTTGAACGCACGATTGATGTTTATTGCGAACTGATTTTTAAACGCACTGCTTAAAGCGCCTGTCTAGCAAACAGGAGATCACGAGTTCGAATCTCGTCGGGGCCTATGCGAGTTTGCGCATGTATTCTTTTTTAGTTTCCGAGAGTTGAAAATTGAGCTAAGCGATTTTTTGACGCGTTGGGATTGCTCGGTTCATTACCAAGATTTCAAATTCTAGTGGAACTTTACCCTATATAACCGTTTATTCTTTGCTTCAGGAACTATGGGAAATGAACCACTGCCTACTGGCAGCCCTAGGAGTGTCTCACCCCGCACTCGAGGTCATCCGGGCGGCCGCACGCGCTAAGGGTCTCGCCTGCAAGCTCACAGGCGCCGGCGGGGGCGGGTAAGATATACAACCTATATATTACATAATGTACAACATTATACATATTAAAGGACTGCCTTGCTGGTCTAGTCTAGTGGTCGCAAATGCTACTGCTGAGCATGAGGGTTCGAATCCCAGGTCCGAAAAAATGTTATTGAGTTTTTCCTAAAGGGTTGTCTCAGTAGCAGCCCAGAGCCTGGGTTTGTGCCCGGTTGATGGCAATAGGCTCGCCTCGGCCCCTATTGTATGGGACTGAAACATAACTGGTGTAATATGGTTGCATAAGAAAGTTACTCTTTCTAGACTTGACCGTTGGCTAGATATCTAAAAATCCGTCATAATATGCGTAAAAGTTGAATGAACTCGGGGAAAGTAAGTTAACCAGTTTCAAATAAAAACTTGAATTATTTATACGAATATAAACTAGTCAAACACGGATATAAAACTCCTTGATTGATTTTAAAGTTTTTGTTTTATAAATATTATTAAATTTATTATATTCTCTGATTTTTATTTTATTTATTGAACATTGTTTCAATCTTCATTCGTATTATTTTATAAAAACCATGAAATATACTCAAAGTGCTTTATTGTTTCATTTTATACAAAATTTTAAAATAATGATGGAATGCATTTGTACTCTATGGTTTACGTTCTCATATTGCAAAGCCTAATTTAAGGTGGTCGATCTGTGGATTTCATTGTTAGGATTTATTAGTAAAACATCTAGGTATTTATTCAATCAATTAACCTAAACTTCATTAGCGACCAGCTGTTACCCATGACTCTGTTCGAAAACGAAACATCAATCTTTTTGTTGACCCGTTTCAGGAGGAATTGCGAATAATAATTTCTTACAGAAATTAATCTTAAATGGCTGTGTGTTGGCTTCCAATCACTGTCCGTTCGTACTAGCGAAATATTCATATGTTGTCTGGTAAGATACGAGATTTCAACTGAGAGGAGTGTGAGAGAGAGAGATTCCAACATGACATGTTAATGTTTCACCAGTGTGAACGCACAGTTAGTCACTAAAGAAGTTCATATGTACTTACAGGTATTTTTAACTATACTTCCTTTGTTACAGATACGCCATGGTATTAATCCCACCGACGACACCTCGCTCCATAGTAGACTCCCTCTGCGGCCAACTTCTGGAAAACGGCTTCCGAGTGAAGGAGACCCGCCTGGGAGGCTCCGGCGTGTCTATAGAGATGTGACACCGCGCGCCCGGCAAGCGCCCGCGCCTCGCATAGCCACGGTCACACCCCTTATGCTATATTATTTAAACAACAAGTGTTGCACGACAGTTGCGCGACACTCGCGCGATTTCTCAACGATTCTCGTGCGACACTTGCTTTGATTATGGCAGCGATAATTTTAGTATATAGTTAGCTAGTTGCATAGTTCAAGCTATTGCTTGTTATGACAACTGATGGACTGTCCGGGAAGGGAAACGGTTTGCGTCAAAACATGTACCTGGGTACGTTTAGAATGTTTGTTTGTAGTCAATACAACTACAGTATTATCGGCAGGAGGACGTCGGGAAGAAGGTTATAGTGTTCCAATGTGCAATGATTGTGTGACTGTTGTATTCCTCATGAAGTAATCTCTTTTGAAGATTCAAGGGAAAAGAAATACTAACGCTTGAATCAATGAAATCGGCTATTTTGATATAGCCTTTATAGAATTAATATTTAATTCAACACTGCGAGTTTACAAGCTCAAATGGGAGTGATTTGAAAAACTGGATGAGTTTATCAAACATGATATTTTCTACCTCTTAAACCTTTTTTAGGGTGTGTGCAAACTTATTTTTGGCGCCAAAGTTGCGCAACTCTCTGTCAACTATTGCGTGAATATGAGTATTGATTAAATAAATGGGTGAAGGACGAATATTTTTGCACGTCTAAGCAACTCGAGCGCAACTGATTAGCCATAAAAAATGTCTGCACAACCCCTCAACATCTTGCATTTTGAACTTAACACAAGTTTCAAGAGAATTAACATGTCTTATTGACTCTAAAATATTGTTATGTTATATCTATCGACAGGTTGTATTTATGTAATATTTAGGTACACAGTACAATACGTAATTATTATTATAATATACGTCAAAATTGTCACTATCAAGACTTGTAAATTGTTATCGAAATTTTTTTACCGTTTGTTCCTTTATTTATACATTTCTAAATTTATACTAAGAATGATAAAATCCCGTTGTATGCATTATAATAAATTATAAAAAAGGATAATTAATTAATTATTACATTTAATTACAAAAAGGTAAAATGCGAGGAAAGTTAAAATATTAACATCTAAAGAAATCGACATTATTTATTTAAATAATGTTCGAAATGTGGTTTGATTCACACAAGTTACTTACACATGAAATTGTGAATCCATCGCATTTTCTAGTTCGTGACAATTTTGACTTAACGTCGAAATATTTCGGTTCCAATTATTATTAATTATGATTATAAATGATATTATTATATTTATTATAGAATAATAATTATTATATTATTACTTATTAGTTTAATTCTCTATAGTACCCACCTTTTTTCTTCGCATAATTTATTATTACGGGTGTTTAATGTAGAATGTTTGTGGAATCAAACTGCTATTTTTATTATATATTTTACGTGTTGGTTTAATAATTTATAACAAGATTTATGACATGTTTTCTTTTCAAAATTCGTTTTTTTTTCCACAAAACTAAAATATTTTGTTGAATTATTTTTAAAGTGTAAAAATGGCTTTGAATCCACAAATTAAATCGTTTTACATATTGTGAGTGATCATTTCTGAATATTTTGTTACATAAATGGTGTCCTTATATTTGTACTACATTAAAATGAATTGAAGATAGAATACGTGTAAATAAAAATCGAATAATAATTTAATGTCATGTTTGTCGTTATTCATAGGTGACAGAAGAAAAATTGAAATAAAATAAAATGTGTCGCATATTTTTGAATCCCAGTATTGGTGAAATAATTATTCTGTTACTATTTAATTATGTTTTCTTTGAAAATGTCTGAAATTATTTTATTCACTGCGAACGCGACAAAAAAATATTCATCGCGGAAAACAGTCTGAACTACTTATAAATGCACACATTGCAATAAAGAGTATTTAACTTATATACTACAGCTTCTATGTAATGTTAATATAAAAAAATATCTCAGTGTAAACATGTGTGTCAATCGGGAATTACTTAAAACTATATCATACGCCTGTCTTCCATGAGACTGCTTATTCGTTATTATTCCAGTGTAATTGTGATAAATCTTATATAACTGATTATTATTTGTCTCCTCTGAAGCTTATGTAATCAAACCTTTTTGGTACGGGGCCAGTGTTGCTATCTTTCAAGTCTCATCCTCCCGCGTTTTTTATTTTGTGTTCGATTTTTTTTTTAATTATCTTCTTGAAAAATTATTTGGCAACACTCGAGATAAGTTTTTTTCTCACAATAGGACATTCCTAAAATATCGAAAGATTTCAATCTTGGGTATTAGCGTTTCATAATAGTTTTTTTTTTATTTAATTACATTAAGTAGGTATGTGTTTATATTGTCGCGCTCAATAATTTAGTGTTAATTGGTGCTGAATAAAAATAATGAAAATGTATTTTAGAGAAGTTGAGTAAATAAAAAGTTTAGTAATTTTTGGAAACAGAATAAAAATGTTTGAATATTATACAATGTTTTATTTTTACTACATGTGTCTACATATCAGATTGTACTACAGTCCTTTCAAAATTAATGTACCTCTGACAGCCACAACCGAACATCATCCATAATATGTTAATATGCATAAAAATCTTTCGGACTTTTTCCTTATTCAGGGTAAAAACGAACTGAATACATCAATCTTGAGTATGACTTTAAAATAAAAGCAAGGCATGTACTTAAAAGTGCATTTATTCATAATAAATTAACACATCTTTACAACTACAGTTGCATGTCAACAAAGTGAGTTTTAAAACATTACAATAAAGCCAGTGTCGCAAACTCATCGATTAATACTGCTAGACGAAATTGAACCTTTTCGCCATAAAAATAAGACTTCGCGCGCACATAAATTATTGTATATGGTGAAGGCGCACTAATTCAAAACGAAATTGTGGACAGTTAGATCACAGTTCTAATCTCAAAAGATTTTCCAAACAAATTATGAGATGGAAGACAAAAGATAATTTTCACACCACCTGCTCGCAAATGTCAAATTATATGTTGCAAACTAGTAACCTCAAATTAAAATTAGTGTGAGAACTTTTACTTTTTAGTTTTCACTTCGTAGGTTTTAGAAAAAAATCCGCGACACCATATTTCGAAAATAAGTAATTATTAATAAAGTAATTGTTTTTTATTTCCTCGCAGTAGGTGTGAAAAGTAGAGTATGCTCCTAGGGGATAAAAGTGCCTGTGAGCTTAAATCCGCCACTGCTCTCAGGATTCTAGTCTAAACTCCCTCACTTTGCTCGGGAGTTAACTCAACTCAAAGCTCCCTCGCTCTGATTGGGAGCTCAAGAATCCCGCTGCACTCGGGATTAGAAATAAGACCCTTGACGTAAGACACTATCTTCTTGGTGCATAATCTACTATTAAAAGCAGCTTCCTAAATAAAAATAAAATAAAACTTATTTTGCGGAATAGAGTGGTTAAAAATTATTTTGAAATGATACAGTAATAATATTCGAACAAAAAGCAAGAAATACCTTTGCTTATAAACCCTGCATTTCCTAAATTCTAATAGCGTTTATCCAAAAAATAATAATATAAATCGACTGGCCATCTAAATGTGTTGCTAGACAAAAAATAAACACTGCAACTTTTTCTACGTACAAATCTATTTCATTTGGACTTGGACAATCAATGAGCATCATGCAAATCATCAGATCACGATTTATTTTTAAAAGAATATGTAGAATGTAGAATAGTTAATTTTATAATAAGTAAATATACAGAAAATACAAAATTAGACCAGTTATTTCAAACAATTACATATTCTTGATTTTTTTAAGGCTTTGGCGAATATTATTGCGATAATTTTGTACATATGCTCACGCATTGTAATGAAATACACCGGGCCCGTGTGGTAGAAAAATGGAATACGACTGGCGGCCCGCCGCCTCTCACTAAGAAGAGTCCAAAGCCCCAGGATAAAGAACGCCATGAATATTCACCAAAGCTTTAAAAGTGAGATAGTAAGCAAGTAGCAGACTTATCGCTTAATCTAACATTAAACTATCAATTGTCTAGCTAACTCCGAAATCGAACATACAAGCGAAAGCACCATTTAATATCATACCTCCTTCGCGTCCCATCTAACGTCTAATGTGAAACAATTTATGAGCTATCACACTAAGGGTCTGTTTCATCGGTTCTGGATAGATAGAAAACATCACGCCTGTAATCCGCGAAAGGTTAGGCAGAGGTGTACATATACTACGCTCACATTTCGCCAGTTATGTTTAAGTCCCATGTTATAGGGGGCGAGCCTATTGCCTTAAAACGGCACCAGTCCAGTATCTGCCAGATAAATGTTAGTGAAAAGTTATCCAGAAGGAATGAAACACGCCTTTAAACAGAATTATCTTCGAACGTTCTAGTTTTGGATGAGGGGGTGAACAGGACTTTAATATTGTACCTACTAAACTTATGTAACATATTATTCAATATTTACAGAGATTTTTCATCATGCGGTATTAGGCTGTTTTCACAAGAGATGTGCGAGCATGCGTAGCGAGGGCTGTGTGAAACTAAACAATGATATCGCTTCTATTTCAGGGCTTGAACTAAGCTAGCTATGTGATTGGTTAGTTTTACGCATATCCCTTGCTGCACAGCCTTGCGTCAGCCTCTGGAAGAAACGGAGCCTTAGGGTGGAGTCACATCTGAGTGGAACTTATCGTCTAGGATCGGTTAACGACTTGCATGCAAGGGACAAGAGATTGACTAATACTATAAAGGGTAAGTCTTGTACCTTCACACATTTGCCTTCACCCTAACTGTTTCATATAATTTTAGTGATTTGTAACATACATATTCGATTATTATAGAATCAAGTAGTTATATTTTCATATTGGTAGACAATTATTAATCTGAAATTCGGTTTATCTATTGTTTTCTAATACAGATTTTTATTTATAATTAAAGTTTTGCGCAGTGAATTAATCGATATAAAAAATTCAGGATTAATACTTAAAAATAATATTTCGATTTTTTTTTAATTAACATTTTCGCTTAATTTAAATAAATAAAAAATAAAATATTGTACTACAAAACTAGAGAAAAAAATAATAATTCTCAAACAGTTAATACTGAGCTGCCAAAAAAAAGATAAAAAAGGTTAAAATGTAAATAAAAAATAAATTGGGTAAACTGTATAAATAATTCGATTTATGGTCCATACTTTTAGTTATCACACTAAATGACTATATACTAATCCTCTACGTTATGTACAAATGTTAAGAAATGGGGCTCCATGCACAAAGGGCACTACTTTTATGCACGTTTGCACACAAGGCTTTTGGATTTTCAACTTTCAGTGCGTAGGTACTCGGTTAGCTAGCTAGCCGAGTGTTGAAAGTATAAATTACTAATTCCGAAATGACATTATAATTTCAAAATAAAGAGGAGTTTATGAAAATTAGTAGGAAGTCCGCCATTGCTACATTTACTCGGTTAAAGTTATGAAACAGCGTATTTACAGTTGTATGGAAGATAAAAATCTTTAATGCAACTACAGTTTCATAATCTATATAATCTTGAGTTATTCTGTTATTAGATAATTGTTCAATACATAATGGCAAATTAATAAAATGGTTTCAAACCTCTTTGGCAAAACCTACTCATCTATAAAGACCTCTAGAGATACTTATAATACTGTACGTAACCAACGTAGGTATAAATAATTTGATTTTGTTATTTTATACTGCCAACTTTAATACTAGCGTTCAAATCATGATAATCATCAAAAATAAATTAAGTATTAAAATAAACCATAATCACATTTCATACCTAATTATATGCCTGTATGACTTAAGCTGCCAATTTTTAATACATTTCTACCTAACCTACAAAGGCGATTCATTCATAATATCATTAAATTGTCGACTTCACAATTTATTTTAGTACAGTCATCTTATCATGACGATTATTGATTAAGTTAACTTAGGTATAATAAACATGGGTAGACATTAGCTAATAAATAGTTTTAAGGATTCTGCAACTGAAATTAGTGTACTTTTTGCAAAATTATGCTTAATTTACTTGGTACAACCGAAAAACAACACAACCCAAAATAACATAAAATCTTTTAAAAATAAACTTGACGTCAAATTCTAACTGTATTTATAATTCGATATAGTCTGTGGCTCTGTTGCTGTTATATTTGCCTCACCTAAGACATGGCTAAAAGGTCTAAGCAACCAGGCCATTAAACTTATAAAAAAAATGTATTTGCCTCTTGCTTACATAGGTGCATTATCTGCAAGGGAGAGGTGAATAGTAAAGCTGCCATATTACTATAAATTAAATTGTAAGTTTTAAATACATAACAAAGCCATGTCATTTTAATAGACTACCAGAAATATGTCTAGAAAAAATTAAAAAGTCTACTCTGTCTATGCACACATTTAACTGTTTGTACAGTCGAATTACACCCTCATAATTAATTTCATAAAATTCTATCACAGATGTTAAACTAACTCTCAGAATATATTAATTTAGTTTACATACTAGTCGGTAACAATGTCCTAACTGGCAGAGTATTAATTGTAGCTGGCGGGTAGGGGATGAATCTAACTACATATTATTACGATTAGGTACGCATTTACATAGAATTCCTACGAGAAAATTCTTAAACAACAATTTGGAGTACCTACACATAAATATAAATCATCACTTAATCCTTGATTAATTAACATTAAAAATGGAATTTCTTTGGCATTCCATTCACTTTGATCAGCTATACAAAATTTGCTTGTTAGATTATAATTAAAACTATGGAATAATTTGTTCCGATTCCGATACATTCACAAACAAATCACTGAAACGTCAAATCCAATCTGTCAATTCCATAAACAAAAGTTTTTTTTTTCTGTGCGCTGACAGTTATGTTTATTCAGCGTCCTGTACCCTTGGTCAAGCGTGTAGCCAGCTTAAGGCCCATCCTCA
This sequence comes from Standfussiana lucernea, assembly GCA_964057025.1. NCBI lineage: Eukaryota > Metazoa > Arthropoda > Insecta > Lepidoptera > Noctuidae > Standfussiana > Standfussiana lucernea. The sequence goes on from OZ059805.1 coordinate 8,481,449, forward strand.
GAAGGCCCATCATAAGCTCTTGAGTGCGTCCCAGACGAACATTAGCCTGTGGTACAGCGCTAATTGTATTATGTTCTACAACTGGTAGCCTGTTCTCAACTGATGGTTGTTCTCGCTGTCAGGCTGTTGGATAAGGGGCGGGGCGAGGGGGTCCTCACTTGAGGTTATTGTCGTTGAGGGTGGGACTCCTGGAAAACAGAATGTCTTAAAAATATTATCTAAAGTTTCGCCTCTCTCTGCACTGAACAATTAGGTTCTTAGGCAACTCATTTCGCTTTGCTTCAGCATTTGGTGTACTAACCTTCATTTTCATCCTCCTCTGCGAGCCACTTCTGTATGTCAGTCTGGTACATCCTCCTCTGTAGAACCTCCTTCGTACGCGGACGAGATCCGATGAACGATACCTCCACCTGCGCAGATTATCCGTGATAGTTTTATATTTCGAAATAATAATTATTTGGTAGAAATGGGCTGTTTACCACTTGAACCCACTTAGGTCTTTTACCCGAGTTTGAGTTCGGAATATCTTACTTAAAAATGAAATGTCCCAAGTTACGCCATATCGAATGGGCTATAAGGGCCATTCTTAGACCAGGCATACTGGGTCATATTACCTTTGCATATTGGCACTGGAAGGAATAGGCGCCCATCTATGGTGATTAAACCTGACAATATTAAATACTTATAACTTGTGATTATCAAACTGTCTTTCTTACCCCAGGTGGTAGATTTGGCCTCAGCTCATCAGCTAGGTCTCCATTGGCGCCTAACCGTTGTGCTTCTTCCCAACTTGTGTGCACTTCTTCGTGGAGAAGCTTCTCCTCTGAGGATTTAGATACAATCAAATTATTTTTAGTGACGAATGGGTGCAGATCAACCAGGCACTTATTGAATACGAGAGTACCAACTCCTCATTATCATCTTTCTTATCTGCTCCCGTCCTTTAAGTTACTTGGGGCGGTAGAATATACGTTCTCTATATTCATTCTCCCCTGTAAACTGTCGTGCTATCATTCATTGTGTTTATTTCATATAATTCCTCACACAATAGTAGTCTACTCAAGGTCTCCAAATTTTCGCATAGTCTTTAGGGGGATCCATCTTAGCGATGTAAATAAAAAGAAGAAAAAGACTGGGTATCCTCCAAAGTTGTTAGTAAAGTACAACTCACCGTCTCTCTTGGTGGTGCTGCGTTTGTACTGTATCCTGAACCTGAAGGCCTCCAGCACGCTCGCCACCACGATCGTCAGTACCACCATCGTGAAGAGATAGAAGACCTGGAAAATTAACCAGTTAAATTACGTCATCATCAGATTCGTTTTGAAAAAACACAAAGTTGAAATATCGCTTTATTACAGGAATGCTATTCATATACATGTTATCGATCTATTGGAAGATATCTTAGCCTAATGCTACAAAGGCTCAATTTTGCCTTTGCGCCAGCCTTTTTGTGTTTTAAAACTGGATTTTGCAATTTCCCTTCTTCCAATCTCATCACATCTTACCATAAAATAAATTCTGCTAAACTGCCCCGCGACGGTGGCATACGCGTTCATGAGTATGAACCAGTTGTTAACGACGGTCAGCTCGAAGAGAGTCACACCACTGGTCACGATGTTCTCGAAGTTGTTCAGGTAGTAGTAACCGAGGGCCGTCGAGCTGTTCAGGGAGTATTTGTAGAAGTCTTCTACGGTTGTGTTCCTGGAATGTCGAAGAAGTATGGTTGGGGATAGAAAAAAATATGTATAACGGCGTCAAACAACCTTATTCCTTATTGTTGATGATTCTAATAAGTAGGTATCAAATATCGTTTTATGATAATCTGCAGTAACCACGGCCACGTCATCATTTAACTTGACCTCGGGTACTATGATCCCGATACTAACAGCCACCCTGCAAAAGCCTACGCTTCGCCTAGTCTGCGGTGCAATTAAAGAAACCCAAAAGCTCTAAATATCTCTGGGCGTACCGAAGAACTGAAAATATTTAACTGCGTCTTTAAATTAAATAATATGTCCTATTTCAGGCCGAACTTCACTAATAAAACTAAATGTGACCAGCACTCTAACCTGTGTTTAAGATTTTTCTGAATGTCAATATCTGATAACAATTGCGACACTGACAGCTCTTGAACCTCGTATAAATGTGATGATCACGTTGAGTTTTATTTGTGAAACTGGTCCTCAGTCGTGAATGGTCTGTTCAAAATGTATACTCACACACAGCAGTTCTTCAGATCATAGCCAGCGAACAGCTCCATGCCGACGATGGCGAAGAAGTAGTACATGACCAGCATCACGCAGCCGGCCGAAGACATGAGGGGGGACAGCAGGACTAGGGTACCGAATACGTCGCGGTAACGCTTCTTTAACTTGTATAGACGCATCAATCTAGAAGAGAAGATGGTTGAGGTTTAGAGAGAAATGTGGGGTAAGATCTTTCTTACCCCTTTTTGAGTTTTTTGTTTTACCCACAAGAAGCTTTGAATTTGCTGAATTGCTTGGTCCTTATAATCGGAACGCTCAGAATGGACCCTCAAATGTTTTTGTTCTGATCAACCTCAACACTGCGGAAGATCGCATGGCTTGGAGACGCGTCGTATGTAGAGCCGCGATCCTCAGCATTGAGAGAACGACGACAGGGACAGAGGGCAGACTTCAACATACCGGTACTTAGCTCGTAATATTAATTTACTAACTATGAATTAATTGTTGGCAACATAACATTGAAGTCTTGTGCAGCTTTAACAAGCTTCATATCTCCATTTCAGCTAAAATTCACGGTTGGAATGAGCGCTGATTTAAAACAGCTACCAAAAGGGCTATTTGACACCAAATAATTGCTAGGAACAGATCACAAATAATGGAGCTGGCACATACCTCAGTGGTCTAAATATAACAACGATGAAGAGTTTGGGCGCCATGCTGAGCAGCACGGCCCCCATGAGAGCCAGCAGCGTCACGCTCAAGTCGAACACGTTCCAGCCGCTCTCCAGGTACACTTGCAGACCTGATGCCATCATGCGGAGAGCTGCTTCCAGTAGGAACACTGAGGACAGTCAATGTTTCAAGAGTTTTTGGAAGTGCGGAAGACATTGATCATTCGTGCAGTTAGCACAAATGATTAATGTCTATTACGAATGTAGAGAAGACGATCCAGCAGAACTACGTAAATCCGTCTATAATATTGAAATTACTACCAGCCTACGTTGGTACTGCAGAGCAAAGGCCTCGCCTTCTTTTTTCGATTCTGAGCCAATATGGACTAATCTCTCTTGTAGGCGTCAAGTGTTCGGCTTGTGTCTTAAACGTCTTAAGCACCACTAATTTAAAACTCTCCCTAAATCATCGTCACAGCGACCAGTCATTGCTTCCCACATCAAAGAGACTTCCGCGACCTTCCTTAGGTCATCGATCCACCTAGAATCACTTACATGTAAGGAACAGCCAAGTGTCCCAGGATGCGCAGAGTAGTCGAGCACTGTCCTGCAGGTCGCCGGCCGCTTCAAATACGCGGAGTATCATCGCGACGCCATTACCAATTATAAGAGCATCTGAAATTTTAAAAAGGGTTGGGTAAGTGTTTGATTTTTCTCTATCTGCTTCTCTTCAAAGGGCTTTAAAATGTGTATTGCCTCAGATGGCTACTTTACTTCCACTAGCTATTGCCTTATTCTCGACACAGTTTTACCAATGGAATAACACCTTAGCCACAACAAACCCATTCCCGAGTTCAAAGTGACCAGCTGTCCGCATCTTCTCTTAAAGTCTTAACAGATAGGACGTACCTACTGATTTAAGACCTTTAAAGTTAATATTAAAGCTTGGCAGAATAGGCTTAGAAAAGAGTCGGCGAAACATGTTCATGATAGTTCAAAAACTTACAGATAAGATATTCGAAGTAAGGCCACCGCACAGCCGCTGCAGCAGCCCGTCCAATCGGTTCCAGCGGCGACTGCGAATACCACGGAGCCCTGGACTGTTGGCCCGCCCACCGTAAAGCGAACACTTCATACAAATTCGCGAACTCGCTGCGGGAGAGGCCGCCGGATGATGACTGGTTTAGCTGCTTGAACATCAGGTATACGTCGAGACCACCTGTGGAAGAAGACAGATTTGATTAATGAAGCCAATCGCCTCAATATTGGCTTATAGAAGCGAAGTTGGACGCTGAATCGTTTAGACCTCCTCCTCTGATCGTATGGGCTGGGCTTGTGGTGTGTTCAATCGACACTACAAATACGAAGAAGTTGGGGTTTTGTATGAGACGTGCCATTTACTTTAACCTAGCAATAACTTAAACATATTCTATAACAAGAAACTAATCAATGATGCGAATGTGATGAGGAGGGATAAAACTCGTGTGAATAAGAGGGATGAATATAAATAAATATTGACGGATGGCCAGGCAGAGTAAGGCTAAAAAAATATAATTTGTATAAGGCAATTAACCCTTAACCACCTGACACACGTCTCTCAGACGCTAGGAAATTAAAATCGTTAATATTTTGGCGCGCAAAACACGTATCAACTTGCACGTCCCTGTACCTTCCTGTCGCGTCCCTAAGTGCCACCCAAGCGCTCGTCGTGGTCGGAGGTGCGCGCGTTTGTCACTGGTAAGTAAAAAATGGTCGTGTTCCGTCTGTGGGACGTATGGTAGGTGGTTGCGTGACTTTTTTGAAATTGTGATTTATTGTGTTTTTCTTCTGTTTCAGTTTAAAATGGATTCTAGTGATAGTGTTATTGAGCGTTGGTTAGAACAAGATCAATCTGACGACGAAAACCTACCAAATGCTGAGGAAAATCATGACATTACAATAATGTCATGATTTTCCAAGTTTAGTAGTAGTAGATTTCCAAAAAGTTACCATGAAACCGGAAATCATACTTTTCTACAATCGAACCAAAATCGGAGTGGACGTACTCGACCAAAGGTGTTCCAATTATACCACAGGTCGTCGAAAGTGTAGGTGGGGGCCATTGGCAGTATTTTACAGGCTGCTCGATATTTCAGCCTCAAACTGCTACGTCGTCAGTTTATCTGCTCAAGCCCAAGGACAAAAAAATGATAGCAGGTTCAAATTTATGAAGAGGCTAGCTGAACAGCTCACCAGACCGCATATGGAGCGTCGAGAAAACAATGTGAAGATTCACCGAGATATTCGAATCGCACTTCGGCGCATACTTCACTGCGGCAATGACTCGACCCCATCAGTTCTACCAGGTGGATGCTGTTCCGAAGACAGATTGGCTTTTCGAAAAAACTGCTCAACCTGCGACACAGGACACACCTGCGTTTCTTTTTAGGGTAAATGTGTTTTGAGGTAAAAAGCCGATTTGTATCGAATACTCCCAAAAAATGTGCAATCACTGTCGCGAAAATCTATAAGATTGATGCCCTGCAATTTTGCAATATATATGATTATAATGAGAAAGTTTTGATTTTATGTTACTTACTGATTATTATATTTTTTTAAACAGAAATAAATAAGTTCCTATGTCTTGTGATTATTTTTGTAGATCTCGTTTTTTGAATAAGAAAATTTTTACGTTACAATTAAGAGTTGTTCCAAACAAATTAAGATTTTAAGAAAATATGTTAATTTTTATGTGCCTTGTTTGCTTTAATAAAGACGTTGATATGTATTTTAATTGATTTTAATTAAAAAACAAACCTTTCACCCTTAGATTTTACATACGAAAGTCTTTTTACTCGCCCGTCTGTGAGACGTATGGTAGGTGGTTGTGTAACAAGATTAGGTGGTAGGTGGTAGAGGGTTAATTCTCTCCACCAAGAAAGACATTTGTTTAGCAAACACCAAATCAAATAGGACATGGACAATTGTACAAGACGATGAACCAAGAGACCAATCGCTTAAAAGTTTTAGGATTTAAAATTACTCAATACTTACTATAATGTGGTGCATAATGCCTCATGAGGCCAGCAAAGTGCCTCAGTCTGACAGCATGTGGAGCTCGCCTTGACACTAGCAGACGGAAGGCGTGCCGGGCAGCGCGACGTCTGTGCAGCAGGAGGGCGCGGCACTTCTCACGCTCGATGCGAGTGAAAGTCTCGTATACAACGGCTAACATCTGGAACAGGTGACAATGTGGTTTGTGTCATCAATCTGCTATAAATATAATTTTTTTTTTTTAGTTGCTGACCGATTAAGAAGCGAGTAACCAGAAACATATTTTGGTCCTTCGAGCTGGATGGATAAGAATTTACAAAATTAGACTTACCAAATTCATAAGCACGTAGAGTACTGTAATGATGTACAGTATGAAGAACACGGCATACCATTTAGACTTGGCGTACGAAGGCATCATCACATCGGGGAAACTGAAAATAAAATTCAAGGAGGTTAATGATTCTCGACCCGAATCAATGATAAAATCGGCATTTTTTTTCTTAATTTCGGAAATCGTTAAGTATACACCAGCCGTATTTAGACGCGGCCCGTCTAATACTAGCCCTATAACCGCGCTTTCACACACACACAAACAAACGCAGACGTTTATTCGATAAACAGGTGATTCTCCTCTTTTGAGAAGGCCTTCATTCTGAAATAGTGTCAAATTTAAACAGCTAAAAAAAAGCAGCGTTTATTATAATTGACCAGGTACCGTAATTTAAATTGATTATTTACGTCTTTTAAGACAACCTCCTCAATTTTAAGCATAGAAAGAAATAAAATTTTATTCAAAAATATAAGGTACTTACACCATTAAATACAGTTTTTCTTAAATCTATGTCAAGTTCAAGATTCAAGAAAAACTGTATTTCGTTTTATCTTGACGAGGATGCGAAACTACATCTTGTATTAATCATTATTTGTGATCTCAAGTTTATCCACGATATCTGGAAGCCTGGTCTAGTCCTCAGATTCCTTATTTTAGCTTTCTCTCTTTACTCATCTTACAGGCTTTGATAGACCTTGAACATCCCCATTCCATTATCCATTGAGGAAGTAGTTAAATAAAAACACAGACTTACTTGGCGGTAGTTAGCAAGACGAACATGCTGACGAAGGAGTCGCTAATGGTCTGGAAGTGTCCATTGTCAACATGCTCCGAGAACAGGTAGTATCCCAGCAGCGAGTATGTGGCCACGAAGAACATCAGTAACCCTGGAATACGAAAGTACCATTTTGGACGTTTCTGATCAGTAACTCATAATCCATTTTTTCAGATGTGGTAAGGATGCAGAGATTCCTAATGTAGCTCGGAGACAAAATAAGGAATTCCAAAGCCCGGAGCAAACAGGCGAGTTGAACCTTCACGCCAGAGCCTAAAGGGATGGTAGGTCTCCAAAAAGACGAAAGGAAAGACTTGGTAAGTTACATAAGTACATACATAAAGACGCGTCTTTTCGTCATGGGTACATGCAGAAACAACGAACACCACCTGCTACAACCTTCATATACACCTTTTGCTTAAAGGAGCAAAGTAAGTTAAGAAATATATTTGTATTTAATTACTAGCCTTTGTCCGCGACTTCGTACGTCTGGTACTTAGAAACAAAAAAAAAGAACATTTCTGTGGTAAAATGTAGCCTATATTTTAAGTTTAGCATGTAGCAGTAGAGCGGTGAAAACTGCGTTCCAATTCATGCAGTAGTTTTTGCGTGATGCGCTTACAAAAATACAGACAGTAAGTCAGACAGACTGACAAAAATACTAAAAACTGTTGTTTTGACGTCCGTTGCTCTATATATGTATATTTCTTTCAATATCTTCAATGTACAGACATCGGCCTGTTAGAATTTTAGTATATGTATGCATAGATTCCTAAATTTAAAATACCTGCTTACCTAACATATCAATAATAGGTGGCAGCGACTGCAGGATCTGTCTGATGAACCTCCTGACGCCTCCACAATGCCTGGTGTCCACTAAGAATATGGGTCGCAGCGCCCTGGTGACGCGGAAGTGGGACGACTGCCGGCACAGCACCACCACTGCTTCCAACACCATTATCAGTAATGTTAAACCCTGGAATTAAGGGAACAGCAAATGAGGCTGACTAAAAGATAAGAGAGAGGTTATTAGGAAATGTAAACTGCTTGATTAGAGTTTTTAATTGTAAGGTAAACCATTTATATTAGCTTTATTGGCTTTTAATTAAATAAATCACGGAAATAGACTTAATTTTAGTTTGTAGTAATGGGACCAACCCTGAAACCGCGTAAAAAAAAATTAGCTGTTCCGTACATTTTGACGAGTTAGGCGAACATAAATTACTGAACAGCTGATTTTATTTTCGCGTTAAAAGTTGCTCGTCATAATGAGTACAATGAACCCTTAAGAGGATTAAAACGACTTAACTTTAACCATGTATATGTGTAGATTATATTGTTACCATTATAATATATGGTACTATGGAGGGCCCAATACCTTTTATTAGTTACCTATGCAAGCAATAGGCCCTTTGTAAGTTACATAACATTTCACAGTTTTCTCAAAAGCGGAAAGGGGAGCAACGGAATTTGATTAACATGGCGTGGCAAAATGGTATTCGCATCGAACACGCTCTTCATGCTCAGTTAAGTAAACAAGATAAAGGTGAAGACAAAACACCTGTTCCAATAAGCCGTCAGCAAAGGACCCTCACCTTTATCATCGTTCTCTTGTGCTTGAGTATGGTGCCCCATCCGATCCACTTGAGCTTCAAGTGCAGTTCCACGCCGATCACTGTCAGTGCCAGCAACTCTATCGTGCCGTGAGCCCAGACTGGTAACTGGAATGAAGGCATTAGGTAGCTTAGGTATGAGTATTTCAACAATAATGGTTTGAATTAACAATATTGTAAAACCGTTGTTTCAATTTTGGTGTACAATAAAGTATATTCTATTCTATTATATGTGCATAAGAATTTTGCATGCTACATTTGGTGGACGTCATCATGACAATAGGGGCTATCATTGATAACCAGCGCTTTGCCAATGCCGCAGCATTATGTTGAGCGATGCTTTATGCAGCCCTTTTGCGTGGATGTGACACATTTAAATAATTTTCCCATAATAATTCTATTTGTGCTTATTTTTGTTATGCGCCATGTTGATCGAGTTATTACTTGCAACTGTAATACCCGGTCGAAGGCACATCGAGCTCTAAGAAATAGTTGGCTTTGTAGAACGTCGCCTCCATCACTCATACTTGTGTCATAGTCCAGTGTCATATTTGCCCAGGGTCTAGTCGTACATTATACAGCGTGTAATCGTGAAAAATCGACCCAAATGTGGGTATTTTATATTAATTTTTCGCGATCATGATATTGATTCATGAAATCATGATATAGAAAATTGTTCAGCTTAGTGGTCTGTCTGTACCACCTTAACCTTTTGAGCGCCATTGTCACATATACGTGACAAGCAAGCGCATTCCCTGTACGCCAACGACACAAATATGTGACCAAAAATGTGAAGCACTATCACACGAAATTAACAATTAAATCATTAATTTTGTGTCTTTTTATTTGTATACCTTAAATATTTAAGCTCTAGTCTTGTCTCTTTAATAATATTGTATATTGATAAAGTTTTGCAATCCGTATTCATTTTGTAGGTATTTTTTTTGTATGCAGTGAAATTGTGGCTTGGCGTGGAGGGCACGCGCGTGCGTTTATGCTCTGGCGTTCAAAAGGTTAAATATGACCAAATAGTTGTGTTACACGCTATAACGGGTGGAAGAGACATCGATGTGAAAACCATTGCCACGTATTCAGGACATCATTTTGAACATAGAATTTTTTAATTGGAAATTTAAAAAAAAACAGCTATTCCATACATTTTGACCGTGTAGGTATGGCACTTTTGTAGGAAACAGCTGTTTTTTTTTTAAATACAAACGGATTTTTTTCAGTACAGAATGATCGACTGAGGACGTGATAACCGTTTTCGCGTCGGCGAACCTTCCATCCCGTATAGAAAAATCAATATGTTTACCTCAAACGTAGGCACAGCGGGGTCTTCGGTAAAAGCTAAGAGGATGAGCACTAGGGAAGCCAGCAGGTCCAGTCCATGGTACCAGGGATTGTGGACTCTCAGGTAAGCTGGCAACTCTTCGGGGCTCGACGGGTGCGAGTCGAACTTCTCATTGTTTAAACCTTCCTAGAAAGAGAAGTACATGGTGTTACCATCTTGCATATCGCTCTGCATACGGTTGATGGCTTGCGACGTTATAAATAGGATGGAGTGAGAAAATTGAAAAATATTAAGATTCTTATATTAGTAAAATCACAAACGACATAAAACTGCAATAGACGGCTGATTTTATTTATTGTTAGAAGAATTCTCCAACGGCCTTAACATAACAATAGGGGCTCTACCGCGACATATCGCAGAAAATTCTTAACTTAGTTAAATCAAGGTCAAGCTAGATAATACTTAGAATTGTTCTCACACTACTACAAGTAGGTACCTATAGACACTTGTCTTGTAGGTTTCTAAGAACCGCCGCCGGTCTGAAGCGCCAATTTTACTCAGCTGTTCGAACCTCCGTCAGCAACCTTGTTTTGCAAAAACGAGCTTCACACAAAAATACGGTACATCTTAGAAAGTAGGTTAACCATTTCAAACAATAGTGTGAAATAAGACCATTATTTACGTGTCCTTATTTACGCAGTTGGTCTTTTGTGTTGTTTCCATTGAATTCAGAGTTATTTTAATGATGTCTGCCACAAACTGCGTGGCTGAAGGTACTTCGTCGACTGCCAAATTAATGACTCGTCATTAGCTTGTCAATTTGTCTGTGTCGGTTGAATTTATGAGTTTCGACTGTTTCGCCCCGAAATCATTTTGAATGTCTTTAACTGCTACGTTTAACTTTCTAGAACTTATAAGGGAGGAATATTCAGTACTAAACGCATAAAAATAATTCTGCTGAAACTACATAAAACTAAGTTATTTAACTCAAGTTATTTGATAAATCTTTTCACAATAAAATTATGTTAAAAAGTTACCAAATTACCAAAAATCCATTACAATTACCTATTTCATTACTGTAGCACACTGTATTCCGCTTAATTAGGTACAACATTCATTGAAAACAACCGCCCGTAAAGTATTTGCTGTTTCAGGTTTCTATTTAATTAATAAATGCCTGTAATAATGAATGATTGCAAGCGGTTAGTTAAATGTGGCCACCTACTGGCCCCAAACAGTATAAAATAGGTACAGCATGTACGAGTATCATTATCAAAATTTCAGTACCTACTTATGCGACCCAAATGTGCGGGGCTGTTTTTTTCGCTTTTACGATGTTGGTCTCGTGAAGAAATTTTCTCAGTTTGATCCTTAAATATGATAGCTTTCAGATACATGCTTTATACAAAAAGAAAAAGTTTAAACCTACCTCTAAATATATAGCAGCCTCATGGTAATTCATCTCCCAATGCTCATCTTCTGACATGTTGAGGCCGGTGTGCAGTGAGGACCGGCTACCCATGTCCAGGGTGCCGGAGTCGCCAGCTCCATCTGTCCCCGTCCGGGTATCTGCACGACACATGATAAGATGCCGTTAGAAAATGTGGTCCTTCGAGCCGGATAGCCAGATTTGGCCACACAGACATAAACACAAACTCAGATTTTGTCCAAAAAGGATCTATGCTATGACGCAACACCACCAAGGTCGGTGACCGCTGAGTCACAGACACACGTTTTGTATATAAATTGTTAGAACTAAAGCGTATTCCGATTTTTTAAGGAGTGTTTAAGCAGAAACGCGGTCCTTAGCTCACTACAAAATGAAATAATACAGTGCGAATTTCAAGCTGACTTCACTGATTGTTACATGAAACTTCGTGAGAACGGAAGAGGTGGGAGGTGAACTGGTTTCGATCGGATTAAAAATTCAGACGTTCAGACGCGGCTCAACGGCTTAGAACATAGTTTCGCAACCTTTTATGGACTACCGACCCCTTTAATTCAAACGCCCCTTTTTACAAAATAGTTATAAGATGCACATTTTAGACGGCTAGGTAAAATGTTTTTTTCATGAAAATAGAGGTATTTCATAACGCCCCTTATTTGCCTTTGGACCCGCTACCGCCCGAACTTTCGAAAATGGATGATTTCGGAAATGGATGATATACTGTGTTCGCTGCACTAAGGTATTTATAACTCGGTGGACGACCCACTTACATAGGTAGATCGTTTAGAAATTGAAGCTAATAATTTTCGGACACAATAAAGGTAAAGTTTTATTTCTTTTTGTATCCTATCACAATGTTGTCTATTTAATCTAGTTTATTCAACCTAAACTTTGGTTAAGCCAACCAAAAGTTCGAGAATGCCTTCTGGCATTAAGTCCGCTTATGTACCACGTTTATGTACCCACGCCTATGTATAATTTCGTTATGTTTTAAATCAATTTTATCCGTCCTGTCCAACTGGGTACAGCACAAGGGGAGGTTTAACTTCAATGTGTCAAAAACCTTTGCAAAAAACTTTCTTTCATGCACTGCTCTACACTCTACAACGTCTCTTTTTATCCCAACTGCAAAGCTAGAAGCTAGCTAGATTTATGCAACAGAAAAACTATATTTTGGCAGCCTTTTTAATGAATAAAATCTTACCTTTCTCGATTTGTTTATCCATAAGTACTGTCTCGTAAGACATAGATAAGTATAAGTAAAGGATTCACTTCACTGAGCCGTGAAATCAAAATAACTCTCTTACACACACTGTATAATGTCTCTTTTAACGAATAAAATCGTACCTTCCTCGATTTGTTTATCCATGAGTGTTGTACTGTAGGACACACGGCAGTCAGCTGGTATGGAAACGGAATGCATCGCTCTACTGAACCTACTAACCGACTTACGACGGCCAGTCAGGGCTGTCGCGAAACTACAGCTGCACGGTACGGCTACGTTAGTATTTTTATTTTATTTTATTAGCCTGTCATGTATTCCACTGCTGGGCAAAGGCCTCCCCTTTCTTCTTCCAAACCTCCCTGTCTTGTGCGATGTCTATACGCTACGTGATACGTTGGTGTACAGGGTTAAATTTAATTAGCTAGCGAAACTTTACTTGTGTGATGGGTATTGATGGCTAAACAGGATTAAGAAAATGAAACGATTTAATAACTCGTAACAGTAAGTATGCCAACGTCATTGACCTCATAAAAAAATCATCGTCTATCGAGTTTTTTTTGCTAGTAGTTTTTCTACAAGCAGACATCGTTGAACTTGGAACTGAAGGGGTTTTTACGTACCTATATTTGCAAGGTTTACCTAGCTACATAACATGTGTTCTTAATTCGTCATGTTTAGTACCAAACGGACAAGTGGCGCTATTAAAGCTATTATGTCTGTAGGATACAGGACTTGGAAGGGACACCGACATTAAAACAGTTACCACGTATTCATTACATCATTCTGAACAGAAAATTACCGATGAAAAATTTCTGTATAGGGGCCCACATAGAAAGTTTTCAACTGTAATTTTAAAAAGAATCAGCTGTTCCGTATATTTTGACCGACGAAATATTTCCGTGGTGGTATTAGCGTCGGCGTCCCTTCCACCTTGTATATTTTCCTTATATGATAGAATAACAATATTATTTTTCTAGACACTCGAAGCTAGTGCCCAGTTAGTTATTCATCATTTCTGAAACTTGATGGAACGTCATTTCTATAATTAGCGGTTGTTTGTAATACGACTTCGACTAAAAATACTAAATAAATACTTCATAACTTGTGTGACTCACTTGAAAGAACTCACGCCTCCTTTTGGCATGTATAAAGGCCGTTTTAAAAAGGCTTGGATTTGAGGTTAGCATCTGGTACCTCATTAATATATAGTATGCTTAATAAATTGCCCAGTTCAAATTCCCTATTCTATTTTTATGTCTTTCGTTACTTATAATAATATCATATGCCTTTAGTTTTCATGCCAACCCTTGAAATTTTGGTACTTCGAAGCATTACTTCAAACTTTTAAAAACCAAACAACACAAGGTGACTCCGCTAAATAATTGTGTCCAGTTCGACCGCGCGGCCATAGCGTTTTTTTTTAAAAAAAACCATGTCAATTTTTTGTAAAAATTTGTCAAAGTTGATTCCCAAAACCATAAATTTGTCAAAGATACGGTTAAAAAGTTATAAGGGTTTGAACATGGCCGCGCCATTGAAACGCGGCGAACCGCGCGGCCACTGAGATCTTTAAAACTAAGCCTTGTAGAGACCTGAAATTTACGCAAATGCAAGATTTAATTTGTAAAAAATTTGTAAAAATATAAAAAAAATACTCAGGTTTATAGTTTAAGAGCTATAATACTAAAACCGAATGGCCGCGCCATTGAAACGGTGGAGAAAACGCTATCGCCTGTATCTCGCTGAAAAAAAATCGCAGAGGTGTGTAGTTTATTGTAATTACCCAGATTTGAATTTGTCGAAACTAGGAAAAATACAACAAAAATTCCTAGGTTTATATTTCAGGAGCTATAAGACTAAAACGATATGGCCACGCCATCGAAACGGTGAATAAAACGTTATTTCGCCTGTATCTCGCTGAAAAAGCATCGCAGAGGTCTGGAGTTTTTTGTAATACCTAGATTTTAATTTGTCAAAACTAGTAAAAATACAATAAAAATTCTTAAGGTTATATTTCAGAAGCTGTAGAACATTATCAGTATGTGGTGCGATAGGGTGACCATGTCTTATTGTTTACAGAATACTTTCTACTTATTGTTACAGAAATTATAATTCAAGGATTCTAAATAAAATTAAAATGAAACCATAAATATAAAAACAATTATGTTTATTGCTTGAAAAGTCAATAATACAGTTACAGTCCGCGTGGACTTACGAAAAACTAGCCCTAAGATTGGTTTAAATGACGCAACTCCGCCCCTAAGCTATGTGATTGGTAATGCACACTATTGCATCTCACACGCGCCACCCCCGCGCGCCTCCGCAGGTCAGTGCGACGCGTACAGCCGTTAGTACTTATTATTCTGTGGTACAGCGACGTAAGCGTAAGAGTTTCGTTATCAGTGTGTCGTTGTGATGTTAACACGATAAAAAAGTGATCTACTGATTATTAAAATGTTCAGTTCGTGTGTAATTACGATTAAGTGTTGTACTGTGGTGTAACGTCAGTTCGGTAAATTATGTAAACAATTCAGCAGAAGTGATTAAGGTATGTTGCATTTAAATATTTTATGATTATGTTAGAGCTCTCTCTTTATTTGTATGGATGACCGTGTAGTTAAGATATTTTACTATGAAATATTTACAATCTTATGTATATGAACTTATATGAAATACTAAAAACTATCTAATAACTAACAAAAATAATAATAATATATAATGTTTGCCCTGCAGTGGGACAATAATAGGCTGGATTATTATTATTTAATGTTTTATTAAATCATATAGGTAATTAGAACTTAACTTAGAACATTTGAAATGATTGTAAATCATTTTGATTCCACATTTTTAAATAAGTACAATCATAACTAGCAGGGATGTAGATATTTGTTTTTACTTTAAGCGTAATATTATATGAATGGAAAAATTACTAAAAAAAACTAAAGTCAATCATTTGAAAGATATACACTTCCAAAGTCGTAAAATGAGTCCCCCCCGCCTCTAACTTTTGAAATAATAAAGTTGGAAAAAAAAATTGATGTAAATGTCAATAAAAACTTTCAATGAAAACTGGTTTGAACAAGATACAATCATAAGTTTTTGAGATATAGCACAATTTCAAAAACCGCACACGTAACTTTGTAATTCATACAAACACTATGAAAAACAAAATTAAGAGCAAAACTTTGCTTGTTACTACGGAACACTTCATGGGCGAGTCCGACTCGTACTTCCCCAGTTTTTTTTTTGTAACTCCACTGGTAAAATCTCTCTTCCTTTTCCTCTCACTCATTATTTTTTACAAAACCAGAAGTACAATATTATTATTGTTTGTTGTATTACAATTTAAAAATACACCATTAAAATAAATAAATATTATCGAAAGGTGTTGTCAACTTTTGAACTGACGCTTTATTCGGGTAAAACGAAATTGCTTTTTTTGACCTTTGCAATTTCTGAAAAATATTGGGAAGTTTTTTTTTTCTTAGGTACGTTGGAGGCTCCCGTGGTCCGGGGGGGTCATATAATTGATACAGCATATACGGCGGAAGCTACGCCCCTGAAATTATTACAAAAAAAAAGTCTAAGTGCGAGTTCGACTCGCGCACGGAGGCCATATCCGTTCAGTAGTTTTTGCGTGAAAGAGTAACAAACATCTATCCATCCATACATTCTCACAAACTTTCGCATTTATAATATTAGTAAGATGAAGATTACTAACCCGGATCTAGGTTACGGCAAACGTTTGTTAAACAAATATGTATAAAAACAAAAGATTTAAAGGAAGCCGTTTAACAAAAGAAAATTTTAATAATTCTTCTTTTGTTTGATGGCGTCTTTTAAGAAGGCGGTAGCAGTTAAACATGTGTCCGTGATTTTTTTGTTAAAAGACAAAAGTTTATTACTTTCAAATCATAAACTATGGAAATTCCAATGAATTCGTCAGCACAGTAATATTATTTAAGTATATTGTATTGTTACAGAAACATGGCAAGAGGTAGAAAACCAAAAATTGATGCAGCGCAAATGAATAATATATTTCGTAAATATGCAGCTACTTGCAGAAATGAAAAAAATTCATACAACAATCCTATATTTACAACTATCGCTCAAGAACTGAAGAATGAAATAACGCCGTATTCGTTATTCATGAGATTGAAAAGAAATTTCAAGACGATATTTGGCCAACGATATGATGAAGAAAGTTCACTCACACAAAGCACCTCATCTTCGCCTTCATGTCGAAGCCCAATTTCTTCACCTGTGAAATGCACCACAAACGAAGTAGAAAGTGTTGATCAGTACACTTTTTTACTGGATATATATGACTGGAAGAAATTTGAACCCCTCTCAGTTAATTACGTCAGGCGTGATCCTAATGTTGCTACTACACATAAAAAGTACAAAACACTACCTAAGTATAAGTGGTCCTGCTTACTACGAGAGAAACTATGGGAATCTACAAGGCTTCCATGCACATGGGTTTTCAAAACCAAGCGGATCGATGAAGACCACAATGTGCTGATCAAGGGAAAGTGCTCACAATGTAGTTCCATCTCAGAAATAACGAGCAAAGCAGCGACAGACAAAATAGTGACAATAACCTGCAATATATTTAAAACCAATAATAATATACCCCACAATCCAAATAAGAAGACGAAGCTCACACCGTACAAAAGACGACAACTAGCGAAAAAATTACAATATAAACCCGCAACAGTTGTTCAAAAAGAAATTGCTTGTGCAGTCATAAATGATGATGACACTGTAAATTGTCCAGTGATACCAACCTTGGAAACTTTGAGGAAAGTGAAACACGAAAGAAGGCAAATTAATCGATTGCACTCTGATCCAATCATGAGTATTCTCATGATGTCGATAATGGCAACATATCAAAATTTCGTCCGAGAGTTCACTTTAGTACCGAGCTTTCATTTGTGCTATTGGTGTGAACAACAAATGGAATACTACAAGGCGTATATAGAGAAAATTCCTCGTGTTACAATGACTGTAGATGCAACTGGATCATTCTTCCGAACGCTCAAACTTCCAGATGGATCTCTGCTAACGAAACGGATGTTCCTCTATGTTGCCATGGTAACATCTTCAACTATTAAGTCAACAGCAATTTGCCAATTGATAACTGATAACCACACAACGGACTCTATATTGTCATGGTTAAAAAGATGGCACAACGAAGTACGTACTGCCCCTCACGAAATTGTAACTGATGATTCTTCTGCGTTAATAGCAGCAAACGTTCAGGCTTTTACTACTTTTCAGACAGTCCGTGACTATCTACGACAATCTTTTTTAGTTTTAATGAGTAAAAGTAACGATATGCCTGAAGTTTTCTTAAGATTAGACACAAGTCACTTTGTCAAAAACGTATACAACTTGCGATGCTTCGATAACGTTGATTTAAACATTAAAATGTTTTACATTCGCAGTATTTTATTTATTAAAGAGTGTGAAAGTTTTAAAATAATAAATGCTGTACTTGGCCATATTATTAAAATTTGCACATTTAAATATGCATTCACAAGCAATGAAACTTGTAAAATTTCCATGCAGTATCTCAAATCTTTGTTGGTCAATACAGAAAACCCAGTAGAAGAAAACGACAAAAAAGATCTTTCCGATTATTATTATTATGTTACAATACCTGACGATGACGATATCATAGGTTGGTTTGATGAGCTTGTTAACAAAGAAAAAATCTTGGAAGAATTAAAGGACAAAACAGAAAAGCCAAATGACTATTACTTACCGAATCTAGTGTCAACTCTTAAAAGGTTAATGATTAAACTGCCTCTGTGGAGCAATGTCATGTGTCCTTTTTACAAATCGGAAAACAAGTCGCCAACATCTTCAGCTATTGAAAGCTATTTCAAAACATTAAAACATTTATTATTTGAAACACGTCTGCATAAGTACAACGTGGATGAATTCATAAAAATTCATTACAATTTTATATTAGGGGAGACAAGAATAGCTGCGAAAAATCTTAACGTAACTCTAGAAAGATCAAAAAAACAAACAAACAAGGGCCGAAAAAGGAAGTTAATAACGAAAAACAAAATGCAGTGTAAAAAAATTAAAATGAACACAAAACAATCATTTTCTTCTGATTCCATATTTACAGTAAAGCCATCATATACTGAAAACTGGGGGGGAGAGGGATATTCTACAAAGAATATCTCAGTGTTGTTTTTGCGAAATGGGAATTTAGTAAATTCTATTAATAAAAGTATGAAATTTACTAATACATGTGCGTTTGATTCAGTTTTCTTTTTAGTAGCATTTGCATACAAGCAAAACGTTCATATCAAAAAAATAATTAATACATGCGCAAGCAATTTAATTAGAGAATTTATTCAATTACTCACAGAATCATTAAATTTAAATAATGGTTATGATTTACGAGAGGAAATTATTGCTAAATATTATAAACGCGAAAACAATATATATAGATGCGAAAGTAATATGGCTTTTATATTTGAACACATACTTTTAGATTATTTGTACAGTGCCAATGTATCTAAGGAATGTGTAACCGAAACATGTGCCAACCACTCAAAAAGAACCATAGTGTTTTTATCAATAAATATGGAAATCGTAAATTTATTCGGAATCGGAGGACTGGAAGATGCCGTTATTATCGATGACTCCAATTTCAAAATTTGTTTGAAATGCAATAACGAATCCTTGAGATTTAAGTATGAATTGAGCGATATTATTTTATTTGATCTCAACGGCACAGACAAAATTAAGCTCGAAGAAATACCACAATATATACAATTAAGGCAAAAAAAATATCGATTCATAGGTGCCGTGGAATATGTTCCCCCGGTTGTAGGTATTATTGGGCATTACAAGTGTCATTGTCTAATAAATAATTCTAAATTTATTTGCTACGACGACAATAAAACTGAAACACATGAAAGTTCTGCACAACCTCTTACAATTCATAATTTAATGTATGGTTTAATAGATGATGACTAAAACACTTTATATTTAATGATAGCGCAACTAAATTATAAGTAAATTATGTTTATATTTTTTCTATTTTTCATTTTATATCTGACTGAGTGTAAGTAAACAATCTGTGATTTTTGATTATATCTTAGTGTAAGTAAATCTGTGATTTTTGATTATATCTTAGTGTAAGTAAACAATCTGTGATTTCTGATTATATCTTGGTGTAAGTAAACAATCTGTGATTTTTGATTATATTTTAGTGTAAGTAAATAATCTGTGATTTTTGATTATATCTTAGTGTAAGTAAAATATCTGTGATTTTTTATTATATTTTAGTGTAAGTAACCAATTTGTGATTTTTGATTATATCTTAGTGTAAGTAAACAATCTGTGATTTTTGAGTTTTTTTTTTAATTTGTAACATTCTGTGATTTATGTGACTTTTAAACCAATAAACATAATTGTTTTTATATTTATGGTTTCATTTTAATTTTATTTAGAATCCTTGAATTATAATTTCTGTAACAATAAGTAGAAAGTATTCTGTAAACAATAAGACATGGTCACCCTATCGCACCACATACTGATAATGTTCTACAGCTTCTGAAATATAACCTTAAGAATTTTTATTGTATTTTTACTAGTTTTGACAAATTAAAATCTAGGTATTACAAAAAACTCCAGACCTCTGCGATGCTTTTTCAGCGAGATACAGGCGAAATAACGTTTTATTCACCGTTTCGATGGCGTGGCCATATCGTTTTAGTCTTATAGCTCCTGAAATATAAACCTAGGAATTTTTGTTGTATTTTTCCTAGTTTCGACAAATTCAAATCTGGGTAATTACAATAAACTACACACCTCTGCGATTTTTTTTCAGCGAGATACAGGCGATAGCGTTTTCTCCACCGTTTCAATGGCGCGGCCATTCGGTTTTAGTGTTATAGCTCTTAAACTATAAACCTGAGTATTTTTTTTATATTTTTACAAATTTTTTACAAATTAAATCTTGCATTTGCGTAAATTTCAGGTCTCTACAAGGCTTAGTTTTAAAGATCTCAGTGGCCGCGCGGTTCGCCGCGTTTCAATGGCGCGGCCATGTTCAAACCCTTATAACTTTTTAACCGTATCTTTGACAAATTTATGGTTTTGGGAATCAACTTTGACAAATTTTTACAAAAAATTGACATGGTTTTTTTTAAAAAAAAACGCTATGGCCGCGCGGTCGAACTGGACACAAATAATTTAGGTTGTCTATGCCCAAAATGCGCGCGCAAAGGCAATATTAGCACACGGTCAACACGCGGTCGTAACTCCAGTGTCTGGTTTTACGTTCAGCAAGAATATAAACAAACTAACATTGTACTTGGGTTGGTACTTTTTTTAATTAAGAGATCTTTTTTATTTGGAGCAGACATGTCATGCGATTGTAACGCGAAGACAGAAGAGATATGATCACTAAGTGACACTAGGAACTTGAGTCCTTTAGTTTAAGCCTAAGAAAGAAGAAATCTGCGGCCTGTAATGTAATTGCGTGACACACTTACAATGGAAATGCCTTTTATTTTGACAATAAGACGAAATCCATCACGTTGTCAAGCAGACGAGTTTTTTTTTTGTGAATCAATGGGTTATAGTGATTTACTTCGAATTCCTTCAGAGAGTAAGTGTTTTACGCAATAATAATGCTGGTCGCTTTATAGCGGTTGCAGAGGAGATTTACAGTCAGTAAAATACATAAGAAAATTGAGTTCAAAAGAATCCTGCCGAGAAAAGAACAACTTAAAAACCAACGAAACGATAACTGTCGAGGGTTTAATGCGGTTATAAGGGCCTGCTTTGACCTCACCTTTTGTCAAGTCAAAAACCCTTGTATCCACTTGACCTTTCCGGCACCCAGGCAGACAAGAGGAGGTCAGGAAGGCCCAGACCCTAAGCGAGAGAAACGCACTAAAAATATTATGATCCTTTTCCAAACTCTATACTAATATTAGTCGTCTCAGTTGTCACCCCCTTGCTCAAGCATGTACAACAGTCGAGTGCAATTAGACAAAAACGTGGAACGAAGTTTATAGTGGTCGGATTTTTATGGGACCATTTTTGTTGAGTTATTAGAGGTGTGGGGAAGAAAGTTAAAAAAAAAATTCGCCGCTCCCGACTTTTTTTAAAATCTTTTATATTTTTTTTTGCGTTTATGAATAACTTGCAATTCGACGAATTTATATTGTGGCGTAATATTGTGACCGGTGTGCACCCGTTAAACGTCAATTTGTCTGTTTAATTCATTGTTTTCGATGAAATTCATATTTCAAGTTATTTTTAAAGAAAATGTCCTATTTTCCCGAATTTTTAAACTAAGATTTCTTCTGTAATCGGTAACTGATACTTTTTCACGGATAACTGGATATAAAAATTTTCAAGATAACCACATTCATGAGTGTAGTGACTAAAAATTCATTCGCAAATATTGAGAAATCGTCTATGTTAATTAAGGCATTTTTTGTGTTTTATTTAGGCACTAGCTTTTGCACATTGCTCGCGTTATGGTCGGAAATTAGGTACCCCACGGGAATGTTATAAACGCCTATGACATTTAGGCATAATGTAGCTTCCAATTACTGAAAGAAATTAGGGATCTGATCAGTAGTTCATCCAATCTAACAAATATGCTTTCAGTAAAGATAGTATATTTTAGTGTGTAAAAGCATTCTTTGTATGGCTCCGAAAATATTAAATAAAATACCAAATGGCAAAGATTTAAAATTGACACAATTTAAACGGAAACTTAATAATTTTTTAATTGAAAAATGCTACTATACTATTGAAGAATTTCTTCTTGACAAAATGTAATAAATTAAGCTGATAATTATGTATTTATGCCTGAAAATTCAAATTAATTGTATTCTGAATATTTATTATAATAATTAATTTTATTCTAAATTTTTATTATAGAAAATGATTGTATTCTTAATAATTTGTTTGTATTGATTTTGAATTCTAATTTGTTAGATAGTGTATGACCTAATGGGTTGTTTTTTGAGTTACCATAACCTAACTATAAGACCTACTGTATCACCAAAAATCACACTAATAAATACTTTGACTTTGACTTTGTGCGATCATTTAGTTCAGTTAGTAGAAATGAGCATGAAAATTGTTTTTTTTTTTAATATGGCAACCCTGTCCTTGTTTAACACAAGTTACGTTGGCCTTATGTCAGTGAAAATATGATTCTTAACCAGGAAACCGCTATGAATGAGTCCAATTCGTTGGTAGGTAATGCTGAGAATCAAGGTTCTCGCAATTAAATGTAAATAATTATCTTAGAACATGCAGTTCTTAGCTTCCTTGAACGTGATTGGAGGAATCGAATTATTCATGCATGCGCTTTGTTTTTTACAAGAGTGTTCTGTCTGTCAAAACGGTACGCACACTACTGACAAGTTACGTAAGTAACGGTCACCGAACAAGAAGTCTAGTGTCCGACATAGTTGAAAATCCAGGATGTGATAAAAATAACAACGTCTTCAAAATCACCCGTGCGATCGAGGGCTAATTCAAAAGTACAATGTAGTATAAAAACTTTAACATTACACATAGGTACATAACCGTCACATGGTCTTACATAACATAACATCACGCCTGTAAACTCCGAAAGTTTAGGCAGAGGTGAACCTAATAGTACTCCCACATTTCGCCAGTTATGTTTAAGTCCCATGTTATAGGGGGCGAGCCTATTGTCATCAGCCGGGCTAGAATCCAGACTCCACAGCTGCTACGGAGAAATTCCTGATGGATAACCCCAATAACGCTTTGTCCAGCCCGGGAATCGAATCTAGGATGTTCAGCAGTCGCACTTGCGACAACTAGACCAACGAATGGCTTATTAACCTCTAGAGCCCCGCTGGCACAAAAACGTGCAAAACGATTTTAAGACTTATTTTTACTACAAATACAGTTTTAATTCGGTCGGGGTTTGGTGGAGAGGTTAAACAGTCGAATAAACAAGACCAAACGCTAAACATGCCCGCCCGCCCTTCTTTCATAGACAAACAGTCCCCAGAGAGCTACCATAAATATCACGCTTGGCCGCTTGGTAGATCGATTAAATCGACCATGTCCAATCGGTTATGAATACGATAGGGTTATCTAGGACTCCAACTTCATATTTATCAGTCATCTATTGTTAGCGTAATTGGAGCAATTTAAGCAATTTCAGTATAGCGTAGCCCTTTTCAGGCGTGGTTTACAACTCGTGTTTTTTAACTTCACTTCTTCTTTATCGTGTGGTTAGTGCCTATGGTGTCAGAGTTTTTATGCCGCCCAAGGGCCTCTGACTTGGCTTTTACATGCCGTCGAGAAATATCTCTAAGGCATGCTGGTTTCCTCGCGATGTTTTCCTTCACCGAAGCAAATGATAATTATAGGTACAATATGCACATAGTTCCGAAAAATCAGAGGTGCGTGTCTTGGGTTCGGAATCGAGACCTATGACTTGGCAATCCAGCGGTCACTTGACTAACTGAGCTAGTATTGTTATAATATGTCTGCTCTATTTTGGTTACTTTTATTCTTTCTTTACTATTACCTGATGAAGAGGGATCTTCACAATCATTGCTCTCATCCGGGTACAAATAAAGATTTTTGCCTGCTTTTAAGTCGAAAATGTCAAAAATCATACTGCCCGACCCGGGTATCAAATAGGGGACCTCACCCGGTTGCGCTATATGTAGGTACAATTACGTACGTAACAGATAATCACAATATCCAGTTCATCTTGTGCAACCGTACAAAGCAATGAAAATACTAAGTAAGTAAGTAAGATTAATAAATTATAATGTTTCCGGCAATTATGAAGTCGTGAATAAATTGTATTAAATGGCCGAATTCGTAAATGCAACTCAATTTCAAGTCGCCGTTGAATCTCGTGCTATTCAGCGTCACTTTAAGGTGTCCTAAAACACCTAATCAAAAGGCTTTAAAAACATTTTAAGATAGCCAAACCGGTACGGACTCTGACAGATGACTTTACTATAGTATCTGTCGGTGTCCGCAGTCAGTCCTTGCCTGGAGTAGCAAGATTTGTTTGTAAATTTTGGAAAGTGGCTTTAGTTTTCTAAGTCAAACAGAAAATGTATTAATTCTGTCTAAAATACATTTATCTTAAGCTCAAAGCTTCATACGAGCTAAATTTCAGCTAGCTTATTCCGTATATTCTCTACTTGAATTAAACTTGATTCGAATGGGGGCTATCGCGCATGATTTCACCGCTAGAGGCGTTCGTGTAGAGTAAGGTCTTCAGAAATGTCAGCTGTCATAGAGTGTTCCCGAGTTGTGCGCTTTTTTTACCACGTAGTTTTATTAATATTCACGAGTGTGGTCAAGATTTAGCCATTCCTGATTAATTATGACTTGAAGATTGTAGGTAGCAAGTTGGGAGTTCTAATTTGTTAGTACTTGAAGGAATCTTGATTTTTAAATGTTTCATGCTTGCTAATTTTAGGGACAATATTGTAAATATGTACCTTAAGTTCACACTATGTTGTTAAACGTAATTTAATAAACGTTTTATGAAGTTATCGGTACTTTTAAGTATAAAATAGAATTAATGACAGGACCTTACTCGACATTGGCGCCATCTGGTGAGCTCAAAAACGATAGCCCTCAGTTCGACTGTGATGGAATTAAATTCTATTCAATTCAGTACTCTTAAATTCTATTCAGTCGAATAAAACCCGCTATTTGTTATAAAGGTAGAAGTTTTATAAGTAGTTGGAAATACTCTCCATGCCATCCCTATAACATTCTCCCTAGTTTCACGATATGAGGAATTCTTTCTAGTACGTATTGGAATCTTGGCAGAGCATCGCGGTTTTACTATGTATATACAAGCTTTTATTTACTTAGTTTTTTTTCCTTTATGTTCTGTAGACATGGATTATTTTTCTATTCTTGTAAGCAAGAGTTTCTAGATAGGTATAATGGAGTTATTTATATTTAATTTCTATACTAATATTATAAAGCTGAAGAGATTGTTTGTTTGGTTGAACGCCCTAATCACAGGAACTCCTGGTTCGAATTGAAAAAATATTTTAGTGTTGGATAGCCATTTATTGAGGAAGGCTAAAGGCTATATATAACATCACGCTGCGACCAAAAGGGGCAGAGCATCCATCAATAATGTTACGCAGACGAAGTTGCGCAAGGCAGCTAGTTTAATATAAGGTTTTATGACTTGACAAAAAACATCGAAATTAAGTATAAAATGATAATTTTTTACATTATCACTAAGTGAATAAAACCCCTTAAAAGAAATAAAGTAAAAAAAACTATAAAATGATTGAAGGTACGGTATAAGTACCATAAATCTTCCTGAAGAATTCTTTAAATTTTGATGCACATCGCTTCAAAATGCCTTTCGCATTTTAAAAAGAAACAACGCAGTCAGGCATGAAAAGAAAATTCAATTAAAAGTATTCCCTGTTAAATACCTATACATTAAATTTAAGCTGAGCTTGGTTATATACTGGTCGAAAACACCCTAATCTTTGAAAAGTACTGGCATAAAAGCTTCCATTAGGTTCGTACCTATCTACCGTTTCGTATTTTATGGCAAGGATCATTTTAATTAAATTCAGAGGCAAAAAGGACCAGCTATTAACCAACACATTCGTACACAAGGCCTTATGAACTTTACTACGAAAGGACCACATATGCTTTACTTGAATCTTAATCGGTTTATGAAACGGAAGCGAGACACAATTCATCGCAAACCCCAAAGGAAACGTGAAACGGTAAAGCTTTGATGTAAGCGGCTCTTGGGCAATAAGGTAGATACTTCGGTTAAGTAATATAAAACATAATATTTACCGATGTTCCTAAGAGACTTATTCCCGTTTTCATTAATATAAAGAAACACTTAAATTAACACCAAAATATTAGTTCACTCTTGGACTCATGGTCATGACGCTGTTGAGCGGTGTAAATCCAACAAATTGCGCTTTTATTTAGGCACTCATTCATGTGTCACCACACCAAAAAAATGCTTTTCATACAGTCCTGCATCTAAATAGTCTGTCTACTTCTGTACAGGAACAAGTTATATAATTTTTTTCAAAAATCAAAAATTAGTTTCTTTAGGTTGTTGTTTAATTTGACGGGTAGGCTCACCCTCTTGTTTAAGTAACTAAATGGCCACCTTGTATAATATAAAATTGTGACGGCGGGTACAGGGTATTACCGTTAAAATAATACACTTATATCTTCTCTTAAAATTACATTACCTAATTATCTTTTTTTAATAAAAAATGTTGATCAAGGTAAAACAAGAATGATGCCTGCAGCTACACAGGAACTTATATTTACAAGGCAAATTAATGTTTTTAAGGCTGATTAAAACGTCACAGATCTTCGTCCCTCGAGGGTCTCACAAAATAAAAGCTTTATGCCTTCCGAGCTCTGCCAAACCTCGTTACACACCTTGGAGGGCCCGACTGTGCTGTAAACCTCCTTTCAGTAACGTAATTTCAAGGTCATATACATTCCTTATCCAGTCAACCAGTCTTACCGGGTTGTGGAAGTCAGGTGGGCAGTCGCTCCATGTAAAATACTGGTATTCAGCTACATTCGGTTAGATTAGAAGCCGATCCCGACATAGTTCGGAAAAGGCTAGATAGATAATGATGAGACATTGCCCTTCACTATACGATTTTCCTAACTAGGGCTAATTTAACAGCGCAGTTTTCTTTCATTGAATCACGTCGCCCTCCTCCTGAAGATTGTATCGATCTAAGTATATAAATATCTCATTATTTATCGTTCCATGCGGGATGAGCGACCTCTCTCTTCTCAATGTGAAAACTTTTTCACGCGACCTAAGTACAGGACACCTCTAAAGACTTAAGTACCTAATTATTTCGAGGATCGGACATAAATTCGGTATTGCTAAAGGCGTTACAGTTTTACTACCTACCTGCCTATAACGTAGGTAGGTACCTACTGCTTAATTTAATTTCCAATTAGGTTTCTGCCAAAGATATTCAAATATTTACGAGCGACAGACGGGACGAATCGAAGAAAATCCTAATGCAATACTTGTTACTACTTAGTAACAAATCGGTCTGTCTAGTGTTATACGCCCGCGCCACGCTAGTCAGCCTGTTACGTCGTCGTATCATTCGTGTGTCAAAATCAAAAGTTTTGAATGAAAAAATTCCATAAAATGTCTGCTCTGTCTTTTAAACCTCTTTAATTTCTGCCATGCAGAACTGTTTTAAGTAACTCACCTATAATATCATTAACGGTCAAATATACACTCCGAGAAACACTTCTAACACTGTTCACAAAAGTGTCGATCTTCATTATTACATTTAATTTAAAATTATAATTGATTATTATCGTCTAATAGTGTTAAGAAAATACACTGAACTGAACGCAAATCAAGCTAGGTATGAACTGAAATTTAATAGGCACATTGAAAGCAGTAGTGTTTGCTATAAAGTTATGACAAGATAGTAGTGAAATGTAGGTGCTGCTGTACGGATAGCAAAACAACTTAGCATGATTAATATGATTATAATTACACAAGTAAGATTGAAAGGAAGAATGACAATACCGATTGAAAGGAAATCAAATTGTTTAATAAAATATTAATTAATATGAAGTGGTTTTACGGAGTCGGTTTAAAGACTGGGTCCGTATCTATAGGTATCTATCTATCTATACATATAATAAAATCGTAGACTTGCCGTGTCTGTACCACAGAACTTATATACTTTACAGCTTTTTGCAAAAAATATACTGGAAGGTTCGGGAAATAAATAATGGAACGTAAAAAACAATTTTTAGAATTTTTGTCTGTTTGTCAGTTTTTTCGTTTGGGCACACATCACGTAATCTCAAATATTTTCGAATAATAATACGAATACCTATAGGTAGTTATGGCTGTCAATTGTTTTATTCTTATAGGTGCGATCATGACTCCGGATTGGACCATAGTACGAAAACTACCAAAGTAGTAGTAGTTAACTTCATATCAGTGAGTCCAGGCGACCCCTGAATTAATTGAATGATATGCGAAATATTTTCTATTAATTCTCGCGCCCGAGCGGTATTCGAGTCAACATCTCCTAAAGGATGCCCGGTGCAGGGCGGAACACGTATCGAGTATGTTAGGGTGCATGGGCATGGTAATTTTCGCTTTACCTAAGTACATGTTTATCTTTGTGGACTGAACCCAGACTTGCATCCAAGAATAGATCTTTTTTTAGCGAAATTAACACTAAATATTTTGCATAAGATTAAATGTCATGGTTTCACGCAAAGTACCTTATGCCTGATTCCATAACTTACCTAACTTAATACCAAAATATTACTGCACTGTTACTATTTTTTAACACTCTGCACTGAGTCAAGTACTTATTTTAAATATGTATGTCGCCAAGTTAAGCGTTAGGAAATCGGGCATAAATAATAACAGTTTGGTAAATGTCTCTCATAATAAAAGATTCTCTAGGTTCCTTAGGTTTTCTCTCGAAGGTCAGACAAAAAGCGAATGCTCTGATTACTTCTCAACAACTTGCGAACTAAATCCTTATCTCGGAGACGGTTAACTTACTCCATTTGCACCAAGTTAGTTCTAAGTTAAATCTCGCTTTTCTTGGACACGAATCAACTACTTACTTAGTCCTACTTTATAAAGATTTGATGGATAGACTGTGTGAAGGATGATATGGCTAGAAAGATGGTGAATGATGAGATGACGAGTAGGTTATAGAAAAGTATGGAAGAAGACCCCAAATCAATTGGGATAAGCGCAGGAGAACAGTGGTGATGATGGTAATGACAAGATAGTGTTCGTAGAAAAAGAAATTTATACCGATTAGTTTTGAGTGTAGCGGCAAGTATTAACGATTTGAATGTTTTATGAGCTTCAGACATTTAACAAAGAAAAAGAAAGGTAGGACGCAACTGGAAAATTGTCTATCTATAGCCTTTGTTCTGACGCAATCCTATCACCATTTTTTGCGATGGATTTGCCTAAAATAAGTGTTTTATTTGTCAAGAAGCACAGTAGGTACTAAGACGGCAACTCCTACGCTACAGTTTGGATGATAAACTTCGGAACTACCTATAAATCTGATTCTGACGATTCTTTCACTAATCCGACGAATGAAGCTACATCCCTGAGTATCATATCATAGGCAATATTTTTTTTAAAAACAGGATGATCCCGTCAAATAATTCCGACCATCGTAAAATTGGTCGCCAACGAGCGCAGCATAATACCTAGGTAGCAAACAGATCGCGTCAGAAACACCACCCTGCCTTCCATAAATCAAGTAGCTGATTTTGGAGAAAAACAGCCAGGTTAAAGTGGGAGTTGGCTGGCCACGTCGCACGAATGCACCTGGCGAGATGAGCGAAGACCGCTACTCACTTTGGACGGACGCCTGATGAAGGACACCACCGTCGAGGTCGACCGCGGTGACAGTGGTGTGACGATCTGATCTTGATTGCGGGGGCTATAGTGGCCAGAGATCACGCAACATAGAAATCCTTGGCAGGAGAAAGGGGAGGCCTTTACGCAGCATTCCAGCAGTGGCACTAAGAAGGCTAACAAAAAAAGAAACGCCCACGAAGCCGCGGGCTAAAGCTAGTTTAATACCAATATAAATAATAATTTATAAATGCCAAATCTGAATAGCGTGTATGTGACAGCAGTGGAGCTTTCGTGAAAGGGTGACGCTATCGATCCAGGCTGATGTCATTAGCCGGCGGGGAGCCGTAACAGGCTTCGCACTGATTCAGACACGAAAGTGTTCGTATAGCTTGTTTACGTTACATCGTTTACTTTTCAACCCTCTTGTATATGAGATAAAAGATAAAAAAAAGCCTGTAGTAGTATTTACCTACCCACCTAGGTAACTAAGTGAGGTTTTTCACCTCATACTCGTAAATGCTGAAGTTTGTGAGGATGGATGTTGTTAGATACTCTTTCGCGAAAAAACTACGAAACGGAGTTTGATGAAACTTTACAATAACGTAGCTATACAACAGAACAACATTGAGGCTACAATTTGTAAAGGTGTAGTGTAAAAAAATGAATTTAAGCTGCGAAGGCGCGGGCGGAAATTTGTATTGAATTACTTTGTAGAAATTATCAGAAAAGAAGTTAAGAGAAAAACAAAATAAAGGATGGATGAACTTCTTGAAAGATTATATGGCTAGAAAGGAGATGCCAAATGTGATGAGTTCTGATAGAGAAGTATCTTTGGAAGACGAAGACATGCTGCGCAGACTTCAAATAAGTTGGGGTAAGAGAATGATAAATAAATGACCATTAAGCATTCAGTTTACCTAAACACTGGCTACACTACCTGTATCTATCTTCTGACAATTCTTCGGCTGAAAGACTTTATATCTATTGTCACGAAATAAATTAAAAAAAAAAAAAACAATCTTTGGACATAACGACATGCCTCATACAAAATAAGCACGTCTTTATTTTCTAATCAAGCAACTAAAAGTAAAAACATGACACCCGGGAATTGTATGAGATATTAGAAAATATGCATGATGCGTGCAACATTCAATTTAGCATTGAATCGACAGGTCATTGACCAGAACTCATGTTCCATTTGCAGAAACATAAAACAAAATGGCGGGTAACAGGTATTATTGATTTGAAAGCCCCCCAATATATCCGGGCTTAATCCCTTTTAGAGCAGTACCTATTAACGACCGTGGTTCGTACGTTGGTGACGATAACAAATAATGACATAATGTAATAGAATTGTTGGAGCTTTTGCCAATTATTCGGCTTGGATTTATTTATTCACATTACTTAATGATTACGTTGTGTACCTACGTGTATTAACGTTACCTAAAGTAAGTTTTCTTCCCTAATTCGTTTAGGTCTATTTTGGTCTATAAATGAGGTTACACCTAACCTAATTAGATTAGGTGTAAGGTCGTCGGATAATTACCCAATGACCTTTAGTATCTATTTTTATGAGAAGTCAGATAAATAATCACTCCAGGTAAAATACTGGTATTCAGCTGCATCCGGTTAGGCTGGAAGCCGATCCCAACATAGTTGGGAAAAGGCTAGGTGATGATGATAGAAAAAGAAACATAATGCTGATGTATATTTTTGATAAATTCTCTCCTAATTCTCACAATCAACTCCTTTTTCTTCTATCCGTACATCCAAAATGGCGGCAATAATTCAGAGGTGCAGTTTACTTAAGAAAGCCTACTTTGTAGTGTTATCTTATTACTGCAAGATAATTTATTATGATGATAACGAGGAGATGAAACTACTTGTAGTCTATGACTAATAATTACGAACAACACGATTTTATAGACTAATAAAATGCAGATGGTGTATGCGTTGTTGCAGGAGGTTTTACCGTGAATACCTATACTAATAAATAAGCGACATTTCTTGTCACGTTCGATTTCCAGTGCAGACGGAGGTGAAAATTATAAGAACCACGGAAGCCGAATATAAATCGGTTCGCATTTGGCAGACTAACAGATGAAATTGCAATGATTTTTTATAGTAACATCTTTGAGACGTAGCACATTGTCTGTTAGTACGGGCAAAATATACGGGTCGAATTGAGAACCTTCTTTTTTTTCATCGGTCAATAAATCCAGTACAAGAGACGTATTCTCTTTGAACCTAACTCATCGGTGTCCGGATATCCTGTTTCAGGTATTAGTTGTAAGTGTTGGGATGAAGTCGTTCAGGATAGCGTTAATAGCGTTCCGTACATTGAATTAAAACATTTCCATGATTGTAGCTCCGTAAATAACCCACTTTAGCAAAACACAAAGTAAACGGAAGCCTTTCACGGTAGTTACGTGGATAACTGAAGGAATTAGGTTAGCGCTTCAGTGCGCGGTGGCTATGGCGGGTAGGACAGGCGACAGTCTACTGTCTACCTATGTACTTGACAATCACGACAGCGGATGGAGATTACGATGGCGTCGGACTGCATGCTAACTTTTGATAATTTACAGTAAAGGGGAAGGTCAATTTGTAATTTAAAAATGGTGCAAGCTTATCTACTGAGTGATCTTCGTCATCCACACCATCTGCTTAGCCTTAACCAACTATGTCGGGGTTGGCTTCCAGTCTAACTAGATGCTGCTGAATCAAAATTAGAGTACATCGGATCTTCATGTGATTTAATTGTGTCAACAATGATATGATGGTCTAGCATACCTAGTATACATATAGCAGATAGTACTATATGTATACTATGCTAGAGCTGTGCTCCAATCTTTTGGGCTTTGCTACTGGTTCTAGTAGATACTAAATTGCCCTGACTTGCAAACCCTTACAGAGCACCGAGCATACAGGGTGCATGCACAGTGCATCCCAGCAATTGTATGTCCTACTAAAGACCTAGAAATTCAACATGTAGGTATGCAAATAAATGTGTTACCTGTATATCCTTATGCACATAAATTCAGATTACCTACTCATACCTACATTCTATACCACATACTAAGCAGCTTCACGTAACCATTGAATGGTGGTGACCATGACTATCTCCGTCACGCCTACCACAATGTAACGCGTGCGAGAGAGACAAGACAATGGGAAGCCATTGTGAGGTGCAAATTCTTGATTAGGCGAGCATCGGCGCGATCAAATGGCCTATAGATTGGAAATTGCTGGTTGGATGTTTGAGATCCTGACCTGGTCAAGGTACGTGTGGGTCACAGTTTAATGACATGGAATGAACTGGGCAGTAGATAAAACAATTTAGAAGAAAGTTGACTACAATGAATGCTGGGTTTGGAAGAGATTAAGCGACAGCCATGAACCCCTAGCATAAGCACAAGCAGCTTACAACGATCCCACTGCTGGGAAACGGGCCTTTTCACTGTAAAAGTGAGCGGTCACATATCTCGTTGGTTCTAGGAAATGCCAGTTTCCTAATGATGTTTCCCTTCGCCGCCGCATAGAGAGCAGAAACGATGAATTATAGAAAGTAACACGGGTTCGAAATCCCGGTAGTCGAGGCTGGTACCTGTGGACCAGTACAGACTGCTCTCTGCTGCCCTAATGCTTATCTGTACTAATATAAAAATGAGGTTTATAAGTTTGTATGTAGGGGCTGTGATAGGGGGCAATCTTCAGAACCACTGATCCGATTCCGAAAATTCTTTCACTAACGGAAACCTACATTATATCCGAGTGTCATGTATGAGATACATTAATTTAAAACATTCCCGTTAGTTAATTTCCATACTTACATAACGGAAGCGAAGCTTCGAGCAAAGACTAGTCTTTAATGAAAGAAGAGTTTACAAGAGCCTCTACTTAAGTCCAACGCAGATCATAAATATTTCAGTCATTAAAAACATCGGCAGAGCATTAGTCTTCCACTAACACCTCAGAAACTCCCAGGCGCCTTTGTAACTGTCACAATCTACTAAGTGGATTCTTGTAAAACCCGTGGGAGTTGCGATGGGTCGGCTTATTTATACCAGACAGGCAGACACCATATAACGGTGTCACACATACACCTACTACTAAGTACTGATGAAGTTATTTTATCTAAAGCAAGCAACCGTAGCACATCCCAAAGTTGGAATTACCTGGGTACATCTTATGTGTATGAAAATTACCTAGGCCTGTTTAAGCTGGAGACTAGGAGACACCCAAATGAATACTAAAGGAACAATACTCTGTTGGATTTTCAACGTTGGACTCGGCGACACCGTGAATCGAAATTCCAAAACAACGTTAGAACATGACATGAAAATAAAAAAAAACATAGAACTCATATTTTACTAAATGATCCAGTAAATAAAAGACAAGGTTTAGCAAATCATTTCCGACCAAACGGTTTTCTTTTCGACGAAACCTTACACAAAGCGAGTTCATGTTACAAGGTCATGGACGTGATATTTGGTGAGTAATACTTTTAGCGCTCTTTTCAATGGGTAGACATTATGATTATTTATAAGGCAATTTAAGCTATGGCAATAAGTCATCGGTCGGCACAATACAAGAGGGGTTCCTCTGCTTCGAAAGTAAAAGGCATAAACAAAATGCTTTAAACTGTAACGGTATGGTAACGGTAATTGGGTTTCCAATCTAACATGACGCATCGTCGGTATAAAATTAGGGTTAGCATTTCGGAGTTCTGTCAAAATGCCGGACATTTCCAAAAATTCCTGCCACTTCACTTTTTAATCGTTACATTCTCGGTACCAATCATTGAACTTTTTTTATTTCATGAAAAATCTTCTTAAGTTGAAAAGAGCGGACAAATGGCAAGGCCCGACAACGTCCGGACGGCGGAGGGCCCGCAGCCGGAAATGTGTAACAATATGTAAGTTGGAATATCTGGCTTATGTAAGTAGCGGGTAGGTGCTTTGGCAATTGCCACTTGTGAAACCCTTCATAGCTGCTCAAAACATTACGAAGATTCACCGATCCGATACATCTCAGAAAGTAGTGTTCGTAGAATGTACCATAAAACTTTGATAGAATATTGCATCAATTCTTTTAAATCCCGACAGTTTCCGATAGTTCCCAGCGAGCCTTTGGGCTAACTTTCTCTGGCGTAGCTACTCTGGTGTATCTAGGCTACCTTTGTTTGTTCCTTGGGGAAATAGAGTGAATAGAAAGTTTGATCGAGCTACTGACTTATGATTATGACGTAAATCCTAGGGTGGACAAATGGAGCACTCGTCAGTTTATTTAATTCGCCAGTTTCGTTGATTAGTCATTTTCGCTGATTGAACAGTTTTGTGATTTGGACAGTTGCATCAATTCGACAGTTTCCAGTGTATGCCAGTTTCCTTTATTCGACAGTTTGGTACACTCAAGAAAAGAATATTTTATGATTTTAATAAACTTATGTGCATTGTTTTGTCTTCTGTAAGGACTACCTAAGGCGTATCAAACTTCATCTTATAATCAAAATCACAATTTACAAATAATATAAGACGACGAACTTTTATTCGATATGAGATGCTGGTCAGCATAAAGATCGCATAAATTATGTATACTGAAGCATAGTTCTTTTGGCACCTGAATGACATTGACGGTAGGGCAAAAACAAAATGGCGGCGTTAATTTTAGTATGGTCACGTCACGAGCGAAAATAACGATGCAGCACTACTAGGATACTACAGGTTGATAACTTTAAGTTTGCAGTACAAAGTGGCGCTGCTTGTCATGATTGAAGTATACAAAGTTGTCACTTGTCAAACGGGCGAGAAAATGATTTATTTTTCTTTTTTACTGTAAGCAAGCATTTGATGTGGGTGCTGCAATGCAACCTTGCATAAAACGCGTATATGCACTTTTTAAAGCCATGCTGTTAACATAATAGCACACCAAGAACAGGAAAAGTGTAAACAAAAACAAGTAGGTTTGTAAACAAGTTAAGAAAATGGAAATCAATACAGTACGCTATGACTAATCCGAGATAGGATAATAAATATTAATCAGGCTCAATTAGCATCCAGTCTATTCTGGGTGAAGGTCAATGTCAACGTTTACGAGTATGGTTGACTAGGTATTTAAAGAACTTATTTTTACTCTACAGAATCGATGCAGCGATTAATTATGCAGTTGGTTTAGGATCGGGATTTTCAATCTTCTGATAACTTTTATGATGTGATAAAATGTTGGAGCTTTGGCTGATCAAGATGTACATCACTAAGTATGATCTCTTTGAATCGAGATGATAAGAGTTAACAAATTCAGCAGACAGTGGCATCATTTTGAGTAATAGAGAAGTATGGAAGAAGAAGACATGCTGCGCCGACCCCAAATAAATTGGGATAAGGGCAGGAGACTTATAAGTGGCATCATTTTCGAAAAGTTCTTTTTTTGGTTCCGTATCCGTCTATCAGAGGGCTGTATCTTTTGAATCGTAATAGGGAGACACTTGAAATTTTGACAGAGTGTAAGGTATTGTGTCTATGGCAAAACAACAATATTATTATCCTATTATGATTCTACGCCCCCAGAACAGGATACTTTTTATCCCGGTATCTAGTAGGTAAGTTCCCGTGGGATAATTTCCAACAACAACCACGCGGGCGAAGCCGCGAGCGAAAGCTAGTGATTGCAAAAATGGCAAATAAAGACTATCAATTTAATTCTTATCTATCACTTTTAAAAACGACTAGCCGTGTAAATCTACCAGCTATTAGCTAGTTCTGTCTAAGCGGGGCTTAGCATAGAAACTATTAATTCCATTGTTTGGCGTGGGGTAACTCCGAGGTCATAGCTATAAAGCCTCGAGCGGATTTAATATCGCGAACTTGCTACGGAGCAATGCCGGCTAATTCTTTCACAGCCGTCTAATTAAGTGCGTTGGCTATATTAGACTTGTACGCCAATTTATTTCAATTAAGAGCTGGGTTGTAGTAGAGACTCCTCGAATTTATTTGATGCATTCATTCGCGTGCTATTAATTGGGCTTCGTTTAACGAAAAGGATTCATATAAAATCAAGCCCGCTTTCTCATATCTATGCTCAAGCCTGCAATGCAATATTATACACCTCTGCTGAACCCTGCCGGTATTACACACACACAGTAAACCAACGTTTCGCAGAAACAAAAAAACACAAAAAAGTGGAAAATAACTTTACTTTCGAAGTCGGTGACTATTGTTTGACTCGTTGACTTTTTTGCCACCGACTTCCGAAGGTAAAGTTATTTTCCACTTTTTTCGTGTTTTTTTTTATTGGAAGTCGGATATTTTTTTGCAATGTTTTTATTTTAACCTTTTAGTTATCGTATCACACAAATCCTTGTCAAGTATCAATTTCGCAATTTCTTTTACTTGGATGACATATTTTTTCCAGCTATTTTGATTTAAAAACCAAACTACTGAACCGATTTTAATGAAATTTCGATGGGACCAATCGGGAAGTACTTACCTATAAGAATTTTTCAAATCGCTTCATAAATTCTCGAGGGCTGGATAAAACGACATACACATAAGTAAACACGCGCACGATTATCGGAGTATCCAATAGGTCATGTTATTTTATTTTTTGTATTTAGTTTTTTAAAGTGTCATGTCTTGTCATTACTAACATTAGTGTCTCATAGCATTTCTGTGTTACTAACAATTCTATGGATGTATATCTGAAATAAATGAATAATAATAATAAATGACGAAGATATGAGGTAACAAACGCAAAAAACAAACAACAGAATTGAGAACCTTTTCCTTTTTTTTTAAGTCGGTTAAAAAGGATAGGATTCATCAACACAGAACTCTGTATGGATCGTTTTACATTATTCTGTGATACATAGGCCAGAAGAGTATGCTCTGTTTTACTCATATCCAAGGGCAACCTACGCCAAGAGTCCTAAAAAATGAGGGCCTGCGTTACCAACATTCAAATCCGTTTGTGTGATTGATTCACTTTTACATTTTTTTTTAGGTGAATGCTGTGATTCGAGTGGAGACTAAAGCCAGGGATAATATCAGATGCAGAAACATCCGTCTGAACGAGTGAACGCTGATGACATCATGCATCGGTCATCGAACGGAGGTGGCGATTTCGTCATCGCCATTCACACACTTTCCAAAATCTGCCATTGTTTCAGTGATTCGTAGAGCAGAAACATTAATGATATCTTTGTCCTGGTACTTGATGAATGATTTACATCAATCACTAAAATTAGAGAGAGGAGTCCTGACTCCAAGAAAGGGAAACGTTATTGGGTAATTTATGATTATCCTATTCAAAATATTAATCTACCTTGCCAAACAATATTGATTCTTACTTATGCATTACGGTATGCCTTGCCTAGATAGTGTCGATATACGAGTCAGTCAGTCATACGATACGAGTTGTATACCAAGCACCTTGCCTGCTGTCATAGGAATACCTAGGGATACCTAATTATCCCTTTAGAAACTTCAGGTGGGAAGCCATTTGTTTATTAGATAGACAAGGGAATGAACAGCTCATAAAAACACACTGCAAAAATACTCAGGGTTATGAAATTCTGTGCGCCATAAAATGGTACTGAATACTTTATACATATGAGTCACTTAACATCAAGATAAATATATTGTTTTTGCAGATAAGGCGGGATATGGTGGGGATCTCTCATTTCTGAGTGCAGTGACTGAGCTTCTGATTGCGTATCTACTATGACTGTAAGGCATCCCGTAAACCACAAAATTATTTACAATGACAATTATTTCTCCTCGGAGAATCTCGCAACAAATTGATTGTGTTTCATTACCATATAAGTCAACACTGAGCTAATGAGACTGAAAATTTGAATGGAAATCTTTGCAAATAGGTATTATTTGTCCAATAGTAAATTTGGACGCTTGCTGGGAGAATACATTATTACGTTTAGAATGGAACAGGAAACCTTTGTTTATCACTGCTCCATTTTCTACCTTGACGGTAATCAAGGCAGTTAGAAACCTATCAATATGCCAATCATGGTCCATCGTGTAGAAGCCACAAATCAGTAATTGTGTATCTATGCACAATTGCTTTCACAGATTGTCCGCGACCTTGCCGTCGCATTTCTTGTTCAATGCTTGTGTTCATTGCAAACAATGGATTTTGAAATACAACGCCGCACCTAAGTATATCGATCGAGCTGTAGATATACTTCATACAGTTTCACTCTAAATTAATCTTCAGAGATAGATAGAGTAAAATCACGCCTGTGTGTATTCCCCTAGGAGTTAGTAACATTTTTGGTCAGGTCATGTATTTTTCTTTGTAAGAGGACAAGCCTATTTCTACTGCCAGGCGTATTGATTGGCACAAATCCAGAATCCATGCTGATACTGAGACATTCCAGATTGATAAACCCGATAAGTAATCCTTTGGCGATTTGGGAGTTAAACTAGGTCTCCATGCTCAAAAGTTGTGCTTGCTACTAACTGCTGAGGATGAGGCCCTTAAGACCATAGGATAGAATGATAGGAAAACCAAAAATCTGACTAAAAGCTAAATAAAGCGCGAACATGAGAACGCGTCAGATTAATGAAGACAGAACTGACTGGTTGGACTGAAACCGTGTAAAATTTTATTACGATGTTTTAGCCTTTCAAATGAGACGAATATTTATACGAGCAGTGTGGGTCAATGGACTGGCTATTGAAGTTACCGAAAAACGAATTTAGCGTAGAGAATTGATCCGGAACTCCGGAAGGGCGATGGGTCAATAAACAGAGATTGGACTCATTATTTATGCTGAATGTGGGGTTTGGA
Source organism: Standfussiana lucernea (assembly GCA_964057025.1). Classification (NCBI taxonomy): domain Eukaryota; kingdom Metazoa; phylum Arthropoda; class Insecta; order Lepidoptera; family Noctuidae; genus Standfussiana; species Standfussiana lucernea. Next base: position 8,521,274 of record OZ059805.1, read on the forward strand.
CAAGGGTTGCAGAAAAAAGTTGTTGACGTTGAATTTTTGTGCCAAAATGCTTCTTTATGTACCAATGGAAAGAAGTTTAGCTCGCACCTCTGAGATCAAATTAACTAAAATTGTCTATCTTACTCGACTAAACTAAAAAGGTAACTATCGTTCGTCTCACTATTTCCTATAGCATTGATTTTTTGGGGTTGCTGTTGCTACGCATATAAATCTCGCAGACAGTCTGATGTCCTTATTCGCCTAGTATCCGACCCCTTGCTGGGAGGACGCCAAAAAGACATACTTACAAGATAATGTGTCTATCCGTAATCATTGTTATTTTAATGTTAATAGTAGGTACCTATGTTATGGCTAGAAAGGGCGGAGTACATACTGAGATTACGACTAATAGAGAACTACCTATGGAAGATTAGAGGACATGCTGCGCTGAACTCAAATAAATTAGGTTAGAGGCAAGAGAATTAAAAATAATGGTAGCTGTTTTTTTTTTCTATAAAACTCGAAAATATATTAGGTAGGTACATTATTTCTAGCTATAAACGGGTTGTCGGATCCGGATATCGAACGCGCGACCGTTACGCAAAAGCGAAGCGCACTAACTTTCGGAACACCTAAAAATATTAATCATGTTTTTTTCGCTTCATATAATGTTGACTATTCAGGTGGACAGAATTCCTACACAGTTCGAAATTTTAGACCGTGGCCCAAAAATAGGTCGAATATTATCAAGCTAAGCTTAGGAACTCGAGAATATTTTCAATATAATGAAACTCACATGACTTCAGTCTGTACCACTGGTATCTTATGCTATAATACACTGAATCAACCATATTTCTCACTGATTTAGCCACACTTCATTCACTGTTATTGATTTTACAAATTATTTCATTAATTGACTAATATGACGGTCATTTTTCTTCCGCGAGTTCTCACTGAATTATGATGGGCATGAAATACAGACTCAGATAATGAAGTCAGGGGTTATAAACTTCAAATGCATTTGACTTATCATGACCATTTTCATTGAAAAATTAGATCTTATAAACAACCTGATTGATCAAATATCTGATATAAAACTAGACAGTGCTAAAGTATCACAGACAGATATTACCATAGCCAATTTTTTTAATTTTTGCAAATAATCTCAGAATACCTAACAACCGAGTGTTGGACACCACTGACTGATAAAAGCTGTCGATGATATCAGTGATAAAATATCTATTGTGTGGAACACCTCATGTATTTGATAGTGTTGATTAGATGTCTAAAGTTAGAGCATTAGTTTACAGTGCAAGCATTTTCTATTGCATGTTTTTCTCAAATAATTCACAGAAAAATATCCCTGCAATATTAGAAGGTGTTAAAGGTTCTAATATTTAAGGCACCACTTTTTAGTGATTATTTTGAGACCCAGATTAGGTACTCAAGAAACAGTCAAATGTTTTGCAACATTAGTAATTTTATATAATGTATGAAACATAACATTTGTAGCTGGCAAATAAATATAAACAAATCAAAATAATATAATTAATCTTGTTGGCATAACAAATTCTTGCAGTATTTAGATTTTTAGCACCAGCTTGTTATCATAGAAGAAATGTTTATTGTATTGATAGTGGTGTAAATGGGATCAGTCCAGTTAGCCAATCAGAAGCATTGATACTGGATGGAACTGGATAGATTAGGTAGATAACTTTGAATGGGGACACCTCTACTAAACAGAACTGGCTATTCACAATCAGAAATGTTATGTTTAGTGGTAAATGTATAAACTTTAAGCTTGTACCTTTTATTAATGGAAAAGTACCAAGAAGTAGTTAAATAAAATTGTATATATGGGAGTTACATCTGCCAACAAACTGCTGTGCAGTTTGGCAGAAGTAACATTATTTTGTAATAGGATGTAATCACAATTAAACACTTTTTTTTTCAAATTGGTTTAAAAAATAAATATACCTGAAACAGGCATAGCCTAGCTCAGGTGCAGTTGCTCATATATTATTATTTATGCTTAATTCTAAATTTATAAAAAAATATTTTATATCAATTAGCAGGTAAAGATCCACCTAACTTAATCCAGGTTTTAAATATTATAGATTTAATGTAGGTGTACAACATTAATACATAGAAAAATTATTGCCATGCAAAACAAGCAACTACTTCTTACTTACTAGGTGCAAAAGTGTTTAGAATAGAAACAAAAGCTTTAAAATTACGTATTTGGGGCAAGCTTATAGCATCTTACTGTTTATTTTATGCATAGGTTAGTGTTTAGGTAGCTTTGAGTCATTCTAATGCGTCATGTATCAAATTTAGCATCAGTTTAACAGTTAATCGATCTCGCTGGACCGCATAAGGATGGATATATAACAGTTAATGCTCAAAACAAGGTGAAATAAATTAAAACAAAATGTTAAATGAATCGCAAAATGTATTGTTATTAAAACAAAAGCGTACACATAATCTTGCGGCTACTGTGCATAAAAAAATCATAGCTTCTCGTTTACTTGTGACGTTCGAGCCGTAATTGTTGATGCTGGTGTTTGCGAAATCATCACTGAACCTTTTATAACCGTCGGACGGCGAAGACGGGCTCCTCAAAGAAGCCATTTTTTAACACTGAATTTTTTGACATTTTCATAATTTGACTTGACATTAAATTATCTGTGCGTCCTCTGTGATCGCGTTCATTTAATTATTTATGAACCATAGACATATTTTCATTGCACTGATTTGAGAATAATTTTATGAAAATGAACTTCTTCTTCTACTTGCCGTATCGATGTTACTCTCATTTTACACAGTTTGGGCCCAGCAGGTGGCCAGGTTTATTGCGGCGTCAGAGGCGTTATTCAGGTCGTCGAGAGTGCAGATAAGCGGACACCCGGGCACACTCCAGCAAGTGGGGCATGGTTTAATACGGAGCGCCGCACTCACACTCGGTGAATGATCTGAAAAAAAAATAAGCAATCTAATAAACCCATTGTTGTATAATTTCAAACAATTTAGAAACAAGCAGCCACAGTTAAAATATTGTTGAGTTTCCCAACTGTTACTGCTCGGATGAAGAGGTTTTAGATGATAGCTTTTTGAAATGGTAATCATATTTTAACTTAATTATTTAAAAAACTTTCCAACACAGTCTGACAAACATTGCAATCGTGTATACTACCCTTAGATAGCCAAAAGGCCGATAGTCCATCTGTAGTTTATATACTCTACAAGCGCCATAGATAAATTCTTCTATGACAATTTCTTTTTTTCTTGATCCCGGTTGGAATGTGAGTTGATGTTGTTTTCGATGAAAATAAATCCAAAGGAATAGATTTATATTTGAGTAATTTTCTCCATTCCATGTAAGAATTAAGAAAAGTATCCTGCAAACAAGTGATTGTGCGTTATATTTTGGTTTTAGTCAAACTCAACATCTTCAAAATTCACATCGAAAGTTTTGACGTTCCCTCAGTGATTGTGATTTATCAGTGAACGGATAGAAAATCGTGTATAATTGTTACAAGTTCTGCAGTGTAAATTCTAAGGAATCGAGTCTAAATCACTTGTTTGTACGGAGAAGTGCTCAAACTCTTATAACCTCAAAATTGGAAGTCAGGTGGTGAGTTTGTTGTTAAAGTTGTGTTTCTGTGTGTACAGATTCTAAATGGCTCCACCACAGCCTAAGGCGGCGGCTAAGCCCGCCGCAGCGCCCGCTGGCGGCGTCACCAAGGCCAAAGTTGGCAAACCAAGGAATTACGACCTGGGAAATGGAGTAGTTCGCTTCTCCAAGTCAAAGATGTTCCACAAGAAGGTGAGCTGATATCCTTAACATATAATTCATCTAGCCAACTAATATATAGCTAATTAAGGGTATTTACGAGACAGTAAATAACATGCAGCGACAACAAGTAACTGGCCATGTGTGAAAATGTCTCAACTTGATTCAGGTGCACCTACTACTTGTCTTTACATTTTAAGCATAATTTTCTATTTGAAACTAACTCAAACCCATTTCTTATTTTCCAGGCTAAGTACAGGTTTGTGGGCAAAAAGAACCCCAAGCCAGAAAAGCCCAAGAAGCCCTCCGTGGCTGTCAAGCAGATTGGTGGTGAGAAGAACGGTGGAACCCGTACTGTGCTGCTGCGCCGCAGAAAGTCCTTCTACCCAACCCAGGACAAGTAAGTTCACTTCATTTGATCCATTCAAATAAACTACTAAAAACTAGGAGGACTACTAATGTAAACTACTAAATACTAGAAATTTTAAAACATTCTCATCCAGTACTTTCCTACCAACCTGAAAGACTCACAAACACTAGTTGTGTAGTAGACTTTCAAGGATTACTCTACAGGTGTGTTGTTGTTATAATAAACAATAAATTTCACAACCTGTGTATAAAGTTTTGAGTTTGAATTTAGAAGGGCATAACAATAGAAGACCAAAGAAACAATGGACTGTGTGAAGGATGATATGGCAAAAAAGGAAGTGTCTGATATGACAGTTAATAAAACAGTTTGGAAGAAGAAATGCTGCCCCAACCCCTAATAAATTGGGATAAGGGCAGGTGAATGATGAAATGATAGAATGCTATAGCTGACCCCTTGCTGATCTTTCTTATAGTCAGTTGTTTCTGTTCATTGCCACCAAGGAGTTGGTGGTTTTACAAATTTTATATCGGAAGCTTCTGTTCCCATACTGACAAACATAGATCAACCAAGCCTGTGTCATATTCTGCCGATTTCACTAAAACGAAATCTATTAAGATGCGTAGCAGTGGATGTGTAAAAAATACTGTTTTTTTTTTTATACAGTTTATAATAAGGGTTTCTCATGCTTAGGTCTTCTGCAAAACCATCATTTATTCATGTTAATCCCTGCTATCCCCAGGATCCGCACTCGTCCCCACCACAAGACGTTCAGCAAGCACATCCGCCGGACAAGGCCCACCCTCACCCCCGGCACGGTGTGCATCCTGCTGGCTGGTCGCCACTCCGGCAAGCGTGTCGTGCTTGTGGGTGTACTTCCCAGCGGACTGCTGCTTGTCACTGGACCCTTCGCGGTGAGTTAAACTTCTTGGAAACTCAGGAGCAGATTACCATATGTATACCCTATAGCAGGTGGGAGATATCTGTACTGTGTTGTGCACATCTTCTGGAAACTAACCTTGATCTACCTTCCCTCCACATCACCTGCCCAGCTAATAATTGGTTTGGGGATTCACATAGTAAATTGTGAGGGTAGTTGAGACCTTTTGTTGTTGTATGTATGTATCAAGCTACTTGATATAATATTGTTTATTTTGATATCCAATTTAAATGACGACAATACACAACTGCACCCAAAACAACATACCTTTTGGTTTAATTGTAAAACTTGTTGCATTGCTTGGTGATTAAAGCATCCTGTAATACTTGCAAAAATCTTCGAATCAAACAATCTATACAATTCTATTACTTTGATTATGTGACAGTTCCGTTCCCAATAAAAAATATTCACCTACCTGCATATCATCTCAGGATAATCAAACAACAGCTCCAAAATAACTTTGCCTGCTCTTTCCAGTTCAACTCGTGCCCGTTGAGGCGCATTCCCCAGCGCTACGTCATCGGCACGTCCACCAAGCTGGACCTCGGCGACTTCAAGCTGCCCGAGCACTTGAACGACGAGTACTTCAAGAAGAACAAGAAGAGCGCCAAGCGCAGCGTCAAGCGCAAGCAGGGAGAGGACATCTTTGCCTCCAAGAAAGAGGTTTGTTTTCTTTTTAATACTAGCAACTTGACTTTTTTTAGTCTCCTCAGGCCATCCAGTCAGACAGACCCTTCGACCCGCCTCAGGGTGAAACCTAGGCCAGATGAATGGGTTTCTAAACCACAATGTGCAAATTATTATTACCTTACTTTGCATGGGCTAAATCTACTGATGTTGCAGCATGTCTTGACACCAAAGTTCTTCTCTTTTATTAATAATTATTTTATATAATAGCAAAAACTTCATCGAAATTCATTGTTGGCAGCAGTTTTGCTAGGTGTAATGAAAAATCGATTCAAATTATGACTTTTTGAACATCAGAAGCTATTCTTCTTCATCATGTGGTTAGTGGCTAACCTGGTGTCAGAGTTTTTATGCCGCCCATGGGCCTCTGACTAGGCTTGCATTGACTACATGCCGTCGAGCAATATCTCTCAGGCATGCTGGTTTCATCACGATGTTTTCCTTCACCGTAGCAAGTGATAATTATAGGTACAATCCGCACATAATTCCGAAATATCAGTTGAGTCTCGAGTTCGAACTCGAGACCTATCACTTGGCAGTCCAACAGTCACACCACTAGACTATCACTGCTCACTAGAAGCTATTAATTCATTTGGAAATAATTTTCCCTATTTGTGCTTAGCAAGTGAAAACCACGATGAAATTCAAAATTATATTGTAACCAAAATGCAATGAAACTTACCAGATTTTACCTGCCATTTTTGAACCCGGTAAATATTTTACTGTCACATTACTCTGCGACAAAATTATGCTAGCTATACGACAAGTTTAAAAAAAAACTAAATAGGCTTGTGTTTAGACAGCCGCAACTCGCTTGATGTGAAGCGTTGATACGGCTTAGGGTGGATAAGATAGATCCTTTTATTCATATGTTTAATGTTATCATTGTCTATTCTCTTTCCAGAAATACGTTCCATCTGAGCAGCGCAAGACCGACCAGAAATCAGTCGACGAGGCTGTGGTCAAAGCGATAGGCAAGCGCGCCGACAAGAAGGTACTGCGAGGCTACCTCAAGTCGTCGTTCGGCCTCCGCTCAAGCCAGTACCCGCACAGGATGCGATTCTAGTTTATAAGACACAATAAACATCTGTGACTAATGTTTGGCTTTTATTTATTTGGCTTGTTTTCCTCAAACACTGATATCGACGGTGATGATTCGGAACAATATTAGCTAAACGCAAGCTAAATAAATCTGAGAGAAAACAGATCTACGCTAGATGCCCTAGTTTTTGAGATATAAATGTGGCCAAGCTGGGGAGTCTACAGATCGGCCACCTATAAACCCTTATTACTTTTGAACCAGTGACCGACTAAATCTGTGGCTTGGCGACAAATTCCGACTAAATCTGGGAGAAAACAGATCTACGCTATATAGATGCCCTAGTTTTTGAGATATAAATGTGGCCAAGCTGGGGAGAGTCTCTACAGATCGGCCACCTATAAACCCAACTTTTGAACTTGTGACCGACAAATTCTGATATTGGGCGACTTCGACTAATTACCGACAAATTATTTGTGTTATCAAAATTAAAATCCCTGATGGTGGCCAAGCCAGTGTCAGTCACACGAGTTATTGTGTGACGTCTTTTATTCAAAATCTTATATCACATTTACTAACAATAAGTAATTTATTAAAATCAGCATCAGCATCCGCTGATACAGTAAAAACCTGCATCAGCAACAACCCTAGTTTGATTCACGGGGGCATTTGTCACTGCAGTTCTCGGCTCCAAAAAACCTTCGCCTACGGCTCGGGTGTAAATTTGGCCTCGGCTGCAATGACAAAGTTCCCCCACTTGTATCAAAATGTACTATTCCAGACAATCTTATTCGCACTTGAAATCATATTTTAATGGTTTAATGCTGGTTCGTAAGCAACAGCTCAATAAAAGTGCTGCAGTTACAGTGCATGATTTTGCACCACAGGGATCATTCCTTTTCCTACACGGAAAGTTTTCAAATACCAGAAAGTGAAGAAAGGAAACGCAATCGTTTTTGTGCCTCCGCACACGCATGATATTAAGAAAGTTGGAAGTAATAAAATGCTTGTTGATACAAATGTTTATTTAGTTTTTCACTTGTACTTGTTGGCGGGCTGGTGCGACCGCGGGCGCGCCGACACGGCGGTGCGCTGTCGTTGCCCGTGACGCTCGCGCCATTCCGATTCCAGGCGGGCGTATACACCTCCTAGAAGAGAAACCAGGGACATAAAATCAATAATATGGACATCTAAACAACATGTGCGACTTGCGGAACGGCCGATGATGATGACATCCACCGTATCCGTTTCATATGATAACTGAGAGATGGAAACCCCATGAGCTGAAACCTGAACTCGCGACATTATCATCATTCAGCCGAAAGACGTCCACTGCTGCACATAGGCTTATCCCGAGCATCACCACGAAGACCGGCTCTGCTTTTCGCATTCAGAGTATTCGTATTACCCCATATTGTCCCACTTAAAGAAAAACTCTTAATAACGACACAGCCCTTCCCGCACTTCGGCCCCAACAGCCATTTATTCTGTGAGCAACGTGCTTGTTTACAACGGTAATAAAATCCAGCATTCACCTGGTGGCATCTTGGACTTATTTTGCTGATGTAGGGCGGCACTTCTCGCGAGGGCGGTTCGCATCTGTCGGGCGGCGCGCTCTTCGAACCGCCGCTGTCCATCCTGGTTGCTGCGCGCTGACAAGCAGGAGATCCACTGACGACCCACCACGCGTGTCCGTCTGGGGTGGAAAGATTAGAATATGACAACACCTCGCAATTGTACCCATTATGATATACTTAGATTAAATAATATTATAAAAGAGCTGTGTAACAATTTTGGTGTACAATGGAGTACACTATTTTATGATCTATCTATCACATTTTAGGACAGGAAGAAAAGAAGAGTATGAAGGAAAATTTTGTAGAAATCAAGGAAGATTATGTAGAATTAAATATTCAAAAGCATCTCAGGGCTCTGGGGTGGTTGTGTAGACCTAGACTTGTCGTGGCCGCTTACCTCGGGTCTCAAGAATCCCGAGTGTTTTAATTGTGATTAGCGGGAGCTAGAAAGACTGGCTTCGTGCGCCCATTCTGTGGCCGCTTCTTTCTCGAAAACGGCAATCCGCTCCAAGGTTACATTTGTCACTACTCACTTGGTAGCGGGATTAGTGTGTGAATGCGAGTGTTTCCTGACGGTGCGGTGCGCGGCGCGGCGGGGGGCGCACTCCTCGTCGCTGGGCGCGCTCGCCGAGCTCTGTTCGCTGTCATCCGACGAGCTCGACTGCTCGCCGCCAGACTCACCCGCCGAGTCACCGCCTCCCGGGGCGCCTTTCTTTGTATACCAGCAGTATTTGTCATTTGCGATTAGTACGGGTCGTAAGCACTGCGAGTTTATGAGCTGTAGTAGGCATCCTTTGGTTTTTTGGAATTTAAGGTAAAGCGCCTGAGTAGCCGTCGAAATTCAAATTTTCTTTGGTTTTTTTGCAATTTGCAGTTGATTGTCCAATTGTATGTTGATTAAAATATAATTCGCGGCCGGAAAAAATATGGCTTTACAGAATTATTCACATTAAAATCATCAATACAACCCTCTGAGTTCATTTAATCCCACACAATCAATATTTAATGAAAAAGTCATTCAATGGGATTAAATGACGATAAAGGGGTTGTATTGGTGATTTTAGTGATTATATTTTTGTAATTACATACGTGTTACGGTCGCAAATCATATGTTGATCAACATACAGCCTGACACTGACCCGCAAATTGCCAAAAAACGTAAGAAAATTTGAATTTCCACCTTAAGTATGCATGCCCGTTTTCACTGACAGTAGACTAGGTACCTACACCTAAAAAAACTCAGATTTTCAACGCTTGACTCCCCGCTAGAGTTGAAAATCCATCTGAAATAATCTTGACGCATTCATGTACATACGTGGCGCGTAGCGCTAGTGAATCGTTGGCAGGATCTCTTGTATCACTAGTATGCATGTTAGAATGCTTTTAAATGCCTTCAATGTGGTTACAATTATGTGGTTACAATTTCAATTTGTAGGTTGAAGTAAATATTTAGGATGTCTACTACTCCGTCAACACCATCCATTTCGACGGGTCATACAATCGCACTGATTACGGCCACAGCGCCTGTTGTACCACTTGCTGCAATAATACTATAACTTATTAAACGAAAGTGTCTGTGTGATAAAGCAAGTTTTGAAATTAACTACCTAGTGAAGTTATCCTGAATATTAGAGTAAATAGCAGAACTGGCTTTACTTGATAATCCAAAAATATAGGTAGGTACCTGTATCACACGTATGTAGTTATAAAATAAATTAGGCGTTTCTTCTTTGGGTACGGTTTACCTATACATATTTAAAACTGTATTGTAAAATCTAATTATGTACTTGAATAGTAAGTTAAAGCAATAAATAGCTTCCTTCTACATAACAGTGTTCAGAGGTATTCTTGAAGCAATTAAGAAAGTTTCAACTAAATATTTTTTACCTACTTAGCACGATAGAATAAAAAAAACTAACTAGAGAAAGATTCAGGTCATTTTGAGAATTAAAAAAATATTATGTATGTGAGTAGGTACTTATATTTTGTAAAGAAAAGCTTACCTACCTAATACCTGCAAGAAGAATGTCTACTTTATATAGATAAATTGTTATAATTAAATATACAACAGACTACGATATAAGTTGCATGCAAAATATCCAACTAAATATTTCATCTACTTAGTTGCATTTAAATATTGACCATTACACTACCTACAAGACTACCACGCACTGCATGACATGCTACATTACAATGCACTAACTAGGTACCTAATTCCCGCCACAAACAGTAGGTAGCAAAACCTTCAGTATCAGAAGGCCTCGTGGCTGCCCGGTCGTATTGGTTTTGGTCCTTCGGCTTACCTTTGTCTTAAGGGCCTCTTCCTTGGAATCTTTCACGGAGGGGAGTTTCGGGGGCTTGACCTCTTTCTCCGGGGAGACCACGGTGCCAGTCGAGCAGTTCGCGGTGAGGGACAGCGCGGACACATGGGTTGCGCCCAATGCGGGCGAACCAGGTCTCACGTTGGCTGTGTATGCGTCGTTTTGATATGTATTTCTGATACTATCTGCCCCGTCTCGTACATTCCCCACAAGTGTGTCAATTAATGTAGGCTTTACAAAGTTTTCTGTGTAACATCGGTAAATGAGGCAAAAATGTTTCGGTTAATATTGTACTGAGGTAACTAAAGTATTGTGTTTACTTATGATATAAAGTTACCGATGTAATAAACGATGTCTAATCGCTGACCACATCGTTGCAGACCTTCAAACAAAAATGACAAAAACCAAAATGTCGATGCTACTAAACAGACATACTTATTATTTGACTCTTTGGCTCTTTTACGAGGAAATAATTTCGTGTTTCTAAAATCAAAGTTAGCGGGCGATCTTTGCGCGCAGCCGCTATGAAAACTGATCTTTTGAGCCAAAAAACATTGGATGACTGAATTTGTGTATTTACAATAGTTACTGCTCAGAACTAATTTTTTTTGCCAATTGCAAGGGTCCTATAATTTTGCAAGCGTGTCCCCATGGCCGCTACATTTGTATTGCCAATTGTTTTAGCGTATTTACAGCGGTTTTTTCCCATTCGTTCTTGTGGTGCGGTGACGTGTCGATCGTGAAAAATGAAACAAAACTGAGTAAATAGTTATAAACAAGGTAAATAGACAGTGAAATTAGTTTGTTAAAAAGCTGGTGAGAAACGATAGTTTAGAAAAAATAGTTTAAGTCGAGTTTTATAATTTTTTGGATGGTTGAATCACGTTTAGCTTACACACCTCTACACACTGGCTAGAAACGAGGTGTCTGCCGAGTTGACGAGTAAATGAGATGTATGGAAGAAGAAAGCATGTTGCGCGGACACCAAATAGATTGAGATATGGGCAGGAGACTGATGAGTTTGAAAGGAATATTCAAAATTGTACTCTTAAAAATAATTAAGAAATATCATTAAAACTAGTCCTCAAAACGCCTCACATGATCTCACACATCACCGCACCACCTCCCGCTTTCTACTCATCAACAAAGTGCGAGTCTCACGATTGAACTTGTTGTTGCTGGTGTACAACTTGCCGAGCAGTCCCAGCGGTGGGCGTGGCGGCACCAGCTGGATTCCCTCCCACCAGAACACCTCCTTGCACTGCAGCCGACCGTTGCTATCCTCACCTGGTTCTAGGGCGAAACTTAGAAGCTGGCCTTATGTACAATTCCGAAGAAATTAGTCATTTTGTTAAACAAAAGATACTTCTTAATGGACCAGATCTACTAAGGTAAACCAACGTGTTGAGAAAAAGTTTCAACTCCTAGGTAGGCGTAGTGGATTCACTGCCTCTTGATTTTTTATAAATACTACTTCATTATTATGGTGCTATTTACAATCTAAGAATGATTTTAGTGCTATTTACAAAATTACAATCATTTTAGGTAAATTTACAACCTTATAATAATTTAAGTGCTATTTGTAATCAGTATATGTACAGGTAAGAACTAGAAGTCAAAACATTTATACATAAAACACGGGTATTACCAGACCAGTCATCTTTCACTTTATAGATCATGAGGATTTCTGGTTTATTACAGACATATCACATCCCCTACAAAACTAGGAGACCGAAGGAAGTTATAACACTAAAGTGCTGTACATCATGCGTACCTCTGCCCACAAGTCGGGTGAGTCTCTCCGGGAACATGAGCTGCGGCGGCCTCATGGATATGATGTCCCGGAACTGGTTGTACAACTCCATGACTGACGAGTCCATCGCCAGCCGCTCGTCTGGCACGTGCTCGCGGAACTGGCAACCCTGGTGATCATAAAGAAGAAAGGATAGTTCCATCATTCAGCCGAAAGATGTCTGCTACTATATCGGCTTCCCCCAAGGTTTTCAATCAAACCAGAACGGACAGATTGACTGGATGAGGACACCCGACTTTGCCAGATATTTCATTACATTATCTGTCAAAGTCTGGTGGCAGTGGGAACGTTATAGGCTGCAATTAAACGCTGGGCGGACGCTGACGCGCAAAAATGGGGGACAGGTTTCATTCCAGCGGTCAATTCTGCGCGGCGAACAAAAGTCCATTGTCTACTCAGGCCCTTATGCTATGCTACTTCAGGCAGTTCTAAATTTTCGCCAAGTTGTTGATCCAGAACATTAGGTACCAGTCACTCACAGTATTCCTAGTGATGGTCTCGAAACGGTAGGCCCTCTCTCCGCAGCAGGGGTACCGGCCGGCCGGGAGTGAGGGCCGCCCCTCCAGCGCGAACATGTGCGCCGGCTGCTCGTGATGGGAACACCACTCCATCTGCACAGTAGTCAATTCTTACATATCTACTGAAATCCTTCATCGAATGTCCAAAGATTGAAAGCGAATTTAACATTTTACATAGGTAAAATGTTAAATTATGTATGAAACCTGTAATCTGTATGGGTACTGTATATAATAAAGAATATTCTATCTATCGTAAAAAGACACCCACGAGCTCAACTTTTCTGTTGATAGCGCTGTATTATTAACGGCAACTCGATATTTGCATTATTTTAGGGCTCCGTAATACGGAATCCTTATAATTTCGTCACGTCCGTCTGTCTGTTCGAATTTGACACAGCACTATACTGATGAAAGGCCTACTGAAATCTTGCTTCGTCTTACCTGATAGGCCGGGAAGTAGCTGTCACAGAGCTGACAGCGCAAGAAGTGGCAGTCGGCCCACAAGCGCCAGTACACGCGGCGCCAAGACCGCAGCTCCCCGTACAACCAGGTGATGTACTCGTTCAGACTCCACGTTTGGTCCCTGAGAGAAGCGCAACACATTTTTAAATTCAGCACAGAAGGTGGCATATAGATAAAATCCGCTCCGTTAGGTTCGGGTTCGCAAACGCGTTTGCAGAGCGTGGGTCCCTGGGTTCGCATTCCAAGTCGGACAAAGTATTATTTGGTTTTCAGGTTAATATCCATTAGAAATTTTTCAGTAGCAGCCCGGATTTTAGAAGTTGGCGATGTGATACCACCGAGTCTCGGAAAACACGTTACCTAAAGCCTGTCTTGCGCCTGATCAATACCCAGAGCTTGCATCGGGTTTCAGTCCCATCGGACTATGAGTGTAGAAGTAAAGATTGCACCTGGGTCTACGCGCACACCTATAATATCTCCAGCTAGCGTCGATGGCTATAGTTTCCGCTGAGATCGGCCGGAATTCTGTTTGGAGGATTAAATACTTAATATAAAATTGTAGATCAATGAGATGAGAACTACCTATAAAAACCGAGACAGAAAAGCTATATAGACTACGACGGGTGCTGAATGACGTTCTCACTTTGTGTGGGAAGAGATCACGTTGCCTCGTCGATCTATCCGCATGCTAGCGGGCTGGCACGGCACCTGCTCGGCGATATGACGGCCTAGTAGCTTGTTGCATCTAGTCAAAGAAAATAAGAAGTGAAAGTCATAATTGAGAAGGTAGTTAAATAAACAAACGTAACAAGTTATTTTTCTAGATCCACACTGCTATCAAAAATGTCGGTAGGTACATCGATTGACTGCACTGAAATGGGGAGGGTCGGTCAAAGCTTAGTGTACATGGCGTGTCCATAGCCAAGTCCCAATCTGACCAATGAGGTCAAGCTATGTTGAAATATAAAATGACATTCACAGATTTTCAACCAATGATGATGCATGGAACTAGCTATGCTAGCGCTATCAATTTCAGTTACATCCCCCATCGGATAGCCTGATGTGCAGATGTGTTACCTTTAATGGGTGAAATAACTCCTTTTACCAATAGTCTTGTGGGAAACGTACTTGTTGCACTTAAATAGCGTGGCGAGGGTGGAGTAGTGGCCTCTGAGGGTCTCGGGCACCGGCTCCGCGAGAGAAAGGATCATCTTGCAGTACAGACGCGACTGGATCTTGTCCTTGCGGTCCCGGATGGCTTCCAGCTCTGCGTTCGTGTACATAGCTGACAGCCTAGGTAAAATAAGTTATGAATCAGAAGTTACTTATAAAGTTATGTTATACATATTTACATTACCTAAGTTTACTTTCAGTTAAACAAGACCTAAACTTGGAGACAGGATGCAGCACCGTCCGGAAATGAGCATATGCAGGAAGCATGAACCAGGTATGCAATGCAACCTGCAACCCAAACCCCGACTCGACTGGCCCCTCCACGGGGCATCCTCAGGTGACGTTTACATTTATATACATAGAATTTTATAGAGCTTGAAGCTGCGTTGATCGAATCAATGGTGGTCTTGAAAGCTCTTAAGTATAGGATTTCCGGAGCCATAAAACATAGCGAGACGTGCTCGATTATTTTGTTTTCTTCGTGTGAGTCCCGTCGCTACGCAAATCGCGTCGCGTTCTCGCGGCTGGCATGCTCTCAATAACATTCTTTTGCTCTCTCCGCAGTCGCTGCCGCAGAAGGCGTGTAGCTAGAGCGTGTCTCGTGGGCAATAGATTAGTCCACCCCTGATAGGCTGATAATCATTATCATCTTCCTGTTCTTGAACCATTTTAGTTGAGGTCGCTTTTCTCTTCCTTTCTTCTTTGTCAACCTATATTTTTTTTACTATTGCTTTCATATCATTCCTCATACAATCCTGCAATATTTATACCTACTAATGACTGATGTATTGTGTACCTGTTGAGCAGAGCGTCGCTGAGACACGCCAAGTTGGTGGAAGTCTTCACGATGTCATTAATGTGCGCGTGGCAGTAGATCAGGCAGTCATGCAGCAGTGGCTCCATCTGTACAAAATCAGTCTATTTAAATGTTCCTACTGCTCGATCACAAGCGTCCTCTTTAAGAGGGAGTGCGTTGTAATGGACCACGCGGTCAAAGTCGTACCATTTATTATAATTAGGCCTTAAAAGTCATTTTTGAACGTCAATCTTTAAAACAAAGGTAATAGAATTGATTCTACATCCATTCGCATGTACCATACATAGGATAGTTTCATATAACTATTGGGAAGATAAGAGTTTCTTGCTTGACCATTCTTCTCTTTTCAAAAGTTTAACAATACTGCGGGGCCAACGCGAGTTGGTAGCCATTATATGCCCCCAAAACTGTGACAGTTGTGGTGATGAATAAAATATTTCAAATAGCAAAGCGCCTGCTTGCGTTTGAATTGCAAACCCAAGACCACTCTCCACCAGACTCTTGCCTGGGCCACCAATGCTGTGTAGGCTTAAATTTACCTTTGTTTCTTTCTGGCTCAGAGAATTTCCTGATGATGGCTTTACCTGTAGAAATGATGCAGACACCAGAATGGGTACCACATTGTGAGGGTCTAGCAAAGGCCAGTCGGCAACCAATATAGTATCCCGTTTCACCCAGCGCATTAACCAATCGAAAATCTAAAAAAAAGAAGTTAATTATGAATTGAAGTACCTACTTAAAATAATGTTCTTAATTTTATATTAATTTTGTTATTTTTATCCCTTCGGGGATTACAGGCGTAATTCGTTATGTTGTGTTTTTAATTGAAACCCGTTACTGAAATTTTCATTAGCTTTATTTAAATTATAAGCACTTAATCTTGGAGCATAAATATACCAGTTTTGTGAACTGAAGGACCAATTGCTTATTTGTGAATTTATAATTAATTTTGGCCCATGACATGGCTATAATGAATACCTTTACGTAGTGACATATTAATAAGTTTACCTGTATATCACAATGAACAGATATGTCCATATCTTCAAGTCTCTGGCCAGCTGTCACATCAGCGAAGTATCCCATCTTGGTGACTAACAACTTCTGCGGACACCTAAAATCTTTTTTTAGACCTTTCACTTCATCACAAACGTGAATTTCTACGTCACCCCTGAAAGGAAAAAGTATTTTGCAATGAAAAAATACAAAAAAAATATTCCGATACCGGGAATCGAACCCGAGCCTCCTGGGTGAGAGCCAGGTATCCTAGCCACTAGACCATATCGGATGATATGTAACTAAGCGAAATTGTTGTTCACAAAACACCCAAAAGTATTTTAATAATGTTTATTTTATGACAAAATTACTTCTTTTATAAGATTGAATAAAAAAAAAACAGTAAGAAGACAGCCATTTTACTTACTCTTGTTTTGTATTATTGCGGTCTTGAGCGATAGTTACTGAAGATTTGCGCCTACCCAGGCGATCCCTCGATTCTTTTTCATCCACAAAGCCTTTGAAATAGTGCAAGTCGTTTAATTAATGAACAATAGTTTCAACTTTTAGTTTTCAAGTACTTATAGGCTTTAAGTTATTTCTATGTGCTACCTACCTCCAAAACTAGCAGGTTTCTTTATTTCAACACTTGTTCCTGATGAAACTTTCTTGATTATAGGGGTATAAAGACTTGTTGTTTTTGATGTTTTTTTATATCCTGCCAGGTAAGGCAGAATTGAATCCAATAACCCTTCGTTTAGTACCTGAAATGAAAATTTGTTTTAGTGCCACCTATTAGTACACTTGTCAAACGTCTAAAATGAATTACAACTACAACTTCTCTTTGATATAAAACTTGTAAACTTACATCATTAAGTTTGCAATTAAGGTTGGCTTCAGTCCAAACACCTAGCATTTCCACTCTCGCTTCCGGAGGTAAAGCTCGCCGTCGCCCCATTTCTCCTGGAAACAATCGTTACTTTAAAATAGTTCTCCTGACCGGAACCAGATGTCACTAGTAATACTATTCGATGGAGTTCCGACGGGATTTAATTTACAAATCTTCTTGTAAAACTAAGTCAGTCAGCAGGACTCGCTCGGCAGAGTGCAATTTGCGTCAAGTTTTGCCAGCATGACAGGGATACGAGCTGATAAACCTTCCTTTTCATATGAACGTAACAGACAAGCACACAAGGCACTTAGAATATGGGTACCAGCATTCAACACTCCACCAGATCCTAGTGGTGGAATGGGAGCAAAGGATTGCGCGACCCACTCAAGGGCACACCGCTATTGCGGCGGTAAGACCCGTGACGAAGAAGTGGCTAAAGAGACAGCAAGGCGACCTCACTTTCCGGCTGACAGAGGTGCTCTCCGAGTATGGGAGCTTCGGAAAGTACCTGTGCCGTATAGGTTGGAAACCGACGCGACGCCCGGTTGTCACCACTGCGGAGACTGCCTCGACGATACAGCGCAGCACACTCTAGAGGAGTGCCCAGCCTGAGCAATGCAGCGCCGTGAACTTGTCGCGGCGGCCGGTGCTGCAGATGACCTTTCGGTTCTGATCGTGGTTCAGTCCATGGTCTAGAGAGAGAGCGCGTGGGACGCTGTCGCCTCCTTTTGTATGGAAATAGGCGGAAAGGGAGCAGGAGAACAACCTCCCTCTCTATCCGCAGCAGACACACCGGGCGCCGGAGGAGGGCGTAAAACGATCTCCAGCTGCCATAGGGTGCGCGCAAGTGACAGATTTGGAGAGTCTGCCTCCTGAACAGACACAGGCTCGAGACGGCGGCGCGCCGTGTTCCGCAGGTGCCACTCATGACGAACTGCAGCCGTGTACGGGTGCAGACGGCGACTGGGTCTGCGTGTTTATTTAGGCCAAAACCTGGCCGGGAGAGCGTGACGCACTGCGCAAGTACTCCAGCACCCCGGCCCAAGGTAGTCGAAGAGCACTGTGGTTTTAGTCAGTACGAGTCTGACAAACCCCTTTGCCTTGGAGGACATCCATCAGGATTTCCAAAAGCAAAAAAAAATGGTGCCAGTCAACATTACATACACATTACCTTCGATTTCACTGCAACTAAATCTCTTTTCAAGTTGGTCTTCGCTGTTCTTTATTTGAATGGCACACTGGCTCTTACTAACCGTCGCCTTAGCGTCAGCGAAAACAGTCTGATAGAGGAGATCTCGTTCTTGCTGTTCGATAACATGGTTGATAACAGTTAATTTAGTCAATTCTTCCCAATCTATCTTCGATGCTTCGTCTTCGCTGCCCTCCAAGTGCTCGTAAACTTGAAACGCAGTCTTCATAAAATCAAAAAAGTCTTTGACGGTAATCGTTTCAGACGTATCGACATTCCTGACGACTGCCTTTCCTGACTGTGAATTTCTCCGTGTTAATGATTCAGATGTCGAGGGGCTCTTGCTTCTTGGTCCATCACCCTTGTGCATAAACATAGAATCAGATTCATCGCGCTGATTAGACATTTTGAATCACGGTATTCACGAATTATATTTGACTGAGAATTTCATGTCTTCATCGATCTAATAAGCCTCCTGGAAACAATAACAACAATATAAAACTATTGATTGGTAACTATCGAGATACAATGTTGGTAACTAATTTGGCAATGGACATAAAATAGAATTCGTTGCAAAAGTAAAATTAATGAATTTATTATTTTTTTAGTCAAGTCTTCAAGCAATTTAAAATAAACTGATGTAGCATGAATTTAAAATATCAGAATATTTGCAGTATTTACAAAACCAAAAAAACCCGGCATAACCTAATGCCGATTGCTGAATGATGGTCAAAGAGTAGAAAGTAGAAGAAAGAGTAGAATACTTTATACCAAAAGGAACTGTTTTAATGTTTTTGGCTGAAATTATTTGTCAGATTTGGAAATAATTTATTGTCTTTGACCCAAAGTAGAAGTGAAGTACAGTAAGCGACAAAGGTTGACCTTGACCAGTTTTCTGAAACTTCAATACCAACAGTCCTTTCATAGTTATTTTACCTGTGAAAAGACCACGTCGCTCTTGAAAATGAAACCAATTGGTGGGTTTCGATTTCTGGCATACCGCATACGATTGCAGGCAAAAGGCAAATTTGTAGAGAGCATCCTTTTTAGTCATTGAAGTAAAAGTATACCGTACATTTTATGTAGGTAGTGATTTCGTTGAGTTCACTGACCTAGTTGACCTCTAACCTCTAAAGAATGACCTCAATTAGGTACATTGATTACTAACAATATTAGCTAGTGTTACATTAGAGAATAATCACGTGAGATGACTAAACAGAGATTCTTAATTCGATTAGATTCATATTCCTAGTATTTATCAGCCCCCGTATTCACGACGCCACGATTCGATTTCGGAAAGTCGTATGTCTTTTGTTGGCATTACGAAAACGAGCAAGATAGACATACGACTTTCGGTATCGAAATCGAATCGAAGCGTTTTGAATACGGGGGCTGGATTAAAAAATATAAAATACCAATTTACATCACTAAAAATAAAAATCTTGATTCATAGTGTTATAAACTGACACGTTTAACTCACATGTTTGGCATACGTAAACGGAATGTTTTGTAGTTTGTCTCTTTCTAATTCAACTGTTCAGAAAAAGAGAGATGCACCGGGCACGTCACAAGCAAAAGGAGAATAGATTTTGTAGATGTTGGTTGGAATGCAAATTGTCTTTGGTCAGTCTAGTGATATGTCATATCAACAACATTTTCACTGTAATTTTTTGTTGTCCAACAAAGTTATTTAGAATGTTCACGGCTGTATTTTATTATGGAAAGCTACCAACCCGAATATGACAAGAACGGATTATTGTCTGACACATTCTGGAAGACACCACAGCGTGCGATCCCGGGCAGACCTTTCCAGACGGTCAAACGGACCGAGGTTATGTCTGGGTCATCGTATCAACAGTTCCAGGCGTCCGTGAACGACGCCTGGGACCTGGGCGACGACGACATCATATCTGGAATCGCCGAAACTAAAATATCGAAGGCCATATCGCAAACTGCTGCTTTGAACGTGATAAATTCGCATAGAAATAGTAGTAGGAACGTAAACAAAAATGACGTAAAGGTTGAGAGTGAGATTGTGAAGCCAAAGGCTGAAGCGGTGGAGGTGAAGAAGAATGAGGTCCGTAGGGTGGGTGCGGGGAGTTCGGGGCCGATGCGGCACTACCCTGGCCGGCCGCGGGCCGTGCGTCTGTCGGCACTGACCTCTCGCGAGGAGAGCAGCGAGTCCAAGCTCGAGAGGTTCCAACAAATGCATGATAGCACTGTCATAGACCTAGATGACCTCAAGCAGATCAGTTGGTCTGGTATCCCAGTCAAAGTAAGTCTATTGTGTCTGTTTTGGATGAGTCACTCTCTGTAATTATAATTGGATATGGTCGTTGCTTTTGGGACAATTGATTCAAGCATGGCATTGACAAGTATTTATTGTTACTGTAATTTTAAGTAACCGATGGAAGTTTATTTCAGTATGTAATCATCATTCAATTCATAAAAATCAGTAAGACGTATTATATAATGTATCAAATGTAACAAACAGCTCACAATCTAGGAACTACTTTGGCCACAAAAATGAGTACAGCTCAGGATCAGTTGTCTTCAGCAATGTTATGATGTCCTCCAGGTCTTTGTGTTGTTTATCTTTTGGTCTAGATATTTTCTTCTTGCTAGCCACCAAAGATTCTAATAATAACGACTTAGCATGGTCAATACCGTTAGTTAAAAAACCCTTTGCTCAGAATCATGCTTTCATTTTCCATTACTTCATAATTATTTGTTTTGCACTAACACCATTAGCTTATTAATGATGATATTACACATCATACTCTTCAAATCTTTTTATTCGAAATTTTCATAGTGGTAGTACAGTGACACACGTGCAGGAACGACGGCCGGCATAAGATTCTGTAATATCTCCTTCTGGGAGAGGGCATTTGCTCTTGTAACACAGGTCTATCACCTAGCACACGAGTCAGGGACTTCACAGAATTTGTAACCACTCTCTTGTGAAATAAAGATTATTGATTGATATTTATATTAATTGATGTAGTTGTTCTGTCCCCTGGTTAGAATTATATGGAAGGAAGTGAAATTATGTTTTATCTTACAAGGAGGCTATTCTGTTCTTTTTTATTTAATTGTGAAACCAGAGACGGTTAAATTATTTCTGCATGACTCATCAATCTCCTGTACCTCAGCACTTTACTGGTGGTTGCCACTAATGATTCTGGCATTCAGGACTGGCAGAGGTTGGAAATGTGCATGCGCCAAAGAAAACATGCCACTAACATTGTTAAAATGTTTGCGCCATGTCAGAGGATCATTAATAGGATCTAAAGATTTGTCAAAACAATATTTATATATCGATGAATAACATACATTAGCAACCCAGAGTCTGGATTTATGCACCAATATGACAATAGGAATACATTTCATCTCTGCATACCTCTTGGGGTATACAGGGATAAACCTTTGCAGTTACACAAATCAAAAGAAGTTATGTCATTATGATACTTTATTATGCTTATGTTACGCATTGTTATGCATTTTTAACATTCATTAGTAAAGAGGATTTAACAGTTTAACTTACATCCTAAATAGTAAACAATCAATTATTGGTATATACATATATTACTTGTTGAAATAATTCCATAAGTATCAAATATAAAAAATAACTCTGACGATTAAAATCGTCTGGCAGTAATTTCCTTTATTCGTCTTCTTAATAATGAAAACATTTTAAAATATTTAAATAAAAATAATATAAAGAAACATTTAAGGAACCTGCAGCCTATTGGCATCCTGTACATGGTTCAAGCTACCGGCAATCAGGTCTCCAAAAAGAGGAACCTCCTAAGTATATGATCCCTGTACAGAAGTATAGAAAAAAAAAAATAGTTATTATCATTGTTTATTTACAACATAATGGTACTTGACACTGCACTTAATTCAACCTTGTAATACAACCTTGTGTGTAAAACATAATATTATTGTCACTACAATGCTAACTAATACAACAATCAACACATATTTCTTATCGAGGTTCAGTTATTGGAGGTAGTTTCACATAATTTATTAATACATAGTTTCTGCCCGCGGTCTCTCAAGTCTCAAGTCTCAGAAGATCAATATTCATCGTCATTGTCCTGTCAACCCAGAGCTTGTGGCTAAATAATAACTGCTACTCGTGTTGATCTTTAGGTTAAGCTGTGCTTATCTAGGTTGGTCCGTGGATGGGTACCACAATACCGAGTACCCATTACATACCGAGTTTCCTCCGTGCCTCGGAAAGCACGTTAAACAGTTGGTCCCGGCTGTCATTTGTAGATCTTTGACAGCCGTTACAAGTAATCAGTGGCCCGAAAATCTGACATCCAGTCTTACCAAGGGAGTATCGTATTACCTACTACTAACTGGGTTGTGGAGGTCAGATAGCCAGTCGCTCCACGTAAAATTCTGGTATTCAGCTGCATCCAGTTAGACTGGAAGCCGATCCCAAAATAGTTGGGAAAAGGCTAGGCAGCTTATGGTGATGTCCTGCCGACAACTCAATTTACTTGCGTCTGGTGGAGGCATCTCTTCTTCCAAACTTCTCTAATAGTTGTCATCTCAAGAGTCAGATACTAACCTTACCATCTTTTACACAGACTATCCATTGTTTCTTTGGTCTTCTACTCTTGTTAAAACTTTATAGGAAACTAGTTTTTGCTCGCGGCTTCGCTCCCTTTATGTACGGAAATTGACACACGGGAACGTTTTAGATGTAGCCCATGACACTCGTGGATAATGTAGCTTCCCCGTAGTGAAAGAATTTTCGAAATCGGATCAGTAGTTCCGAAGATTACCCCCTACATACAAACTTACAAACAAATTTTATCTCTTTATAAGATTAGATTGCTGGTTTTTAAATAAGAATAAATAGTACTTAATTCAATATTGTTATAATCACACATGATATAAAGAGGTAAACATCTTTGAGAAAATTAATGCATTATTCATTGGACAAGATATTAATATTTTAATAAGCTTCATAAATTGTACACCAACATTTTAACAAAGCTTATTTACATAATATCAGGGTACAAGCTGATTTGCCTTGCTAATGTTGTTTTAATGTAATATTATCTGTACCAAGAATACAGCTTTTTGATAAGAAGCTCTTACAAAATAAATAAAATACTTGTTTGTTTTCCAATTAAATACACACATTGCATGACTCAATTTGTTGTTAATCAACAACAAAAAAAATGTGTTTTTGTTTAAACTGGTTGGATTTTTTTGTAAATAACAACTTTAATCTTATGAGGATTGGAGTTGCTTTTTACATGACAACATTACACCTGTATAGTATAATATGTCTTCTAGCTTACCTCAAATAGGTCTGCAACCATTTTGTACCTAATATATTCACCATACCGTTTTCCTTGAAGGGCCTAGGTTAGCCTTTTACACATTAATCAAGCACAAATCAAGAATCCAAACCACAACCCTTTAAGGAAAACCCCCCATTACACCCACAATGTTCACGCCAAACAAGCCAAAATAAAATGTATTTTTTCCTTGAACCACAAACAAAAATCTGACCACACTTCTCCTTCTTTCCGCAGGCGAGGGCTAAAACATGGCGTCTCCTGGCCGGCTACCTGCCTCCCAACGCGGAGCGACGGGTAGAGACCCTGGAGCGAAAGAGAGCGGACTACAAGCATCTAGTGCGACAATACTACGATGCAGAGAGAGACGACGATACTTACCGACAGATCCATATAGATATACCGCGCATGAGCCCGCTTGTGGCTTTGTTCCAACAGATTACTGTGCAGGTGGGTTCGCTTTCCCAAGTCGATTCAATCTTTCTCATCTGGGGTTGTACCCACTGATATCAGTCAATGATAAAAACAAAAACTACTTACAAGTAAAGGAATCTCCATCTTACGGGATGAAGCTATTTTTCTTATATTTAGTATGTAATATCATACGGAAAGAGTGAAGAGTAGAATATAATAAATAAGAAAATTACTGAATCTGGTTTTTATTCATTTAAGCAAAAGGATTGCTCTGACTGATCACTTAATTTTGAAGTACTCCCCTCTTAAATAGTTCCGAGCTACAGCAAAATAGAAAATAGAACATAATATCATCTTACTTGTATATCTAGCATCAACCGTGATAGTCGGATCGACCTGTCATACAGTTCCTTTCCGTCATACATACTTTTAAAACTTAAAATTAACTTGAATCCTAATTTCAGGTGATGTTCGAACGCATCCTGTACATCTGGGCGATCAGGCACCCGGCCTCGGGCTACGTGCAAGGCATCAACGACCTGGTGACGCCTTTCTTCATGGTCTTCCTTCAGGAAGCTGCTCCAGGCCAGGAGTTGGACAACTTCCCCCTGGACAAACTGACGGAGGAACAGAGGGACATCATCGAGGCTGACTCCTTCTGGTGCCTCTCTAAGTTCTTGGATAGCATCCAGGATAATTATATATTTGCTCAACTTGGTATTCAATATAAGGTAAGTGCAAGATTGTTTTATCTTGCTTCAGAATTTTGGTTTTGTTGAAATTCGCTACTTGGCTGAAAATGGGTGGTTCTGAAAACGATTCCTTGGAAATTGGACACACCATTCATAGTTATACTTACCCAGATTGTTGGATCGGAATTAAGCAGTACTTAAATGTGATCCAGCAATCTGTCATGATTTTTATGGGAATCTAAGGTGCGACCTGTAAGTTAGTAGAATATGTACCTACTTAGTAACTACGTAAAATCAGTCTTCATAACGAAACTTAACTTAATCAATCATCATCTGCCTAGCCTTTTCCCAAGGCTGGCTTTCAGTCTAACCGGATGCAGCTGAATACCAGTATTTTACATGGATCGACTGCCTATCTGACTCCACAACCCAGTTAGTACTGGGTAATACGATACCCCTTGGTAAGACTGGTTGTCAGACTTTCGGGTCACTGACTACCTGTAACGACTGTTAAAGATCTTAAATTGACAGGCCGGACCAACAGCTTAACGTGCTTTCCGAGGCACGGAGGAAACTCGGTATGTATGGGTGGTCAACCATCCACGGACCAACCCAGGCAAGCGCAGCTTAACCTGACGATCGACCCGAGCGGCTGTTATTATTTAGCCACGAGCTCCTCACCTAACATAATCAATCAATGTACACAAAATGAAAATAAAAGGAGAGGCCCATAGTTTGCAAAGAATGACTTGTTTTTAAGGTCTACTTGCAATTAGACAAAAATACTCCACTCTTATGTCTAATTGCACTAGCTAGACTATTTGGTCTACAGTTTGGATCCTCGTATAAAAATAACCGAGAAAACACAAAGATAAATTTCTCTATCATTTGTGATTGATTTTGATTTATAAACTCACCCATCTCACAGGAGAAATTGTATGTGGGTCAACTTCAAATCACATAACATAACATAACATCATGCCTGTAATCCTCTAAGGGCTTAGCAGAAGTGTACCTAATAGTCCACCCACGTTTCGCCTGTTATGTTTTTTAAGTCCCATGTAATAGGGGGTGAGCATATTGCCATCAACCGGGCACAAATCCAGACGGCTGTGGCTGCTGTTGAGAAATTCCTGATGGAAAGTCCTAATAACGAACCCAGGACCTCATTCATGCTCAGCAGTCGCGCTTGCACCACTAGATCAAGAAGGTAGTCAACTCAACAATAGTATTATTATGTACTAGCTGACCGGCGCAACTTCGTCTGCGTAACATTTTTGATTAATGCTCCGCTCCTATTGGTCGCAGCGTGATGTTTTATATCCCACAGCCTTCCTCGATAAATGGGCTATCCAACACTAAATGAATTTTTAAATTCGAACCAGTAGTTCCTGAGATTAGCGCGTTCAAACAAACAAACTCATCAGCTTTATAATATTAAGTATAGATTTATACCAGTAACCACTTGAAATTATGATAAAAATGCAGGTATCTGTGTCAGCGGCAGCTAATCATATTATTGATAAGCACCGATCACTATCACTACATAGTATAAAACAAAGTCGCTTCCCGCTGTCTGTCCCTATGTATTCTTAGATCTTTAAAACTACGCAACGGATTTTGATGCGGTTTTCTTTTAATAGGTAGAGTGATTCAAGAGGAAGGTTTATATGTATAATACATGCATATTATAGTAGAGAAAACATTAATATCTACATTGCAGTTGCACCCGTGCGAAGCCGGGGCGGGTCGCTAATTATTATTAAACGATACTCGTTAGTATGATATCAAAGTGATAGTTTGTAAGCTATTAGTTGTTTGACTTAAACAGGGGATTAGTTAATTACCTCTGATTTTGGAATCTTATTTTCTTTTATATGCTGACTAGAGATGTATCGACTTGTCGGGAAAGCCGACTATCCGCCTATATCTTTGGTCGGCGACTAGTCGGCAAAAAGCGCCGACTTGAGTGATTGCAATGAAATTATTACCTTTATTCTTCATCATGAGCCTAGCCGTTTCCCAACTATGTTGGGGTCGGCTTCCAGTCTAATGGGATGCCAGTATAATAAGTGCCAGTGTAAGTTGAATATCAGTATTTTACATGGAGCGACTTCCCACAACCCAGTTAGTATCCCTTGGTAAAAGTGGTTATCAGACTTTCGGGCCACTAATAAGCTAAATTATTAATTCGTATATCATTAAAATCGACCCCATTCTTTCCCTAAAGGAAAACCAACTTGCAATTCCATAAAAAAGATTACGTTTCGTCGAAGTTCGCCATTAAAATATGTCCGTAGGAACACAGCGGCACAACTGATTGTACTCGAGCAAAGTAAATTGATTTCCACTCTTTAGGTTTACATTCCATTGTTACTGCTTGACCTCAAGTGAATGACGTCACTTTATTACGTTTTCTTGAATACTACAAGGAAACGTCGAAATGGTAACGTTATTATTCAAGTTTTAGTAAAGGCACACCGATGCCGATTGAATGTCCCATCCAAAAAAATTACGAACTGCCATACAAACTTTCTTGTCCAATTTAACCCATTTAGGGATGTTTGTAGCTATAAAATAAATAAATAAATCCATTTATTTCTGGTTCTCCCATATTGAAATCACAAGTTACGAAACACGAAATAAATAGAAATCGCAATATAAAAATAAATACAATGTCATCAAATCAGAAAACAACAACATGATTTCAACATTTCCTATAGTCCACACTTGTGTTTTTTTATCCAAAACTCATTTATTCATATTAGGCTGACCATCAGCACTTTTTGATCGTCACAATTATTATTAACATAAAATAGTGCCTTTTCCTAGTGTTATACGAAGATTCCCGATGTCCACCACCTACAGTGCCACGATTTTTTAAATAATTCTCGTTGACCATTGGCGGACGTTGAGAAAGATGAGTAAAATTTCACCTTTTTTGTCTCATTGCCCTTTCACTGATACTGAAAAAATAAATTTATATATTAACGAATATTTTGAATTGCATGTAAACACAATAGTTATAACACAGAATATCAGACACAATAATATAATGTATGATTTCATTCTTGTGAGAAACAGCTCGAATATGGCACAGGTTAATCGCTAAAAGCAATCTCCACTAGACGACCTACGATACAGACTTATTTAAAATAATAGTACGATATAATATTACCAACAATTGTTATTTACATAACAATATGCTCTCAGGCCAAGCTAATTAAAAAAACTTTTTTGCAAAAAAAAACCGACTTCCAAAAAAAAACACTAAAAAAGTGGAAAATAACTTTACTTTCGGAAGTCGGTGACTATTGCTTGTTTCATTGACTTTTTTGCCACCGACTTCCGAAAGTAAAGTTATTTTCCACTTTTTTAGTGTTTTTTTTTGGAAGTCGGTTTTTTTTTTGCAAAAAAGTTTTTATTTTACCCTTTTTAGTTATCGTATCACACACAAATCCTTGTCAAGTATCAATTTCGCAATTTCTTTTACTTGGATGACATTTTTTCCAGTTATTTTGATTTCAAAACCAAACTGCTGAACCGATTTTGATGAAATTTCTATGGGACCAATCGAGAAGTAGATCCATTCAGATAAAAGAAGAATTATTCAAATCGGTTCAGAAATGACGGAGATATGAGGTAAGAAACACAAAAAAAAAAAAAAAAAAACATACAACCGAATTGAGAACCTCCTCCTTTTTTTGAAGTCGGTTAACAAAGAATAAAGTAATTTGAATATGTGTGTCAAGACGTGACTTATCCTTCGTTGACTATTGTAACTGATAAGTAACTAGTACTGTATATCAACCATGATACGCCATCCAACTGTTTTAGTATAACCGAGGTTAGCACCAAGCCATTGATAAAGCGTGAAGGAAGCTAAGACTAGAACTTATAACTGCCTTGTTGCTCGAGTGGACTTAGCATGAGGTCCTGGGTTCAATTCTCGGGTCGGGCAATTTAAATAATCGGGTAATTTAAAATTTTCAATAATTAATGGGTACATACTAACGACACCTGCAAGGAATAACATCGTAACTCAGTTTTAGGCAATTTTGAGTTACAACCATATTCTTGCTGTGCAAAAAATGCCGAGTTTTTTGCACTCACCCCTGCGGCTAAATTCCTTTACGTATTTTTTTTTTAACCGACTTCAAAAAAAGAAGGAGGTTCTCAATTCGGTTGTATGTTTTTTTTTTTGTGTTTGTTACCTCATATCTCCGTCATTTATGAACCGATTTGAAAAATTCTTCTTTTATCTGAATGGATCTACTTCCCGATTGGTCCCATAGAAATTTCATCAAAATCGGTTCAGCAGTTTGGTTTTGAAATCCAAATAGCTGGAAAAAATGTCATCCAAGTAAAAGAAATTGCGAAATTGATACTTGACAAGGATTTGTGTGTGATACGATAACTAAAAAGGGTAAAATAAAAACTTTTTTGCAAAAAAAAAACCGACTTCCAAAACAACACTAAAAAAAGTGGAAAATAACTTTACTTTCGGAAGTCGGTGGCAAAAAACAAACAATAGTCACCGACTTCTGAAAGTAAAGTTATTTTCCACTTTTTTTAGTGTTTTTTTGGAAGTCGGTTTTTTTTGTATCAAAACATTGTAAGTGAGCGTCAACTGTAGTTAATAAAAGGGTGTTTTAAATCTTTAACGCGCTCTCCCCTAAAGTTGCTAAATATTAGTAACGATGTTATTCCTTGCAGGTGTCGATAATACTATTGTTGATTTGAAGTTGACAGTCCTTGGTTTTGTGTTTGCAAGCGCGACTGCTGAGCATGAATGAGGTCCTGGGTTTGTTATTGCGTTTTTCCATGAGGAATATCTCAGTAGCAGCCACGTAGTCTAGATTTGTGCCCGTTTGATGGCAATAGGCTCGCCCCTATTACATGGGACTTAAAAACGTAACTGGCGAAATGTGGCTGTACTATTAGGTATACGTCTGCCTTACCTTTCGGAAATTAGAGGCGTAATGCGATGTATTTATCACACCTTAGAACATATTAGCAAATTCAAGCCTTAGGCACTATTCAGTCCCTCAGGGATATAGCTGCGTAAATTCATTATCTGCCTAACCTTTAATATTGCTGCGTATACACATAATAGGCATACATACCAGCTCTTTTATGTTATTTTTACTGACTCATAATAATTCTTAGTATGTACTGCTGTTGGTGTACCTAATAAATAAATAAAAATAAAACCTTTACCCAACTATGTTAGGGTCCGCATTCGGTTGCACCGAATGTGAATACCAGTATTTTACATGGAGCGACTGCACCGATGCGCTAACTGTTAACCATGCTCTCAGAACATAATTTCAGATCCCCCAGGATAGAAATAGTTCGTCGGTTATTCAGTTGTTATTTGTTCTGAATTCATGGTAACAGCTTAAACGTCGAGGGACATCGACGCTTAAACTTTGTAGAAAAGGTGGATGCGCTCTTAACCTTAGATAATAATTGATCAACTCATGTGCCAGCTTAGGTTTGAAAAGTATGGACTTTCAAACCTAGAGGAGATGCTGTTTGGCAGGAATATGCAAGTAACCTGCTTAAGAGCTGCTTGAGTGGTCATGGGCTTATTCGGTACTACCAAAACGTTCTCCAACAACAATTTATCAAAATAATATATCAATTACCATATAGGGGGCCTAAAAAGGCCGCTTTGATTCATATTATGATTCTTTTTAGGCCCCCCAGGCCTGATATTACGATGTTATCAAGTACACGTGCACCGAATATCGCTGATCCGCTCCTTTGTCCTTGTTTACCGACCCTACAAGGAAATAGACACATTAATAATAATCTTTTCCCTTCCACATACCGCTTAATTGGACACTATCACCAACCGCAAACAATGTTTGTTGTTCTCCCTGAATATTATGCGCCATTTGTTTCGATAAAAACAATTAACACGAGTGCACCCAGGAAAATGATACCACCAAAAATAGACATGCCAAACAGGTAAATATGGCATGAAATAGGTACCTATGTTAGCAATACTACGGGAGTTGTGGTCCTTGTGGTATTTAAATAGGTTATGTTATTGTAATGGCTGCTGATTTCCAAGCAAAGGGGAATTAACTAACGTGTTACGCAGTACCTAACTGGATTGTGGAGGTCAGATCAGCTAGGCAGTCATTTAATTAGACTGGAAGCTGACACCAAAATCGTCGAGAAAAGGCCGTTGTAACCGTTCACGATGTATTGTGATCTTCCTATGTTAAAGAAACCAGTTTCACTGTATAATGTTTGCTTGCAGGTCAACCAGCTGAAGGAGCTCATACGTCGCATAGACTTACCTCTCCACGAGCACCTACAGACACACGGCGTGGACTACCTCCAGTTCTCATTCAGGTGGATGAACAACCTCCTCACTAGAGAAATACCTCTTCCATGCACCATACGTCTATGGGACACATACCTCGCCGAATCAGACGGGTTCGCCACCTTCCAACTGTACGTCTGCGCGGCCTTCTTACTCCATTGGCGGGAAAGACTCATGCTAGAAAGAGATTTCCAAGGGCTCATGATACTACTACAGAACGTGCCCACACATAATTGGACCGATTCGAATATAAGTGTATTGGTTGCTGAAGCGTATAGGCTTAAATTCGCATTTGCGGACGCGCCCAATCATTTACACAACGCCGGCAAGTCGGACAGGTGACCTGGGCGGTAGTCTGTTGATTTTGCCACAGTTTCGGAACGACGACGTCTGTAGGAGTTATAGTATCACAAGAATCCGCTCAGGGTTTTAAAAAGCTAGGTGTCCCGCCCATTTTGAGAACAAGCTTAGCCACAAGAATGCTGCATATTTTATCAATCACGTGGCCTGCTAATACTGTTTACCAATTGAAATATCGAAATGACGTTCGTATCGCTACGCTGTGATGTAGAAAAACGGTGATAAAATTACAAAAAAAAAACCGTTTGTTTCCTACATATGCGAACTCGAGCTACGACCAGTTTAGGCTAGGATTGTATGAGAATTTTTGAGAGAAAATATCTCTTGTAGTATAGACTTTCTTCCGAGACGATGTGATCGGCCATGATGACGTTATCACAAGCTTGTATACAATTTTGGCTCTTTAGTCTATGATACAATGTAAAGGTGAGAATGTCATGCCGACTGTGTGTGATCAGGGTAATCGGTTCGCATTGCTTTTTGCGTCTAACGCCAAAGTATGAAACACGAGGTTTTTAAAATATCTGGCGGAGAAACTGTATTTGATGCTAATTGCTAATGCTATAGCATGTGTGCCTATAAGAAAGGTACATAGCTCGTTTTTTGCAAAAGTATTTAGGTTAGCTCGT
Source organism: Standfussiana lucernea (assembly GCA_964057025.1). Taxonomy (NCBI): domain Eukaryota; kingdom Metazoa; phylum Arthropoda; class Insecta; order Lepidoptera; family Noctuidae; genus Standfussiana; species Standfussiana lucernea. Next base: position 8,553,593 of record OZ059805.1, read on the forward strand.
TTTTTGCAAAAGTATTTAGGCGATCGTTACTTTTTAACCGACTTCTAAGAAAGGAGAAGTTTATGGCAAATCATTTCGCGATTTGGAGTTAAACAGATAGGTATTTATCCTATGTTTTAGAATATACATGCACGTTTTAGAGTTTACGTATGTACGGTTAAATTTGGCGAAAATATATCTGTCTAGCCAAGATGTATTCGAAATAAAATAGTAATACCAATTTTTGATAAATATCCGGACTTATGCTGAACAATCAAGAGCTCTAGACTATAATTTCAGAACGTTGCTAGAATACGACTATAAATTGCTAAAGTTATGTAGAAAAAATGCTAAGCGCCTATAAAACAAACACAGCTAAGTTTTTGCGTTTATCATTTTCTAATATGTGTATACCATTCTATGGCGATACAGATCTGTAACTCTATTTATAAGACGTTAATGTACCTACCGTGTTTTTACACAATCAATATCATATGCACCAAGAGGTATCAAAAAAATCAATTAGTTTTCAACCGTCGTCCAAAACTTCGTGTTTCATAGCTTAGCATCGGATATCGCATACCCACTCCCTAGATTTTATAGTTGGCTACCAACACGCCATATTACTTGATTTGCTATATAAACGGCCTAAAGGAAATAGTTAATAAGTTGGTGTTGCGAGTCGATATATAACATTTGGCCTTTCGTACATAACACTACAAGAGTTTCGTTTGTCTCTGCTTGATGGCCGTCCCCAACCGCGCGAAATGTGGGTGCACTATTGGCTTACCTCTGCCTTACTTTTCGGGGCTTACAAGCGTGATGTTATCTTACTACACAAGTCTCCCATACTTGTTCGTTTATATTTGAATTCTTTTTTTATTAGGTTACTTTTTATTACCGTTTATTTTTGCAATACATACATTCTTTGCTAACAGACCTAAAATAATAATAAAAGTATTCATAATATTAGATCATTCATATTCCATCGCCATACATACCTTACTCAACTGCCTACTTTAGCTTATAGTATTTTAAGTTGGTTTATGATGGACTGGTCCATTATAGTCCTAAATAAATTGGTTGTAGGTACTGGAATTTAAACTCCGTCACATCTGCAAGGAGTTTGTTGTTAAAAATTGTTAACTATCTCAGATTCCGAATATAAATATATATAAGTTTTGTGGTAACCCTCTAATTTGTAGAAGAGACAAATCCCTGATTTTTTATTTTAAAAGCTTGATGAAACGTCTGATTGGAAACCCGCTGTCAAATCTCATTAGCTGGTATGATTAGTTGACTAAAAAAATTATAAAATAAAAATGTATTGCAGAATAGAAATGATGGACCATTTTTTGTTGGACCAATGCGTCCTGTCTTGTGTTGGGAACTTGTCTAGTGTTGTGTTCGAACGGTCTTATTATTATTTTAAATAATACAAAGTTATACAATATCGCACATCATTATGTTAAAAGGCAGCTAACCGCTGGTATAGGCGGATTGCACCATGCGATTTCAACTGGTTCACAGCATAGAATGTTTATTTATTTCATTTTACTTTAAGTAAGTAGATGTCGCAGGCATCTGATTAAATTTTGCGAATTCGTTAGATAAGTACTCGTTAGTGAACCGATGCTTTGTAAATATTAACGTCCATGTAATATTTTGAGCTGTATAACCAATTGTAAAAAAAGATGTATTTAATAGCGAATAAATCTGATATCTGCGACATAGGCACTGCAACTTACTACTGTTAAGATTGATTAAGTTCACAAGCAGGTTGTTTTTATTTTATTTGCTTATTCATATTATCTTGGTGTCTAAACAATGTAATGAATATTGCTGCTACGTGGATATTATGAAGTGTAAACGTAGCCACCAATTTAAACCAATGTTAAGCGTTCGTTCAGTGTGGTGTAATCTGCCCTGTGTAAAATATTTTATTTGATTTATTTTTGTTTTTGTGACCTCCATTTATGTACTATTTGATTTTATTACTACGTTATTTTACTTAGATTATTATAGCATTATACATTATATATTTACGAAGTGTGTTTCATTTGTATAATAATAAACCTAACATTGCGGTGCATGACATGATAAATGTCTATTTATAAATTTAAATTGAAATGATGACTACATTCATAACTTTTTTGTGTAGTGGTCGCAAGCACGCCTGTTGAGCGTGGCCATTTCGACCCCAAATAGATCAGTATTAACAGCCCAGATTTGGATTTATGCCCGATGGTAATAAACTCCCCCTGCAACCCCCTATTTCCTAATACTGGTATAACCGGCAGAATGTGGGTGTGCTTAACAACTCTTGTCAACCCCTTCAGGTGTTTTTCGGGTTATAATTTTACCACTGTAAGATACACATCTGAGGCAAATAAATATGGAAAATGAGCCTTACTAGGTGCTCTTTCAGCCACAGTTGCCTGGAGCAACGCATATTTTTCATTCTGTTGCCTTTCAAAATTTGAGAAGAGGTCTCATTTCCGCGATAAACACTGGTCAAATTTCCGTTTCCGTACTGTTGCTTTTGATTCCTCTTGCTCGAGATTTTTAACGACGAATCTTACAAAATAGTACTTATAATAAATCAAGGAAGCCCCAGTGAGCTTCAGTAGTACTTTGATCGGAGCTTGTAAATGCTGCCAAAAATTAAGTCCCTGATGAAATGATCTCGTACAAATATTTTAAAAAGTATTAGTCACCCTTGACGGCTTTGGATTCATTACTGATTGATTGAACATTCATACATTGTAAATAAAAGCGACTGAATCTCCCATGAAATTAGCATTTCTATTTATAAATGCTAATTATTCCTCGAAAAAAAGTCAAGTAGGTAATTTAAACAAGAACGTCGACTAAATAAAACTTTTAAATCCTTTAATATCCTACTTAGCAATAAAAAACGCCGAACACCTCCACAAATTGTTATAGAAATAATTCAGGCGCTTTCCCGCGATAAATTGGCAACATTTCCTTGCTCCAATCTGCGCAGGTCCTTAGTTGGCCTTCACCTAGAACTTGACGTCCACCCACTGACCGTCATCCCAGCATCCTTCGTTTTATAAACAAAAACCTGTATCAAAACAAAAGAGTGACGCAACTTAACAGTGTTCCAACTCTACAGTGTTTTTTTTTTAAATCAAAATTGTTTGTTACTTTCTGTAGTCTGGGATGTCACATCGATATGTTCAAGAGTACGGGGAATCTTCTACGTCCCAGATGAAATCTGACCTTGACCGAGATTTTGAGAGAGGTAAGTAGGAACGGCGTTGCACTTTTTCGATTAGAACGTTTGCAGATCAGATTGTGCATCGATCTTACTTATTTCTTTGATGATACTGTCTTCAAAATAAATAATCTGTAATAATATTGTAAAGAGGTATTTTTTTTTGTAAGTTTGAATGTGGGGGTAATCTTTGGAATATGATCCGATTCCGAAAATTCTTTTACGAACGGAAAGCTTGAGTGTCTTAGACTATAAAGCAAGGTATTTCATAAATATTGTAACTTTAGCAAATAATTTGAAAAAAAAACGCGAATTTGTAGCTACTTTAATTAAGTGTAAGTACCTATCATTATGCATGATAAGGCTAAATGGCTGTTTGGCCTATTGAAAATAATATAGATAGGAACCTCCCACTTGTAAGTTAATGGGTGGTAGGTAGTTACAATTAGTGGAATAATTCGTATTAGTAGGAACCAGGGGGGTTACCATGATCTGTTAGTGCAGGAATGTTTTAGTATTGGGACTGCTATTCCTTAATACAGGCTATTCTATAACCTAGCTAGGAAAGCAGAACTTCACCCACCAGATTGTGATTGACATGGTACAAACTTATATGTATAACTTTGTGTATGCCTCATATACTACAATCTCCTTTTTATGAAATAAAATTTGTCTTATCGTATTTAGTATTACCTATTCCGAGAGTGGGTAAGAGATGGCGCTAGACAGCTGTCTAGCGCTGTCACTTTCCCACTCTCGGATCATGGTAACCCACCTTGTAAAGTTATTGGTATGACAAGGATCTAAAGCACTGAATCCCGCAGGATCCAGATCTACATCTATTACTCGCGATGAGAGTATGACCAGCCCCTGTATTCACAAACGCTTCGATACGATTTCGATTCGACAAGTCGTAGACTAGTCCATCTCTTTTGGCATTACGAGCGAGATAGACACACGACAGTTGAACACTATTTGGTTTTTTGGATACCTCTTGGTGCATGTGATATTGGTAAGACTTTCGAGTACTTTACAATGGAATAGAATAATTTTTATTCTTGTAAAAACACAGTACATTAACGTCTTATAAAATAGTGTTACTGTTATGATTTTAACACAGATTTAGGTACCTACATACATGTTTAGCCATATAATGGCATGCAAATATTAGAAAATTGCGAATAGTGCGTGAGAACCACTCCGTGTCACTGAGAGAAGGCCTTGGTCTCAGCCTGCAGGGAGGACATGATATGTGTTAATTATGCTATTATTATATCTTATAGTAGCTATAGCAGAAATAGCGACAACCCGCCCCTACTTCGCAAAAAAACATCAAAATCAATCCTATTTTTCGATAAAATTTTGTGGATGTTTACGGTTGATCTGGATCGTTTCCACGTATCCACGTATGGTTGGATCGTTTCCACGGTCGCGAGTCAAATTTTGTTCAACATACAGCTTGGCACTGACCTGCAAATTGCAAAAAAAAACATAATATTTGAATTTCGCGGGCTAAACTGTCACTTCCCCCTTATAATCTTGGTCACACGAGGACCATGTAGGTTAGTGTCTGAGAAGGTATTTTGAAGACTGAACCACTCAGATTTGAGTGGACCTGTTCAGGTAGTACAATCATTTGTCAGTTATCGTGTAGCTCGACTCAGGTTAGTCATGCATCTGGCTTCAGCACACATACATACGTTACATACAAAGTAGCAGAGTTATTAATATTAGATAAAGCTAAAATATATTAACATGACTTGATATTATTACTTATTAGGTAAAATAATGTTTTTCCTCTGATGGGATTTTCCAACACATGGTTACAAATTGTGGTTTTCCTTGCGATGATAAATTATATAATGGCCTTCGAACTCATTATTTGTTTTTGTAGAGCACAAAATTATTATTAATGATAATAAGATAAATATATTTAATTAACTGGTATTTATAGGGAATTATGTCATTATTTATGTAATAGGTACTTATCATTAGACGTGGCTTTTATTGTTATGTAGGTACTTACTTAGGTTAATTTTGTTACAATAACTTACTTTACAAAAACCCAATTAGGCGCTGTGTGGTTTAATTCAATAGAATGAGTGTTAAAATACCCTTAATGAAGCCGAAAGGTACTTGGTCACCCTCACCCCGTCCCGCGGCCCCTCGTTCTAGACCAGGGGTTGCAAGCCTTTATGGATCAGCGCGCCATTTTTTCTAAAGAAATGTTTAATGAGGCCATAGACAGGCCGCCAAATAATTTTGACTTTGTGATAAAAAAATTCTATCAACTCAAAATTCTTTATTTAATACCAAATATATATATATACATACGTGCGCTTTGATAATTACAGCCTCTGCTTTCTTGTAGCAATATCGCCTCGGCTGTGATTTTCAACTTACCGCACTTATGTATATCATAATGTTTTTAGTTAATTTTATCATAATTCCAGCAATATTTTTTTTTGTAGAGTTATTTAGTTTGATGCTACGTAGTTTGATGTACAGAATGCTTGGTCACTGGCTTCGCGAAGAGTCCGTAACACCTTGTATAGAGACCACATCTATTGAATAGCTGAAATAGGTACAGTCAGCGACCAAAGTAGGTGAACAAACGTCAGTTTCAAAAGAGACGTATTATTGAAAACCGACAAATTGTTACGTTTTAAACATATTTTGAAGAGTTGAGACTACCTTTAATATCCTTTCATAAAACAAATAATTCATTTCTACGACAAAACACAATCAGAATTCCAAAATGATCATCGACTTATGTCGCTGGCTGTACCAAAACAACATTACTGCTGCCACAGAAATATTGAATCTTGACTGCACAGTCACGTCATGAAAATATAAGGATGTAAGATGTAAGGATGTATGTCATCTTAAGGTTAATTTTCGCTTGCACGTTATTATTTTTCCGACTACTTATTGCCAACGTTTGCATGTAAATAACAGGGTATCAGGTGGGTTACCATGACCTGTTTGTTCGAGAGTGGGTAAGAGATGGCGCTAGACAGCTGTCTAGCGCCATCTCTTTCCCACTCTCGGAGTAGTCCTAAAACATTCCTGCACTAAAGATCATCTTAACCCCCCAGTGCTTATTTTCGTAACGCAAAATGTGTCCTTAACTAGAGTTGTTTTGATTATGTGGGAACATTTGTGGTTTTGGGTAACAAGATAATACTTATAGGTACATAACCTCACATCACGCCTGCAATCCCAGAAGGTTTAGGCAGAGGCAAGGGCGTCGCTAGCTTTAGAGCTAGGGGGGGGGGGGGGCGGGGGCAGAAGGGTACTAGTAAAAACGGATTTTCAAGGGTTAAGTCTAATATTTACATTTTTACTTCAGAAATAGATTTAACTTAATCGACTTTGGCAGACCATTTAATAAAAGGAACTAAGGCTCTAAGAGGAAGCAAAGCGAGCTTTAGAATTTGAACAACCTACTTTGTACACGTTAGAATTGTATTGACCTATCGGAGTAACTTGAGCGAATTCAAATGAAAGTAGGTTGCAGCAGCGAGCGAAGCGAGCTCGAAAACATTTACATCTTGCCTCGAATAAATTCGGATATGTTAGTTGAGATCAAAATGTCCGCATTCTCCATTTTTCTTGGACAAGGGGCACCAAATTAATTTCAGCCCCTGTTTATACCGGTTAATCATGCATAAATCCAATAGGAGTGCCAATCCAGAGGCAGAAAGCAAAAAGAAGCCTCTGTGAATTAAGTTTTTTCGCAGGTTCTAATGTGCGAAATGTGCACGTTGGTTTAAAGAAAATGTGTAAGATTTTTGCGGTAGTAAGAGTACTCAGATGCTCATTTTTGCCCCCCTGCCCCCCCCCTGGTGACGCCTATGGGCAGAGGTATACCTAATACTTCACCCACATTTTGCCAGTTAAGTTTTAAGTCCCGCGTAATAGAAGGCGAGCATATTGCCATCAGCCGGGCACAAATCCAGACTCCGTGGCTGCTACTGAGAAATTCTTGATGGAAAAACCCAATAACACTGCTCGACCCGGAAATTGAACCCTGGACCTCATGTTCAGCAGTCGCGCTTTGCGATCACTAGACCAACACATTTTTTCGGTAACTATGTGGTGTGTGTGTGTGTATTTCAGGAAAAACCAATGACGAAATTATTTTTTTTATTTTGGAAGAGCCCAAATATTCAGCGTTCGTGTACTGGTTGCTATGTCAAAGTTTATTACAGTTAGATTAGAATAAAGTGCGATTACTTATTTGTAATGTGTTAGGGAGCTATTCTGTATCGGCCACAGTCCGGTCTTCCTGTCACATTTCCTGTGCTTTCGATAACGAATTGTGGTTGTTGCTGAACTAGTGAGGGGAAAAACGGGACTTCTATTTTGTTGATTTGTGTTGTAAGTTGATTCGTGAATGAACGAGTTTCTTATTTTTAGGGTTCCGTACCGCAAAAGGAAAAAAATGGAACCCCTGTAGGATCACTTTGTAGTCCGTCTGTCTGTCTGTCAAGACCCTTTATGTAGGGAACGCGTGGAGGTATCAAGTTGCAATTAAAACCATATACTCAGGTCTATAGTACCTTGAAGCTGTAAAAAAATCAAACTTCTAAGTTAACGTAAAAAAAAGATAAGGCCGTTTATGCCGCAAAAAACGTATATTTCGACACTCTCAAGAGAATCAAAATTTATAGGGTACTTCCCGTAGAGCTATCATCATCATCTGCCCAGCCTTTTCCCAACTACGTTGGGGTCGGCTTCCAGTCTAACCAGATGCAACTGAACACCAGTATTTTACATGGAGCGACTGCCTATCTGACCTCCACAACCCAGTTAGTACTGGGTAATACGATACCCCTTGGTAAGACTGGTTGTCAGACTTCCCGTTGACCTAGAACCATGAAATTTGGCAAGAAGCAATGTCTTACAGGATAAGTATAGAAAAAATCTAAAAAATGAAAATATTTAGTTTAATAACAAAATACCTACAAGTTTGTACGGAACCCTCGGTGCGCGAGTCCAACTCGCACTTGCTTCTGACTAGCACTTTGAACAAGTGACGTTCAAGTAACAAGTGTAATTTTTCCACGAACTCCTGCTTTCACAAATGTCGCCTATTTGAACAAGGAAAAGTCGAATATTGTTATTAAAAAAGCAAGGGATTTAAAATATATCAGTAGGTGAAGGCGTCAGTGATAGTGGCACTTATCTTACCATCTTCAATATTAAAATCTAATTAGGTACCATAATATCACGCCTGTAATCCCCGCAGGGGTTAGGCAGAGGTGTACCTAATAGTACACCCACATTTCGCCAGATTTGTCTAAGTCCCATCTAACAGGGGACGAGCCTATGGCCATAAACCGGGCACACATCTAGACTCCGTGGCTGCTACTGAGAAACTCCTGATGGAAAAACCCAATAACAATTTGCCCGACCCGGGAATCGAACCCAGTACTTCATACTCAGCAGTCGCAATTACGACCACTGACCAACGAGGCAGTCTAAGTTAACTATGGTCCCTTCCTCAAAATTTCGAGCACATATCCCATCATTCTATCAACGTCACAATTACGGAAATATTCTGATACCTTACTTACTAACTAATAGGTATTAGAAAAATCACGGACTTTTTTCGGGATTGTTCGTACATCACTATGGCCACTATTTTTGTACAATATTAGTCATTTGTCCGTCCAACAGTAGTGGTCATGAAATACGTTAATTGGCTCGCTATAATAAACTCGCGGCTTTCCTTGTAGATAAAATGTAGTTTATTAACAAGGGTCCCCTGGAAAAAATGTTATTAGTGAAACATTGTTTTAACTAGCAGTGTCGCCTGAATCCTACATGTAACGGGTAAGTTAAACTGGCCGTTTTATTCCTATTTAATTTAAACCGTCTATGAAATTGGTGAGAAAATTGTGTGTCTTCTACTTTATTTCTAAAATATAAGTCTGTGTTTTAACATTAACTAACTAACTAATACTAATCGATTAATTCATTATAAGTAGGTACATATTTTTTATCATCGGAACATTTTTTTTTGTTATCGTGTTTGGTTGATGAAATGTGTATGCTTTTATATTTATTTAAATAATGACTGAAAGTTCGTGATTGTATTGGATTAGCTGGAATATTGATTTAAAAAAAGGTAATGATAATATAATACAAAAAATGAGATGATAAATGAATAAAGGAAATAATAATATAATACTATAATCATTAGGTACCTAATGATTTTCAATTTATTCGTTAGTGGATATGTTTTTTGGAACTCTACTGTGTATATTTCAAGTTTTGTAAGTTAGGATTTGTCTCTCTCTTCATATAAAATTAGGAAACTTGATAGATAAGCAAATTGTGTATCTAATTTATCAACTTATACTGTCGTTTATTCAAAATATAGATCTTCGTCAGTCATACCATCGTGTGACTCATTATTGTGTTGTAATGAGTAAAACAATGAGGGCTATCGTGTTTGAGATCACCAGATGGCGCTACTGTCGAGTAAGGTCCTGTCTTTAATTCTATTTTATACTTCAAAGTACCAACAACTTCATAAAAAGTTTATTTTATTACATAACAGCATAGTGTAAAAACTCAGTTACATATTTACAATATTGTCCCTAAAAATAGCAAGCATGAAACATTTAAAATCATTTTTCCTGCAAGTACTAACAAATTAGCTACTTAAAATCTTCAAGTCATAATTAATCAAGAATGGCTCAATCTTGACCACAATCGTGAATATTAGTAAAAATACGTGATTAAAAAGCTCGCAACCCGCGAACTCTCTATGACATCTGACATTTCTGAAGACCTTACTCTACACGAACGCCTCTAGCGGCGAATTCATGCACGATATTAGCTTTCTTTGACGGTTCTTACTTCGTTTAAATTTTTGCTTATTGCATTAAAAAAAATGCACAAGAAATTACTTAAGCTCAACTTATTACTTTAACTTGACTATAGATACGGGTGTAAGAATTCAAACTTTTGACAATTTTAACTTGATGTGACACGGATGTGTTTCTGAAATATTCACACGTAAAGCGATTCTCACAGGCATACTTATTACATCCACTTCGCCACTTACGCCTGACCCCGCCCCGCAAACGAACGGTGTCGTTTAAGCATCGACTAACCAACCAAACTAACTTCTGAAACCTGCAAACTAACATCTGAATCTGTTTGTATGAACAAAAGAAAACCTGACCTATCCGAGCCGGGTGGCTTAAATTTTCTAGCTCGTCGATTTGACCGCGATACACTTTGGTATACACTGTTAAATCGTCGAATCAGGAAGATAAACTATTACTTACTAACTTCTGCCCGCGATTTGTCTGCGTGGAATTATTTATCGGGACAAAAGTATCCTATGCGCTAATCCAGGTTATAAACTATCTGTGTACCTAATTTCCTCCAAATCCGTTCAGCCGTTTTTGCGTGAAAAAGTGACAAACATCCATCCTCACAAACGTCTACTGTCAACGTGGTCATGCATGAAGAATTTATGAAGAAACAAGAAAATATCTTCAAAACTCTTGTCGGTTGCGGCTCATCGTATGGCAGTTTGCTGTGTGTTATTTGCCAGCTGCCTAGCGAAGGGCAACAAATGACTGAGTTGTTCAACGGTTCACCGGAAGCAAAGAAGAAGAATTATTGGAATTTATGCGAGAATGTGTTTATAACACGCTTTTATTAGCTTCACCTGTAATATGTAAAAAAATCTTAGAATTTAAATTTAACCCACTTCCCGGTTTTCGATTGTGCTGAAATTTTGCATACATGTTTAGTTTGGATGACAATGCATGGTTAGCTAAGTGACACATCTTCGATCATTTAATATTATGAGCTATGTTTTGAGATGTATTTCAATTCTGTTGGACTTACGCCCATTTTGACGAAGACCCTTTTCATCATGTTTAACAACACGACGGTATTGGTAAACCGTTGCAAAAATTACCTTAAGTACCAGGTACCTGATAATCTCATCCAATCGCCAATAGATCCGTGCAACATTATATTGGTGTTTTGTTTTTAAGAACGCAATACACTCACGGACAAAGAATACGGGTCAGTTCGAAAAACTAAAATTACTGTTAAAATAGCGCCACCTATCATGTGAATCATCTTCCTGCCCTTGTCCTATTCTACTTGGGGTCGGCGCAACACGTTTTCTTCTTCCATTCTCCCCTGTCAGACGTAACGGCATAATTTACTCATTTCTTTTTCATATTATTCTTCACACAATCAATCAGGCTTTTCTTTGGCCTTTCTCTCCCTCTCCATCCAGCAACATCCTCCATCCTGCAACATCCTCCATCCTGCAACATCCTCCATCCTCTATCCATCACTCTTTTGAGTAACATGCGTTTCATCCCTCCTCATTACATGTCCAGCCATCATGTGCAAACAGCATAAATAAGCCAATTCAGAGGCCCATGGGCGGCATGAAAACTCTGACACCAGGTTAGGCACTAACCACACGATAAAGAAAGAAGAAGCATAAATCTGGATTCGTCAGAAAACATTACTCTTGCCCTTGCTTCGTCTCCCCATTGTGCGTTTTCGCGGCTGTAACGTAATCTTGCTACCCGAAGTTCTCTTTCAAGTTTTGGACCATTTGCTAGTCTATGTGGGGTCAAATTAGGTTCAAGGAGCCGCCTTACAGTTTGCTCGCTTACGTCGTCTCTACGGGTCTCCCGAAGTTGATTTGTTCAACTGTTGCGAGGTGCCGATTTCGGAGCATGATCGCAACAACAAATCGATCCTCTCGAGCCTGAGCACATCCCGGTCTGCCAGTTCCTGGTCTTCTTATGTTCTGCCCAGTTTCTTGGAAACGTTGGACGACTTGCTGCACTGTAGATACTGGCACGCCTATTGTTCTCGCTGTTCTTCGCTGACTTCTGCCTTCTCCTAACATAGTGACGATACGTGTACATAATTATTCTGATGTTAGCAACCTGATAGTAGTTCAATAATGATGGCGAAAGATGACAATGACCGCCTTTTATCATTTCGATTTAACATATTGAAAACAAGCAAAAGTAAAACAACCGCGAATTGCATTTATTTCCAAATTCGCACAAACATTTATCCGTTTGTGCGTCGATGTCTCGTCCAACCAGTAGTATAAAGGCACCCTATCAAGCGTCGATTTATGAGACAAAATTAATTGCCTATTGTTAGTGGGTCTCCTGTGAGTCTGCGGGTCTCGATTATATGATGTTTTACTTAGTGAATAAAAAATATGTATGTTCAAACTAATACTAACGCTTAAAAAGACTCGGGGATTTTTGTTAGTGCTTTGGAACTGTCCAACTGTTCCAACTGTCGCTGCATCCGATCCTCTATCTGCTCCACGTCGCACAATACTTTTCTTTTCTCTTTTTTTTCAGCCAGTCGTCTTCATTTTCTACGAGGATGAGCTCCTGGCTAAATAATGACTGCCGCACGGATAAATCTTCATCCTTGCCTAGCTTGGCCTGTGGATGGGTGACCACCCATTAGATACCGAGTTCCTCCGTGCCTCGGAAAGCACGTTAAGCCGCTGGTCCCTCGTGTCATTTGTAGATCTTTGACAGTCGTTACAGGTTGTCAGTGGCCCGAAAGTTTGACAATCAGTCTTACTAAGGGGTATCGTATTACCCAGTACGAACTGGGTTGTGGAGGCCAGATAGGCAGTCGCTCCATGTAAAATACTGGTATTCAGCTGCATCCGGTTAGACTGGCAGCCGACCCCAACATAGTTGGGAAAAGGCTAGGCAGATGATGTCTTCATTTTCTACGAGTAAGTAGATTTGGGTCACAAGGCTTTTCCTTGAATTAACTACATATGGGTCTTCCTTGCAGAACTCCTCGGTATTCCGAGGAGTTCTGCAAAAGAAGACCGCTATATGTAGAGATTAAGTTAGGAGTTCCAACAGTCAAAAACCCCATTACGTGAACAATTAACGTAGATAAGCTCTAAAACGAGTTACTTAGTTGCGACTTTGCCCAGAATTAATATGTCAATGTTAACACACGTTTCATTATAACCAGTAGATACGAAATGACGAGAGCAATAACTATGATAACAGAATGGCCGATAAGTTAACTGCGGTTTTTCAACAAAATATCACCAAAGTTTTTGTTTCATATCACAATATAAGTTAGAAATTGCAGCCGCAAGAAGATAGGTACCATAACGTGAAAAAGGCCGTACCGTAAAGGTGAAAGTACTGTAGTTGCCCATTCCAAAGCGTAGATCTCTATGGAGAAGAATGGGCAAGAAACTCCATGGACACTCTTTTAAATATGTTCTCACTCTTTTCATAATGTTTTTACAAAAAAATCTTGGATACATCATTCTTGTAGAGATGGTACATTATGTGAGAACGATGTAGCAAGACGTGCACGTTAAAAGTGTCCACAGTACAAAAAAGGGCAATTAAAAAACAAAATAATTAGTTCAAATAAACCGTGGCAACTAAGAGATGACCAGTCACAACTGACAGCGCCCGTTCACGAACATGACGCATGGATCAGCCATCATTCAACTCAACCATTTTGAAGGGAACTAAATGACCCGACACATACGCCACCATCAGCGAGACATTTGAGTGAGCATGACATACTCTCAACCGCCAGGGCACATTCAAGTCGAGAAAAAAAAGTGGGTTCCTTAGATTTTTTGCTAAAACAGTAGCTAAATAGAAAATAGCCTGACATCGTTGTCTCGGTAATAGGTAGGTAATATTGTTAAGACATTAGTTAAACTCGACACAATCATCCGTGTAATGTAAGCACAAGGGGTATGCCACAAGGGTCGATTTAAGGACCACTCCTAAGATTTTACGTTGGGTTTCCTGTAGTTTGCCGGACAAACCTCCTAAAATTAAGAAACCTAACCTAGCACTTGCTAGGTTATTTTTTCTCTGGTTACAAAAACTTTCACCCAGATCATATGCGTATTTAGGTAAACTGAGAAAAAACCTGTAGTTATTAAAATGTTGGCGTCACACAATGGAAAACAACTGATACGTTTATAAAATTGAGTTGCCAATAGTTCATTCACATCAGTATATCTAGAATTTTACCGTTATTATAGTATATTAAAAGTTAACGATTAATAGCTTCAAAATGTAGAAGATCTAGACTTTAGAACAAGTGATTGACCTCCAAATGTATACAATACAGTTAAATATGACATCACAATCATTTGTCTTATAGTTAGTATATAAAAATACACGTATTTTTATATAATACTAGAATTTTAAGACCAATTAATTATTATTAAGTAGAAACTAAGAAGAGAAGAATTATTATTAAGTGGTTATTTTGCATATTAATATGTTACCAATGTGGTAATGAAATAGAGGTACGGTATGTTTTTTTGGGAAGTTCGTTCTAATAGAATAAAGTTGTGTGTGTTGATACACACACAATTTTATATACCATTAATCAATTGATAAAAATAATGTTTAATATTGAGAACTCTTTCGTTTATAATTATTTTTTGCGTATTTATCCTGTTGACGCTATTTCAATGTATATGAATAATCTAAAGATAAAGTAGGTAGCTACCGATCAAAATGAGTTCGTACATTTTAACCATTTTATTACTTTCCTTGTAACATACCAACATACTCTTAGAGGAGGTATATTTCGGAATACATACTCTTAGAGGAGGTATATTCCGGGATTTTTCGGAATGCGGAGGAAATTCCAAGCTTTTAAGGGTGTATTCACCTAAGATCTGCAAAGTAGGACGCCGCTCACAGCACACATCTCACCGCCCGATGAACACAGCACACCGCTCACCGCACGCCGCACACAGCACACATCATCTCACCGCACGGCAAACACAACAAACCGCGCACCGCACGCCGCCCACATCTCTTCTCTTCTCCGCTGGCCTAAACAATTGCAAGACATCTCTCCTCTCTGCTCAACGCTTTCCACTAAAGCTAAACGGAGACAAGAAGGGTTAATAACGAAATTCTATTAGTGGTTTAACACATATCTCTTCTCTTCTCGTCTCGTTTCCGCTTGGGTGGAGTCCGGCCCTTAAATGTAAATCGTGTATAACATGTCATATGACCAGTTTACATTTTCATATCGGCCAGCACTCGGCCAGTAAGTAATATATTCGGAAATTGGCGAGCAAGTTCAAGGCAAGTCGTCTTGTTATATCCGAGTATTGTGTACGAGACCCGTCTCAATGCCAACCAAGTTCAACTGCAAGGATAACAAGGGCGTTAATACACGTCGGTGCGATCTCGTTCCGGAGAGTTATTTAAAAATTATCGGTTATTCTTGTAAATCGGATATGATGAGGAGACAGCAGGAAAATGACGTGAGGAAAAGGGGTTTAAATAATTTGTCCTGCCTAACATCCGCCATTGAAAAAGTTTTGTATGAGACAAAATCAAAAGCGTCACATTTCCGAGATATAAGCTATCAAAATTACAGTCTCTGCTATCAGTAAAACTTTTCTCGAAAATGTGACGCTTTAGAAAATTTTGTCACATGCAAAACTTGTTTATATTGATGCCGACTATTGATTAATATAGAGGTATAATGTGTGGCTGCCACTTTGGCGGAAGTTAGGCAGGCCAGGCTTCACACAAAAATATTCCAACCCCTTTTGAGCATGAATATGAATGGCTATAAGAATAGGGATTACCCACAGATATAGATAGACCAAAGAAATGATGGATGTAAAAGATGCAAATGCTCGCAAGGGATTGACTACTGAGATGATGAGAAGTAGGTATAATGGAAGACAAAGGTATGATGCGCTGACCCCAAATAAATTGGTTTAAGGGCAGGCAGGAAAATGACCATAAACGTCTTCTTCTTCGTAGCGTTCGTAAGTTATTATGCCCTGGGACTGTGGCTTAGTTTTTTTTTGTGTTTTGACATTCAAAAGTGCCTGTAATGATCTAATTGAAATAAATGCTTTGAGTTTGAGTTTGAGCGTGAACATATACCTACGCTACGAAGAAGACGTTCCCAGAATGATTGCAGACCCAGGATGTTCGCAGTTAGGAAGATGGTACATACCTTCTGCCTAACTGCGACCATCCTGGGTCTAGATCTATTTGCGAATAAAGTCGTTATTTCAGATATGCCTAATTCTCATCATCAACCAGTCGGATCACCGACATTAGGAAATCAAACTTATAAATCTCCGTTTTATTTCTTGTTTTCTAAGAAAACCTGTTTTTTTTTATAAAGCTACAATCTATGACGCTATAAATCCAACGCTCGGTATCAGCAGTGCGTACTACTACCAATCGAGCTATACAAAACCAGTATAAGCGGATCTTTCAACAACGAATAAATGAACAAACAACTTTATTTCCTATCGTTTACAAGATAAAACGTGGTGGATTGGATATCGTCGCCGGAAGATAAATGAAAGCTTTCACAACATAACTTCACGCCTGTAATCCTCGCAGTGTTAGGCAGAGGTGTACCTAATAGTACACCTATATATCGACAGTCAAGTACCTATGTAAGTCCCACGTAATAGAGGGCGAGCCTATTGTTATCAACCGGGAACAAATCCAGACTCCGTGGCGCAATAAAAATTTGCCCGACCCTCGATCCAGTCGAGCTCGATTGAACCCAGGGCCTCATGCTCAGCAGTCGTGATTACGACCACAAGAAGAACGAGCCAGTCTTGAAAGCTTCGCTCTCGTTATTTACGGAAATTAACGTTCGTTCTCACATATATGTTTAATCTCGACATTAATGATGTAACCGAGACTTTGTAACAACATAATGATTTAAAAGACTGTCCATGGAGTTTCTTGCCCATTCTTCTCCATAGAGATCTACGCTTTCGAATGGGCAACTACAGTACTTTCACAAGTTATTATGCCCTGTGACTGGGACTGTAGCTTAGTTTTTATTTTATTTTTTGTGTTTTGACATTCAAAAGTCCCTGAAATTGTCTAATTGAAATAAATGCTTTGAGTTTGTGTTTAACCCACGGGAACGTTTTAAATGTAAAACTCGGAGATAATGTAGCTTTCCGTTAGTGAAAGAATTTTAGTAGTAGTTCCCCTTCATATAAACTTAGAAACAAATTTTACCTCTTTGTAATATTATTAAGTTTAGATTATAGTGTCTATAGGATCCGTTTCTTCAATAAGAACTTTACTATAGAAGTAGGTCATAGTAGTACCTACAAGACCTATAAGTAAGCGCCAGATAAACGTGCAATAACGGTCATTGACCCACATATGTACATATATTGAAGTACTTATTTACGAAAACAATAATAATGACATAAAGCTAAGCTGTCCGGAATCTACATCTATCGTCATCTTTTTCTTTTTTTTTAGTAATGAAAAACGATTTATAATAATTTATTGTCCGCGTACCTACGCAGTGAAATGAAGGAAAGGGCAATGAACTTTATTGCACGTTTATAATACTTTACTTACTAACATTTGAATACTAAGTAGATACCTACTATAATTTAATCTTCACTTCTGTGTCTTCCATTACTCTATTTATGATATACATAGATGCTTACGAAAGTGTCATCAACACTTTTAGAATTCAGAGTTACCTAGGCTTTATAAACAAAAATACAAACATTTTGTTTATAGTTTATTGTGATATTTTAGTTGAATTGTTTCTCTTATTGGGTCCGAAAATATTTCCTTTATATCCGGACTCTACGATTACAGTTTTCTTTTCACGGTTTCACGCATCTTGTTTTCTGTAAAGAAATAATGTTTGATGAACTTAGTACAGATAAGGATATGAAGTAATTTACGTATTTACCTACTTACACGATATACCCTAGTCCCGAGTCTAACTGCTCGGCAGTTTGCTGAACTGGGCCTATTTAGCGCAGCCGTGACATCACACAATAAGTTTTTGTTCAGATTTAAGTTATTTTTGTTCAATGTTGTATGCACTTGGGGCATGTGCCAAATAAACCATTTTTTTTTATTTTTAGAAACTATTGTTTTACCAGTCGTTACTATCCTGTAGGGGTGTTCTGCTCGGAAAAGGTCTCTCCTAATTTTGTCCCTTTTTCCCGTGCCGTTTCAAACAAGCCTTCACAGTGCGCGTTCAAGTCATCTCGTCACTTATTCTGAACCGGCCTCGACGAACATTCCATCCTCAAGAACATATTCCAAGGAGACAGCCAAGTCGCTGTGAATGCGTACCTGTGGCTAAATAAATTAGGTACGTTGGAGCAACTACTCTATGACTTACTTTTGTTAGGAGGGTCCTTATTGGGTATACTCTTTCGACGACGTCTTCCGGAGGATTTGTATCGTCTTTTACTATGTTTCCGGCTACGGGGCGGGGAAGGTGAGGAGCAGGGTGTCTGCTCAGCTGTTCTAGGGGACTGGCAGGGACGTGACCGGTCCCCAGTGAGCAATCTTTTTCCCAAAACCAAAAGCAACAGCACAAATAACATAAACAGGGCTATTAGTGATGGGCATCCATTCTTCAGATTGTGTAAGGAATCGCAGCAGGTCCAGCCTTTGACCTCACTTGATCGGAATTCCTTTCTCAAACCAAAATGATTTTTAAACGGCATGGTATATGCCTACGCCTAACCCATCATGCGTATTTGCGAAGACTCACTGTATCTTTCATTCCATTTGCAAGAAATGTTTTATTTTTATGTTTTGAATGGATTTGAAAGAAATATTTGATTCAGGATTGGACTTGGACATTTTGTGTTTGGTTTTGTTTGTTTTGACGTTATTGGCAGATTTGACATAGATTATGATTATGTAGTACCTACATACAGCATAGCATACGTTTGCCGCGTGGACATTTTTTCTGTACAATTTCCAGAAACAATTTTACAAAGTTTTACCAACCTACGGCCCTTCTGTAAAAGCCAAATGCCAATAGAAACATGCAGCTTGCTTGCTACAATACATTTGATTTCACTCAGTTATAAAAACGTTTATCTGATATTTCAAACCGGATTACTTTACGCACTTTAGAGAAATAGAGGCATAAAATATATCATAATATTAGTTTAATTATATATAAAGGGCGCTACGCACGGCTAAGATACTATAATATTTTATCTTAAGATTTTAAATTAAAATATGTTAGGTCATCACAGACGACGAAGATACATACGATAATAATATTCTAAGCCTTCGTCGCGACCGCACGTGTCCTGTGTTGAAACAATATACAGAGTGATTTAACTATGGCTGCTAGATTTATTGGATAGCTCATCTGATGACGATTCCGATTTTAAAATTTGATGTGCATATGATTCTTGCACGCTCTAGAAGAAGATCCATTTGGGTAGAAAATCATATTATGTTACGATAAATTCTCATATTATCGCTCTCTATCTTACGATACGAAAATATGAAATAAATGGTAATGGTCCATTATATTGTATCTTAAGATAAAATATTATAGTATCTTAGCCGTGTGACAAGGAAAAATGTATTTAAGAAGTAACATCGTCGTTTCTTTTCTTTTTTATCTAAGAAAGGTTCCATTCCATAGCTTCACCTTCAAAGAGTTTTGATAAGTATACAAACTCTAACAGTACTTTACGTTGATCCATACAAACCCGTCAGTACGAAATGAAAATAAAAATATTGTAGTCACCGTGTTTTATTGAGTCACAAGAACAGGTATAAACAGTTTATATGAGAGTATTCGGAACTAATCAAGTTCCGACGACATTATTCTTTTATAGCGCGTCCACACTGTTCACAGCGATCGCGATTCCAGCGATCGCGTATCCAGTCAAAATTTTTGAGCAGGAACCAAACGAACCATGACAATATGACAAGTACCAATGCAAACAAAGTCGCCCATCCAGCACGCGCCCCCGCACCTGCTTTCGGCCCCGCCTTCACCCCGCCTGCGCCATTGCCCCATTTCCATGATGAGGTTGAGGTTATGGCGTCATGAGGAGCACCTTTGTTGTATGAAGCGGTTATGGCGCTGCGGGGAGCACTAACAGCGCCGTGTGAGGCTTCCACAGCGTTGTGAGGACCACCTAAGGCAATCTGGAGAGCGTAGATCAAACTATTTTTCCCTTTGGCTGGAGATTGTATCAGAACATTCTTGGTTTTAACCGAGATTTTAGACCCGGTCTTAAACCAAAATTTGAACCTTGGTTTGGGACATTTGAGAGGCATTTTTAATATTTTCTACCGCCTTAACCCATGATAAAGAAACTTTATGTCTACTGCACCGATTTCACGAGCACTGGTTTGGTTGTATTTTTTTTCCGTACATGGGGTTGGCTTTGCTTTTAACGGTATTTTATTTTTTAAATATTGATATATCGTTATCCATTATTTGGACAAAACGTGTTCACTTTGCTTTAGAATATCTTGGAGGTTTGTTTTGACATTAATGCTTCTGACAAATCGTTACCATAATAACTATCATCTATGCACAGAAACTCCCTAGAGTTGTCTATCGTATTTATTTACTCTATGTTTCATTATACTAGAGAATATATCGCGAGATCCGGCCCACTCCCTCCCCAGTTCCCAGCAATGAGGAAGTACGCAACTTGTTGTAGATGGCGTGAGTCTGTTTCAAACTGACCACTGAGGTCAAGAATAGAATAGAATATACTTTATTGTACACCAAAATCAAGCTACAAGCTATTTCAATCATTCACATTTCATTCATTCATTTTTTTTCATCATTTTTTTTATCAAGCTATTTTGAGATATATTTTCAACCAATGGCGGTGCTTGCAAGCTATGCTTACGCCATTAATTTCACAGTTAAGGGAAAAGGTGTATTTTATATCTGTATTTTTATATACCAGTATTTTTTTTCATAAATTTATTATTATTAAGAAATATGGAATAAACCGAAACAGCAATATGGTAAAATCTCAAAGAGATTCAAAGGACTCGTAAACATTTAAATGTCTTTGCAAAATCTATATTCACCCGTATATAGATTTTCAGTAAAAAAAAACAATGTTCTAGTTTTATTTTCCATGGGGTACGTAGATAGTATTATAAATGTCCTGTGTATGGGGTAAACTGCGCCAGACTTTCCTCCTAACTACGTCTTCGTCAGAACGTATTGGCTGATTACTATGACTATTTTTAATTATGATTCCTTGGTCTCGTGGTCGTAAATTATGTTAGTGCTGAGCATTGGGGATCTGGGGTCCAGGGTACGATCCATAGATAAGATTTTTCCTCTAAGAATTTCTTAATAGCGCCTAGAGGCTAGTTCAGGGCAAAAAGGTTGTCAGTTGTTACATGACACTAATACAACTGGTAAGCAAAATGCGTGTGTGTGTGTGTGTACAGAGAGTAGATGCAGGGTTAGAAAGAGGTATAATGGTAGGTACCTCCATTATACCTCTTTCTAACCCTGCATAGAATGAAATGATCCTTACAAGAAACTGAGAGGATCAGCATTAAAAAAAATGTTTTTTTTTTTACGTCTACTCGTAATACAAATGATTATCAATGTTTTTTTTTATTGAAATTGACACACTTCGGTCATCCTGTTTTTTTTTGTTCCAATACAATGTAATGATCCTTACAAGAAAAAGGGCGAAAGCATGAAAAAAAAATTTGGTCAATTTCACTTATTTTTATTGCCAACTCACACTTGACCAAAAATTTTAACACGCCAAAATAGTTTTCATAAAAAAGTGCGAATGTTTCATAAGAAAGTTGCCAGCGCCGTATCTCTTATGGATTGGGATTTTCCCATGTCCCCCACGTAAATACAATACGTATTTTCTTTCTGAACTTTCTTCATAGATTCAGCCTAGAACTCCCTATTTCCTGTAGGTAACAAGTTATTTGACTTATTTCAAGGTCTCCCGCTCATAACGTCTTCCTCGGTTCCAAAACGAAGTATCATCCCACCCTGATCATGTACGAATAAAAGACCGTACCCGTAGGCAATTTAAGATGGCCATTGACTATACAATAATGTTTTCCCTATGGCCTTGCATTGCGACCATAATAAATAATTTTATGAGCGGTAAACCTAGCAAGCAATTTATTTTTGACGCAAATATTAACTGGTTTCAAAGAATTGTTTTATTTTGGTGTGCCTAGTTACTGTGGTGGGACAGTGGGATAAGCATTCTGACTGGTTTTATATTAATACTAGATATTTGCGCGTTTGACTCACGTACTAAGGATTCCGTATCATGAAAACCTTTATAGTTTGTACGCTTTGCACTGGGGTCACACCATGACCTCTTAATGCAGGAATGTTTAAGTACTATTTCTACTGGAAATGAACTAAAACATTCCTGCATTAAGACGTCATGGTAGGGCCACCGATCCTTCTATTATACGCTTGCGTTTGGCAGCAACTCGCCTGATTTGAAGCGATGATGCGGCCTAGGGTGGAGCACGTTTGCCTAGAAGAAACCGATTCACTCGAATCTTGAAAAGATCCAAATTATAATGATCAGGGAACCAAGAAGCTGGCAGTGAATTCCACAAACTGGCCTGACCTGATCTTCAGGGAATATACACGCGTGATCAACGAATATTGAACCAGTTTTTCGTCCGCACGTTCCCCATTGACTGCTTCACCAATGTATTCTAGTGCACGGGTAGAGCAGCCTAGATACGTCGTGGAGCCATCAATCCAAGGGCCCCGTTACACTCGGGTGCCAACTCTATCGGCTATGCTTGCAGTTCCGTTCCACTGGAACGAGTCCAACTGGTAACTCATTCGAACTGTTCTATCTACACATCTAAGATACCAATATCATAAAGAGGTAAAGTTTGTAAGTGTTAGGTTGGATGTATTCGGAGAGATTGACCGCGGGCTTTTGCTAGTACTTTATAAAATTATAGTAATGCATGGATTTGACTGTTTGTTTCTATGTCAGTAGATTTAAGTGTGATTCTTCAAACGGTCAACGCACAAATATAAAGCACTGTACCGAATCAGCATTCCCCTCAACGCAAGTTGTTCACCATCTTTAAATGAAACTCTATACTGCTACGTACTGGGCATCACCTCGGGTCGGGCTCAGCCAGTAAAAAACCGGTAAAATGAGAGTCGGACTTGTGTACGGAGCGTTCTATAAAAAAAATCCCGAAAATTATCACATCACCACTATGCATTACTTTGCAACTATGTTTATAATAATGGTGTTAAGTAGGTGTTGATGTATTAAGTAGAATGTAGGCTAATACTTATGTAGGCCTACGCATTTCAATGGAAGAAAACCAGATAATATTCATAATATTGTCAACATTTTCCATTTTCATCTGGCGCCATCATAATCTCTGTAGGTAAGTATTTATTGTATAAATGTTAGAAGCGCTACCAGATTCCAGACATTTATAAAGGCATGTAATACTTACGTAAGATCGATAATTAACCGACAATTATTACCCTCTCTAATTATGCCCTGCGATATTTACAAAATACATATTACAAATAATTCGCTGCAGTCCTTAGTAAAAACACAGACGATATTGATCTGAGTACAGGTAAGAACAAACGAAGACTTTTTTTATACAAATTGTAATGTTTGTCTATGCTCAATGCTCTATGCTCACCCTAATTTCCGAGCACTGCAGGTTCTGCAACTACCTACAGTCTCCTCCCTGAATGACCAATTAAAAAGCCGCGAAGTCAACAATGTTGGAATCAACTGCAACCAGTCGCATGAGTACAGGGTGGAAGGGACACCCCTCCACATAGAATTAAAAAAAAACAACAGCTGTTCCATACATTTTGACGTGTACGGTATTGCAATTTTGTAGTAAATTTTTTTTTATTACCGACGAAAAATTTCTATGTCCCCCACATAGAAATTTTTCGTCGGTTCAGAATGATGTACTGACTACGTGGTAACCGTTTTAGCGTTGGTGTCCCTTCCACCTTGTATGGAGAACTAGGCAAGTTCCACTGAGGGCGTCCCACCTTACGCTTGCCGATTCTTGGTTTCCACTCAAGAACACGTTACGTCTAGGTACCTCAACGGTCATCGGTTCTACGGTTAATATGGCCGGCCCATATGATATCATCGACTTCTGGATAATCTGTCGCACTGTGTAGATGTGGTATACGGTGTTGTATCCTACTCGAAGCCCGGCCTGCTCCGGTGGTTGGTAGTCGCTGAGTCATCGCGCTAGACGATTCGTGAAATTGAAAACAGCTTACATACGTGGCTAAGGAGCGAAATGCGTCTGTAATTCTTTAATAGGGTCTTGTTCCCCTTCTTAGAGAAAAAAACGACCACGTTCCTTCTCCACGCTTCTGAAGCCTTCCCAGAGAACAGGACCGAGATGAAGAGCTCCCGAAGCCGGTAAGGACTTCCTCCCGCTTTCAAAAGCTCAGTTGTAATCCCATCCTCACCAGGGTCTTTTCCATTCTTAAGCTGTCTAAGAGCCGCCTCGATTTCTTCTTGGCTGACTTCTGGCAGGTCTTCTGTGAAATGGCGGGTTAAGGTTGCTCTGGAATCCCCATTTTCGGGATCAGG
The DNA here is from genome assembly GCA_964057025.1 of Standfussiana lucernea. Taxonomy (NCBI): domain Eukaryota; kingdom Metazoa; phylum Arthropoda; class Insecta; order Lepidoptera; family Noctuidae; genus Standfussiana; species Standfussiana lucernea. Next base: position 8,578,252 of record OZ059805.1, read on the forward strand.
TCGAGATGCATTGCATGCGATGCGTACAACTGCTCGCAGAAGTTTTCGACATCCGAAGGGATCCCCGGCTTCGAAACTAACGTTATGTAGCGTATTTGAATGGTAGATGTATCTAAATGCCATTTGATAACTTATAATAGCGATATAATATAAGTATCACCACGGCCACGGTCAAAAGTTAATAAAGCAGGTACCCAAAATATACCTTAAATTAATAATACCCATGTTATGCAACGTCCGGTATGTTTAATTTAACATATTCATATTTCCAACAAAACATTCCCAGTGATGGGAAATTACTTCTTCAAGTTCGAGCAATTTTTGTAATAGGTACTTAAATAAAATACAATAACAATGCCATGAGCTTGAGTTCCGCAAGGCACCTACTCATATTTTAAATTTAGATTATGTACTTACATAATGGTGGAATTGAAGGGCATTGGCGGGTGGCTCAGTGGTTAAGCCACGCTTGCCTAGGTTGGTCCGTGGATGGGTGGCCGCTCATAACATAGGTATCGAGTTTCCTCCGTGCGTGCCTCGGAAAGCACGTTAACCTGTTGGTCCCGGCTATCATTTGTAGATCTTTGACAGTCGTTACAGGTAGTCAGTGGCCCGAAAGTTTGACAACCAGTCTTAGTAAGGGGTATCGTATTACCCGGTATTGACTGGGTTGTGGAGGTCAGATCTATAGGTAGTCGCTCCATGTAAAATACTGGTATTCACCTGCATCCGGTTAGACTGGAAGCCGACTTCAGCATAGTTGGGAAAAGGCTGGGCAGATGAGATGATGATGAATAGGACGAATTTATAAACATTTGTTTTTGTTTCAATGACCTTCCTTTATAGCCTTCACCTTCGTTGCGCTTAGGATGGCACGGAGCTATTTGACAGATAACTTTAAGTCTCGGATGTCACAATTTCACACCTAACTGTGTAGTGAACTAATGATTACGTTATTTAATTAACTCGTAAAAAAGTTGTTAAGTCTCTACCTCATCAAAATAATCTCATGGGTACAGAACTTGTCAGCTTCAGCCACTCTACTGGAATTGGAATACTAAGAAAAACCAAACAATCGAATCGAATCTTCTAGAATCATCATCTGCTTAACCTTTATCTCCAATTAGTTGGAGTCGGCTACCAGTCCATCCAGATGCAGTTGTATACCAGTATTTTACATCTAGAGACTGACCTGCACAACCCAGTTTTTGAGTAATACGATACCCCTTGGCAAGTCTAGCTGTCAGACTTTTGTGCTTCTTACTTACTTTCACTAATATTTAACATTATCATCCTAGTCTTTCCCCAACTATGTTGGAGTCGGCTTTCAGTCTAACCGGAGGCACCTGAATACCAGTATGTTACATGGAGCGACTGACTAACTGACTTTCACAACCCAGTTAGTACTGGGTAATACGGAACCCCTTGGTAAAACTTTCCGTCTACTGACTACCTGTAACGACTATCAAAGATCTACAAATAAAGCCGGGACCAACGGCTTAACGTGCTTTCCGAGGCACGGAAGAAACTCGGTATGCAATGGGTGGTCACCCATCCATAGACCTAAGCACGCGCGGCACGGTCTCCTACCTACCCAACACCTAACTAACTTTACTAATATCTAACGTAATTATGTCAAAATAGTACATTTTGATACAAGTGGGGAAACTTTGTTATGGAGCCGAGAACTGCAGTAACAAATGCCCACGTGTATCAAACTACGTTTTTCTATACACTTTCGAAGAAATAAAACAATAGAACGAAAAGTATTTTTGTCATGAATTATTAGGAAACTATGATTAAATTTGCTTTTTTTCCGAACTTTGCTTTCTTCTTTGTTTTCTTTTTTTTATTGAAGGAGAAGCAAAGGTATGAAGCCTCTAAACAGCATAATATATGTATATATAAAAAAAAAATTGAATTCATAAAGTATTTTTTTTAATAGTCATGTTTACTTATGACTTATGATATTCTTTTTTATGAACATAATTTAAATAATCAAAAAATATTTATGCCGTAAAGGCGCATATATTATTTCATTGCCGACTTTAAAAAAATCAAGAATCACCGCCGACGATAGGAATTGAACCAATTTGGACTTCGGTGGGGCGCGCCACCTGGCTGTGGAATTTCGATTTCCGCACTAGTGCAGATAAATAAAAAAAACCACGAGCGTGAAACACATTGAACCTAATCGTAGTGCGCGTAGTGTTTTCGAGTGAAGAAGTGTATTGAAAAATAATATTTGTAAGGTCTTATTCATTTAGCACTGTTTACACAGTAAATATTTACCTAAGTGCTGTTGGCACGAAATTACAATTCAAAGCCATGTATGTTAGCAGTAAGATGCTACTTTACATAGGTAGTCCATAATACATTGAGATTTCTTATATTCATACATTTCAAGAAAGAAAAAAAACTCTTAATTCTTAACCAAACCACCGGCCTGTCAATGTCTTGTTTTTGTTGGTGCACAAATTATATTTACCCGGGTATCTATAGTCCAGTTAAAGTAAATATTTAAGTTTAAGTAATTACTTATGTAGAACAGGTACTTTAGGTGCCTATGTATATCTATGTATAATAAATTGTTACAGGCCGATGTCTATACATTAAAGATATTGAAAAAAAAAAATATGGGTGTATTAGAGAAACAGAATTTTGTCTGTCTGCCTATCTGTCTGTATGTTTGTACGCGTATCAAAAAATACTGCATGGATTTTCACCGCTCTACTGCTAGGTACCTAACTTAATAAAATATAGGCTACATTTTACCACAGGAAATTAATGATCTTTTTGCGTACGAAGTCGCAGGCAGAAGCTAGTCTAGCGTAATATTAAATAAAATATGAAATCACGTTTTGATACCTCTGGTATAGAAAAAAATAGCAGTCTATAAGAAAACATAAGTCGCATCGAGGCCTATAATTTCAGTTAAGAACTTTAAAATATGAATCGATTTATCATTGATAGATAAATATAAATTATCCTCCCACGCCCTACCATTTTTCTTCTGAGGCTGTGTACGGACGGCTGCCTTCAGTCGTTTACCGTTTGGCGCGAAAAAAACATACGCACTCCATGGTCCGTACATTTTACAGTGTCGTTTTGTATAAATAGGTTGTGTATAAGGTGTGTGCCGCATCTCTTGTCGTTGTATACCGTGAATCGCACGAGAGAATCGTTGTCCGAACTCCGAAACTATGTACCGGTTAGTGCACATTTTTATTAATTTTTTTGTTATATATAAGTGATTCTTCAATTTTTAAATTATTCGATTGAGTTCAAGCTCAAGAAGCTGTTTGGTGATTGACCAGTGTCAGTTTTTTTTTTGAGTTTTTGGAAAGTGATATTTAGAGTAAAAATAGGTACCTTCTATCATTCGTTTCATATCTTGTCTGTGTATCTCGATTAGAATTCCATCAAAATGGGATTTAGTAAAACGGTACACCCATCATAAACCCCAACCAGTTTTGTGTTAAATAAATAAGAATACATGGCTATAATATGTATAAGGTTGTGAATTATAATGAACACTGATTACCATAAGTAATTGCGTAGATTTAATAAGTGTTTACTTTTTATTAATTAGTATTCAAAAAATATTTACTTATTCAAATAAAATTTAAACATAATCTCTGCCTAGCCTTTTCCCAACTATGTTGGGGTCGGCTTCTAGTCTAACCGAATGCAGCTGAACACCAGTATTTTACAAGGAGCGACTGCCTATCTGACCTCCACAACCCAGTTAGTACTGGGTAATACGATACTCCTTTGGTTGTCAGACTTTCGGGTTTCAAATAAAATCAAACATTGTAGTTAATTAAGTACTTAATAAGCTGTTCTTTGGGTCAGTGGGTCATCTTAGGGGTTGTCTTAATGAAAATTATTCTCCAATTCTCTTACTCAGCAAGCATTCAACTTAATATATGTACAATTATAGATACCTGCTTACCGAATGCAATTCCTGGAGGGTAACCATACCATGACGTCTTAAAAAAGTATTGTTTTAATGTTACTTAAGTGTGGGAAATAGACGAAGCTGTAGAGGACGTCTAGCGCCATCACTTTCCCACTTTGGAATTAGATTATAATAATACTTAACTGTTTTAAGTCATCCACGACCACCTTTATGTAAATTCATTTCTATTATTGAGTTTGTCAGAAATTTCGATTCGGGGTATTGTAGTACCTATTTACCTAACTAAACTCTATAGGTACGTAGGTACTTACATACCTATTTATTTATCAGTTTATGTATATGTGTGTGTGTGTGTCAGTTTGTGTGTGTTTATGTGTATGTGTATTTAACTAACAAATATGGATGTAATCTTAGGATGAATCTACACTAAATACAGAAAAGAAGAAAGGAACAGAAAAATGGTTACATTGGTGATGTTTGTTCCTAAAGAATTATCTTCAAGCATACCTGCGAAAAAAGAGATGTAGGTAGGCACGGTGTGTAAAAGAAAACTTACTTACATTTCCTATTGTGTTTAAATACCCCAGGAAGTAGCTGCGAGACCTTGTGTCGATTTAGATCCGACGTACATATTTATCACCACATACAAGCATTGCGGTCATTCGTTGTCAATTAACAAACAAGGTACACTCGTCAAAACAGTTTAGTAAGTAGGTAGCATTGAGGTAGAAATTGAGGCGCCGCGACGCGTTATTCTATACATACATTTGGTTATACAAAACGAAATATATATAGTAAAACATCGTTTTGTCATTCTTTAAAATAAAAAAGAGTATCTGAGAAAAGAGACAACGATATTGAGTTGTTGCTCATTTTGGCAACATTTTGTCGTGAAGTAACAACAATTATTGTAGGTAACTGCGTCGTTGCGACAAGTGTCGTGGTAGTTCTGCTGTCGTATGGTTGTTAACTTATTATATTATTGAAGTTTGCGAGAAAACTTCGAAGAGTTTACCTTTAAAACTGCATGTGAATATTTGGAAACGGCAATTCAGCATGCCTGTGTTGTATTTTGAAGTGTGGTTTACGAAAGAATAACAATCAGCCTCAATTGTCTTTGCACAGGTTAGCAGCCGGTTTTCATGCAATAGTTCATACAATAATACACATTCGACAAAAGAGTTGTTACGCGATCATGAAATTATGGCTAATGTATTGTTATTTGGGTTCATTTCCGTATAACAGACCTTTATTATTTATTACCTTTTTCTTTATTTGTTATTTAAGTTTTCGATACCTACTTGGTCCTTCGCTGAAACGATAACGGTATAATCTATGATGTTAAAATCATTCTGTCATTAAATTTTACTACTTGTTATTTTCAACAAATTTCTGGCTTGGTTTTAAATAGATTATAAATATTCTTTATACTTTGAAGTACTAATTTTCATACACACTCAAAAATTATGAAATTCCGAGACCCTGGGAAAAAAATTGGCATTTAATGAAGCCGCTTCCATACCTTTCAACCCTATGCCGGGAAAAAACGTACTTTAGGTAAATATGTATGCGAATATCCGATCTCTACTGATAACTCATCAATTTCGCCGCGAGTACATTCGTAACTACAGTACAATAAAAACACGCATTCACAGCTTAGGAGCGATAAAACGCAACATGATTGTATTAGTAAAAAACTATTCATTGTGATTCACACAATACAAGGGGAATGGCATTATGCGGCAATTAAAAACAGACAGAATGATTAACTTACTGATTTTTAGATACTATTTCATGGCTGACGCGGCAATGGATGGTAGAAACAGGTTTATTTTGGTCCTAATTAACAGGAAATTGCATTTTCTTGGCAATACGCTAATAAGGAGCCAAAAAACTTCGCAAGTCTCTTAAAAACCGGAAAAATGTAAAGATTGCCTGACTCTAACTTGAAATATATATTTTTAATTCACGAGAAAATGATGGATTTCGATATCTAAAAATTTAAATATTAAAAAAAAATTACAAAAAAAATTAATGCAACTAAATAAAAAAAAGAATTAATTATACAAATGTGAGTTTAAAGTTAACACAGAAAAATAAACAGATTTTTATACAGGTTTTTAAATAATGCACACTATGTCGTTGATCCCAAAAAATACTTCACGTTTTTTATTATGTTTAGTTATTATTTTAACCATATCTGCAAAGTGTCGCTAACTAATTAAACTAGACCTTGTACAAAATGTATATTAAGTAATGCTTGTTAGGTAATTAATGAACTCCGTCGAATATTTTGTTGAACTCTTTCTTGTTTAGGTAATCTGTTACGATCATGTCTCACCGGTTCGCTGCACATTTTGTTAATAATACAAGGTAACTTAGATAAAAATAACGATATACATAAGACTGCTTTAACCTCAATTGCTGTTAAATATTACATAAAGTTTTGTCACGTTTGTGGGCTAACAACCACCAGATCATCGCAGGGCCCGTAGCAAGGGCCCCCCGCCCTTGCTGTTGTGTTGTGGGGTATTGATATTCAAAGTCGGTTTTTTTTGCAAAAAAAGTTTTTATTTTACCCTTTTTAGCTATCGTATCACACACAAATCCTTGTCAAGTATCAATTTCACCATTGCTTTTACTTGGATGACATTTTTTCCAGCTATTTTGATTTCAAAACCAAACTGCTGAACCGATTTTGATGAAATTTCTATGGGACCAATCGGGAAGTAGATCCATTCAGATAAAAGAAGAATTTTTCAAATCGGTTCATAAATGACGGAGACATGAGGTAACAACCACAAAAAAAAAAAAACATACAACCGAATTGAGAACCTCCTCCTTTTTGAAGTCGGTTAAAAAAGACGTTTCCCAGCGAGAATTTTTGTGTAGTTACTTAGTTTGATGTATAGAATGCTTGGTTGACGGCTTCGCGAAGTCTCTTTATTAGAGATGGACCGAAGTTCGTTTCACATTCGGCAATATCGAAATTCGGCTGCTTTTATCGAATTTAGCTATTCGGCCGAAGTTCGGTTCATAGACCGAACATTCGGTTGAACCAACCTTAACTTATATGTAGGACAGACTAGTAGTCTAAATCCTGCATTTTGCCAACTGAACTCACTGCTAGTTAAAGAAATCAGAAGAAAATACTATAAATTATATATAATTCTCCTGTACATGTGTTTGTTACCGAACTTCTCCTAAACGCTGGACCGATTTTGATGAAATTTTGCCACTCAAACAAAATTTCATCATCTATCAAGGGATCAATTACTAAATATGTAAAAAACGTGATTGAACCTGTCGCCTTCTAAAGGCGCAAGAAATTCAACCGAACTTCGGCTTCGGCACACGTTTCAACCGAATGTTCGGCCGAACTCGACATTCTGCAGAATTCGGTCCATCACTACTGTTTACACCTTGTATTATACATATATAAGCCAGCCAATAGAGGTGTGGACAGCGAGGGTGGAGATGACTGTCAGGGCACGCAGGAAATTTAGTCGACATCGTATATGTTTACTAGTTTAAACTCAAGTCCCAGTAAATTAAGACTCTAATGCATCTGACCCAGCGCCGCGCCCACCGCCGTCGATTAGCAAGAAGCAAGTAGAGCTAGCAACGAATTACTTGTTTGTTTGTATCAAAGTCTAAGGCCCTAAGACGGACATTTTGTATGTTGAACTAAGCATGCAGCAGAGGGAAGTTTAATGGAACTGCTCATGTAACGCCCCACTACGCGCTACAAGAAACGCTCCTCCGAATTTGCGGCCTACGTGCGAGGAAGCGCTACGAGCGCGAGGCTTCTGGTTACTCACCGGTGCGGGTGTTTCCTGGCTGGAGTAGAAACCTTCGTATCGAGGTTCACATCCTTGGCACTCTTCCTTTTCTTCTTCTTCCTCGTTTGGGCTTTCCTGATCTTGGCCATAATCCTATCGAATTGTGCTGCTTCTTTTGCCATTTTTACTTCTGGGTCGTCTTCTAAACATAGTAAGTAGTAATATAATATTTATCTTATTCGCTATAAATGAGTATAATTATTTCTCCCTTTGTATTGTCATGCGAACTAGCACACTCCCTAGCTGCCTAGACTCTGAGCCCTCAGACTCAACTCAGTCAAGGGAAACTAGAGAAGTATGCCTACTTCATATGTTTGTATTGTAATTAGCAGGCGTGTACCTAACAAAAACTCCTTTAAAACTTGGTTGTCTTGAAAATAGTGCTTTTAGCGATAGGTAAGACTGTCCATTGTGTCACCTGATTTGAAATGTTTTCTTTTAGAAAGAAAATTCTATCTATCTAAAATAGGTACCCACTGTTCATAACTACAGTTCAACCGGTGGCGAGGGCTATTTATACCTAATATAGAATCATTGTTCTACAGAGTGGAATGTTAAACAGGCCCTGGAGCCTGGAGGTAGGTAGTCTAGGTACCATATATGTACATTATGTAACCTTTTTTATTTACAAAGAAATAGGTACTTAAATCTTTTTTTCAAAAGTTAGTTACTTTTCGTTTCGTTAGTTAGGTAATTCGCATTCAACTCTTTACTAATGCGATTTTTTCACTCGTCCGCGGGCTCAGTTTTTTTTTAATGACATCTCGCAGTTCAACCTAGGAGGTTGTCGTCTGTTTAACCGGTCTATCCTGTGGATGCCTTGAGTTTAAGGCCAACAGCCAGGGCAAAAAACTTATAAATTAAGCGACTACACGCTAAGGACACCCCCTGTGGGGTACGGGCCTCGGCTTAGGGCGTCACTGGGGGAGGGCAAAGGGACAGGCTGGATCTGAATGATTTTATTTAGGGGCTGATTTAAAACTATTGGTACAGCATGGCGGGCTGACTCTAGCAAGTGTCAGGGTGGGCAATTACCGGGACGTCGCAACGGTCCTCGACGGCGAGGACGGAAAGACGGCTGTCTGAAGCGGGGTTTACGCTTGAGTGTACTAGTTTCCCTACGGCTCTCCTGGAGGAGAGTGATAGCTTCATCGGGTGTGACGAGGGTATGCCTTGGTCGGCGAACATGACTGATACGCGAGGGGTCGTATCGGGCTGCGGGGTCAGTCGCAGGAAGCGAAGATTTATATGGTAATGCGCTGCGCGGAGAGACCATGACCCGTGACGGTGAGCCCGCTCGTTGGCGCGGTCGGGTGGTGTACGTGTGTTAGGCGTGAACGGATTTCATACAAACCAATGCGACGTGAGATCCGCGAAACTGCCCGACCGCGTGGACGAGCGGTGTTGTGTCAGAATCGTCAAAAAGTCGTTTATGTCACCTTCACACCGAAATTAATAAACGGTAGGTACCTACTAATCAAAAACTTCGGCTTAGATAATGATTATGTTCCCGTGTTTAACTTGCACAGCTGTGACAGGCGTGACAAGAACAATACTTACGCAGTGACACCTTACACCTGCTAAGAAACATTACAAGTGTGTACATCCACCAAGCCCCGTAGGGTAACCCCGTATGGTTGCTGGCTATGTTTAAGTTCCATGTATTAGGGAGTGTGTAGCACAAATCAAGAATCTAACTATTATTTATTATGAGCTCCGGTCTCCTACTGATAAAGTAAAAGATTCATAAAGTTTGCCCGACCTGGGAATCGAACCCCATGTTCAGTAGTTAAGCTTGCGACATCTACGCACGACTCCAACGATCCATACGAGCTTCGCCCCCCTATTTCTTCCAAACTTTCAACCCATAATCACCCGCTTAGCCCTTCATAATAGAGCTATCAGTATGCCAAATTTTAGCGCGATCCGTCCAGTGATTTGGGCTGTGCGTTGATACTCAGTCAGTATAAACGATTAATAAGTTTAGTTTACTTACATATTATATGATTAATTAACAACTTACTTGTCCTGTCCATTAATATCTGATGGTAGTCCGAGAAGCCTGACCACGGGACAGGAATAAACATATACTTATCTTCTATCTCATGAAGCATATTACACAAATGTGTTATGACCGTTCCCATTTCCAGAACATTTGTGTACATATACAGCATGTATGTAGGTGGCATATGTGGTGCCATTTTGAATGGGAAAAAGTAATCTACTGCCATGTTATATAATTCTAACATTCTTTGATATTTCGATATTATTTCGCTTACTAAATATCCGACTTCAAACTCTAAATTATTTTCATACATATATCGCTTTTCGAAGTACCTTCTAAAATCTTGAAGTCTGTAAAATAAGGCATATTAATGATGTATTGCCCGATGATTGACTGCTCTGAGCTCGTTTCAAAACTGGCATTTCGAACGAACCTTGTTGGCTTGCGTCGGAGGCCTCTTCTGAGTGTGCCTTCTGCCTCCACTAATTATAGGCGTAATGCTTATCTTATGAGAAGCGCTCGTTGCTTTAATGATTTATCTCTCGAGCATGACATTGACTTATTTTGCACTAAAACGGGCGTAGCAAGAAAACTTTTAGCCAAATCATTTTTTGTGAATGAAGCACCGGCTGGTGGTACTCAAACACACATGTAGCAACGTAACATTTAAAATAAAATAAAAAACCGTAACTTCAACTTTTAGGCATTAGTTAATCGTAATGTTTCTTATTTTTTATAATATCTGTGGAGGCTTGTTATTAGCAATTTAATTATATGTTTTCATTATCTATTATTCTGTTATTAGTCTGTAAGCCTTCTTAAAAAGAATAAAATAAAATAAAATAAAATGATGGGTCTTTCAGTTGAGACGGTTAACTCAAAGCGGCCAAGGGAGGCAAATCGTCCACGCGTCATTTTTCATTTATTTGAAATGTCAGTACGATGCTATCGTTTTGTTGTTTAATAAACCGGGGCCTTACACCGAACAGTGACTAGGTACAACCGGTAGGATTGAGCGCCTAGCCGCAGGGACGGAAGTATTTTTTTTTATTAAAAAAAAGCTGGATCTACATGGTGGAAGGGACACCAACGCTAAACGGGTTACCACTGTTCTGTACCCCCACATGGAATTTTTTCCGTGTAGTTATTATAGTTTGTTTTCAGTGTTCAGAATGATGTGCCTGTTAGGCTCAAAGGCGGAAAACGCTCATTGAGCGAAAAAACCGACCACATCGCACAGTGGCAAACACAAAACGACTACGAAGCGAAATTCGGGTTCGAAATCGACACCCAAGACGAAAAATTAATAATTTTCAATTCCGTCATCTTGGATTTTCATTTCGACCTCACTATCGGCATCAGCGCCCCCGAACACCACCAAATCGACACTCATTACGAAAATTTGAAAATTTTCATTTCGACATCATTAGTTCGCAACAGCGCCCCCGAAAAGCATGAAAACGAATCCCATATGTTGATAATTTGAAAAAATTTGCAAATTTTGGCCTTTGGGCCTAACATACCTACTGAATACATGGTTTTACTATCCAGTATCAGTAACCAAAACCTAGAAAAATCATGAGCCGACGCGACGTAACAGGAATCAACATAGCGGAAATGATACAACAAACGTCTTTTGTTCAGAATTTTGGCTCGATCTTAATAATGGTAAATATTGTACGGTGGGTTTGATTGACCGGTGTAGCATTGCATAAAGTCAGAAAACTCCCATTGGATTTTCAACTGTGTAGCTATACACCAAATTCCAGTGTGTTGACGTTGAAAAACGTCGTTTGGTACGCATGCGAGTTTTAATCACCGCAACAATTTCACTTCAAACCAATCATCAAGTAATCACTTGCATCAAAATATAGGTACATGCCAAGTAAAACTCACGCGGTGATGTATGTCGTTGCAATGCAGTAGCAAGCCCTTATATTCAACTGAATGGCATTTGAAGGCTCGTAGCCATCTATATCTTCGAACATAGCGGCCAAATTTCTAAACATATCAGCAATTGAGTTAGACACGTCAGCTTCTCGAGTAGTAGTTTCTGGAACAGTTAAAAGCAGCACGTTATAATATAAAATAGAACACGGTAATGTGTAAAAATAAAGTTTGATAATGTAAAACAATGAAAATGTATACAGGGTTTAAGCGACACCGACGCGAAAACGGTTTCCATGTACCTACTCAGTACATCATTCTGAACCCATACCATGAACATAGATTTTTTTATCCGTAATTAAAAAAAAACAGCTGTTTCCTACAAAAGTGCAATACCTATACGGTCAAATGCCATACATAGCCATTTATATTATTTAATACAATATAACTCCTCTGGCTCGAACGCATGCGAAGATCCACCTGTGCAGGCTGAGGATTAAGTTAAGTAGCACTTCTTGCGATAACCTGTCCCATTCTTTAATGGCGCCTGATCTCTGGCGCTGTCTGGGGAGGTGGCTGATGGTTCCAAATAACTCTGTGTTCTTGTTGTTCTTGTTCTTGTTTGTTGGAAATGTTCTCCGTAATCCCCTGATCGCATCGGCCGCCCGATACGACCCCTCGCGTATCAGTCAGATTCGCCGACCAAGGCACACACTCGTAACACCCGACGACGCTATCACTCTCCTCCAGGAGAGCCGTAGGGAAACTAGTACGTTCAAGCGTTAACCCCGATCCAAACCGCCGTCTTTCCGCCCTCGCCGTCGAGGTCCGTCGCGACGTCCCGGTAATTGCCCTCCCCGACCCTTGCTCGAGCCAGCCCGCGATGCTGTGCCTGTAGTTTTAAACCAGCCCCTAAATAATACCACTCAGATCCAGCCTGTCCCCTTGCTGCCCTCCCCCAGCGACGCCCTAAGCCGAGGTCCGAGCCCCACAGGGGGTGCCCTTAGCGTGTAGTCGCTTAGTTTGTAAGATTTTTTTTTGCCCTGGCTGGAGGCCTTAAATTCAAGGCATCCACAGGATAGACCGGTTAAGCAGAAGACAACCTCCTAGGTTGAACTGCGAGATGCCATACATAAAAAAAAATCCTTGCGCGCGAGCAATTTCAAATCAGTCCGCCGCGAGGCTTTCTAGAGAGAGGACACATCGCTCGACGCTCTGCCTGACTTGAGTTGACCTTAGCCGTACTTAGAAGGATAGCGGACGTTTATAGCGTGATTGAAAAATCTTGGTACTTTGATGATTACATTTTTTGATGACTGGCAATATTTTTAGTGACAACAAATATTTACCTATTTTTTACCTACTAATTTTATTTATTAAAACTTTTACTTATTTTTTATTTTTTTTGTAAATAAGAACATACATTGTTATTAAAGTTAACGCCAACCTATTGTATTTCCCTTAAAAGAGGTGTCACTAAGAGGTACATCACGTCAGGTTAAAATATAATATAAAATAACATAAGTAAATCCGTATAAAGTGATTTATTTGAATAGAATAAGAAATATTTATTAATCAATCACAAATCAATAATAATTTACGAAGTTCGGTTTCTTTCTAAAGTTATGAAACAAACATGTGTGTCAAACATGAATTTGTTGATAGATCAACAAATTCATGTTTGAATAACTAAAAAACGACTTTAATATTAATCATAATTATAGCTATACTTGCAATATATTATTAAATACTTATTTTATGCACTCGTAGTTCAGTAATCCGTGTACGTTCAAATTCAAATTAAATTTTACTACAACAATTGCACTCGAAGGGATCATAGTGGTTAGTTTGACTATGGCGCAAGAAAACGCGCCAGCGCTATGCACACAAACACGCGCGCTTCTGTGTGCGTAAAAAATGCATTGAATTACCTAAACTTGACTTCGCGCGATAGACGTAAACGCTCTTAACTAAAGTATGTAGGTACCATTTTGTTCGATAACTTTTTGCCATCTTGTAGGTAGGGACATGATCCCATTGCTATAGAAATTTTGGGACTTCTGATCAAAATACCGCGACAAGTGGTTTTGGCACGCTTTTTCCTCTCGTGATGTTAACCTGACACCGCCTAAAAACTTCTGAAGAGACCGAAACAGGTGGAAATCTGAAGGTGCAAGGTCAGGACTATACGGCGGATGCATTAACACCTCCCAGCCAAACTCTCTTGATTTTTGCTTAGTGGCTAAAGATGTGTGAGGTCTAGCGTTATCATGATGAAACACCACACCCCTACTGTTGATTAATTCCGGCCGCTTTCTCTCAACTTCTTGCTTTAATCTCATCAGTTGTTCGCAGTAGAGTTCAGTATCGATGGTCCTGCCTGGTGGTAACAGCTCATAATGAATAATGCCCTTCCAATCCCACCACACACACAGCATCACCTTGTTGCGAGTTAACCCGGGTTTCGCCACAGTCTGTGAAGCCTGACCGGCCTTTGACCACGACCTTTTTCGACCGTTCTAGTCGTACGTGATCCACTTTTCATCACCAGTTATCAGCTTCTTCAAAAATGGTTCGGTTTCATTACGTCGTAATAAAGAAGAGGTAGCCAAATATCGAGTTTTATTGTATACCCAGTTTTTTCCAAATGCGCCAAAACTGTTTTGTGGTCAATTCCCAGTTCTTCAGCTACGTCGTAACTACTGATATGCCGATCTTGCTCCACTTTTTAAAAAATGGATTTTATTGCAAGTTCATACATACTATAATGCGAAAAGACTTTTTCCCCAACCTAATATGTAACATATTTTTATGTTCCAACTAGCGCCTAAACCATTGAGTCGATTTTATTGAAAAAGGTGTCAATCGATTATTATAGTCCGGGTGACATGGGCTACTGACAGTTTATGTTTAAGACAGTCAATACTTTCAACTACTTAGTTGAAAGTATTTACTTAGGTCTGGAAATTGTTCTGAAAGCAATTACGAGGTCGAATCATTGAATTCTAACTTACCTCCAGTGTCGGTTAAGTTTTGTCCTCCGCTCGTTGAGGCTTCTGAATCTTGGGTTGTTGTGTTGGATGTTGTAGGTTTGATGGGTGATGTAGTGTTGCCTTTACGCAAGATCGGGTCAGGGTCGGGGGGCCACATTCTTTTGTCGTATCCAATTTTTCTGGCATTTATATTTTTTTGAATATGATCGTGTAAAATTCGCACTTTATTTATTTTATTTTGCACTTTTAAATTATTTTGTATTTTTCCATCATTCTGCATTCTTCTAGAATGTAGCATTCTTCTGCCACCTCGCTCTCTTTTGTTTGCTTGTAAATTTTCGTTCTTCAATAACCTGTCAATTTTGTTTTTTAACTTATTGTGGCTTCTTCGGTCCTGCTCCAATATTGTGTTTATTTTTTTTCTTTTATCGTTCTGTATGAGTCCGTCGGCTTGGTTTGTTTTGTAAGTTGGAATTCTTCTGTCATTTTGTAATGTTCTATCAATGGAAATTCTTCTGTTATTTTGCAATGTTCTGTCAATGGGAATTCGTCTATCATTTTGCATTGTTCTATCAATGGGAATTCTTCTGTCATTTTGCAATTTTCTGTCACTGGGATTTTTTATGTCATTTTGCAAAGTTTTGTCACTGGGATTTTTTCTGTCATTTTGCAAAGTTCTGTCAATGGGAAATCTTATGCCATTTTCATTACCCGGTTTCCATTTGACGTTCTTTGCATGGCTGAAGTCTATACTCAAAATAGATGTGACTGTAAACAATGAATTAGGCATTTATTGCGGTGTGCTTATGTGGGCCCCGGAATGAAAAGACCATCTAACTCCAACTTGCACGGGTTTATGGGGCATATTTATTGTTGTAGGTAGTTTCAGGGGGTACGGGCTTATTTTCCCACCGCACCATGAAACGCCATAAATGTTTAAAAGCTCGGATATACGCAGCGGGCCGAGCAGCTTACGCAACCTCGGACTTAAAGAACCAGGTGCCCTAGGCATTTTACACATTTGAGGTCCCTCCATCCCGAAGCCATTTTAGAAACTTTGCTAATAAAATGTACTAGTGCAGAATATATTAATTTTGAGTCGACAAAAGCTAAAGCTTTAAGAATCATGCTTCGAACTTTCTTCGGTGCAAAAAGAACGAAACCATCGGACTGCAATATTTCTGACTGTATGTACATTATAGAGAGTGAATTTAGCCCGTTCTCATATTATGGTAGTTGTCAAGTCATTTTTTGCACCCTTTAGCGGTGAATTTTTAATACAATATTGAAAGATATTTGCGAAGAAACGTGTACCTATCGATAATACGACTTTCTTACGGTCGGTAATCGCGATAACTCTAGAACGCTGCTTCGTGCGGAAAAAAATATTAGTTCCTTTTCTGTAGAGAATTTAACGATCTACAAATTTTTTCTCATCTATTTTTCCAGTAGCTCTCACCGTTCCTCCGACCTTTCACCTCGGATAAAGAACAACGCACAAGCGGGGTCGATGAAGACTTTTGACCAGCAAGATACAAAATTCAGCTTGTTGGGAATTAATACAAACTTTGCCTGGAGTATATCTAGCAAGATCGTGTTTCACTTCAGACATCTGTTTTTTTTTATCGCGATTTCTATTGTAGATACATATTAGTGCTCGTGACTGTAGCACCATCGAACTACTCGGCAGAACGGTCGCTTGGAGCGGTAAACCGGGTAAATTATCGGTACTTATTTGAAAAAAAAAAACATAAATTGTTTTGTCTTAGTATTCAACTTTTTATTTTACTTCATTGATGCAAATAAATGCTTGGTACTTTTCTTGAACTTACGACTATCTAAAAAAACATTTTTTTTCTATTTCCGCCTGCTGTCTTGCAGGCCAGCTAGCTACACCTTTTCGGGGTAGCTTTGGGACCTAGGCTAGCCGGACCCCTAGCCCAGATCCTTGTAGACCTAGGCGGAAAATCCGGACCTGGGCTTTCGTGCGCCAACAGGGTTTTGCAGATTTGGCGGATGCGATTCGCTATCAAATAAATTAAAAATAAATCATAACTTATTTTTAAAAGACTTCAAAAACGGGTGAATTTCTCCGAAATAATAAGCTGACAAGCTCTATTTAAGATTTTGATGTTTAGTTTTCTTCAGTTTGTAGCCACCACTGATTACCACGTTTTATTGACGTTTCGGATAAAGAAACAACGTTACTTCCTTATAAGAATCGTCAAAACGTTGTTTCTTTGTCACACCAGACGAGCCGTGGTCGATCGCGCCAGAATGGTGGGATGCGCATGGTGAGCGATATGCCAGCTGCTTCGGCCTTCGTGACTGGATGCGACGTTGCGCTGGTTTGGTCCTCCGTTTGGCAGGGATCCGACATCTTGAATTGGTTAGGGTGATTCGGCGATACTGGTTGAGCTTCGGTGATTTTGAATTTCTTCATTATGTTTAGGCATGGGTCACCACTTTAAGGTTGTCAGAAGGTGGAAGAAATACTCCTCGATGATTGATTAGGAATAATAATTATTAAAAAAAAAACGCGGCTTAAATACTAGTTACAATTTAAGAGCTAACCAATTAAAACACGTTCACTAGATTCAATAAAATATTGATGTTTCTTTAACAGAAACGTCAATAAAAAGTGGTGGCTACAAGTTGATTGATTTTTTATTACTTTTGATGAGGAGCTTTTGATTAGGTTTATGGGACCTCGCGCACTATGCGGCCACGACCACGACTTTTGGCCGGTCTGGTCGCTATCTCGAACAAAACTAGTCAGACGCCCGGTCGTGCGACCAAACTTTCTTCCTGGTCGGAGCTTCTGCGGCAAGTCGTGGCCGCCGCCTAGTGCGCGAGGTCACTAAGCAGGTATTTTATCAACACGGTGTATGTTGATGATGTTATAATTTTCACATAGCAAGTAGGTATCCAGTGGTACCTACCTACACGAATTTGTTTGGGGTGTTATATACTTACGCAATAATAAAGCTAGTATATTCTTATTTTTCTTCTTGTGCCGCTTCATCTTTTTTAATTTGTATACCCATGTACTGTTTCACAAAGATTAGAATGCTATGAAAAATTTACTACCTAAGTACCTTATAAAACCGATTTACAATTACCCACTGATTTAATTAAGATAATGAACTATGTTATTTCAATCTGCTGTTACTTAACTAATACTTCCGAAACGATATAATAAACAGTGACAATTGGGCATACCGTACCGTTCAGTTTCAACCAATGAGTTATATAGTAACGATTAGGATTTAATATACAAAACGATCATGTTCGCCGAAAATTTAACACCCAGTTTGAATTTGATAGGTTGTCTAATCCAGAAATTGAGAATTATTGCACCCTGCCTCGGTTAAATTGGGTTCTTTTTGTTAATTTATACATAAATGAGAATAGGAGGAACTCTGCCAATTTTTGCAGAATTGAGAAAGTATAGGACGTATTAGCGAGCGAATCGAGCGAGGAAATTTTACCATTCTGGCTCCAATAGGTTGATTGATGTGTTGGTTATATGAGTTATGACGCCCATGACGAAGGATCTGCTTTTGGTACTGATAGAATGCGAGAGCGAGAAAAGAGAGCTTCAAAATGTAAGCAGCCCGCCTCTGCCCCGTTTATTAGGATTTTTGTTCATTCAAATGAAATGAGAATAAAAGTAACTCCGTCAACTTATACAGAACATAAGTTTAAGTTTTAAGAAGATTTTGGGGGCGGTCATGACTCCTGTGACCACCTACCACCCTGTAGGACCGCGCCTGGAAGGTGAAATACATTGCATGTTGAACCTAATCGTAGTGCGATAAGTCAGTTTTCACCATTTAAATCACGAAGGTCATCCCATCCGGTTAATGCTCTCAAGTCATGTTAATAAAGTCTCTAAAGCTTCAGATATTTCACTCAATAAATGTACATTTATTGTTGAACAAAGGTGATCCGCCGAAGCCTGACAAAGTAAAGGCATACACAATCACAGGCTATAATAGTAAATAATGACCACACGCAAAGATTAATAAACTTTCCGGTGTACCTACATATGTCAGAAATAAGACAGCAAAAAACTTATTTCAAATATAATCTTTCTGTTTTCTAGAACATTGATCCCGTTGCTACTGTGCGTGACCACAGCATTGCCAGCGCCTCGCCAGGACAGCAACATCACGTATGTCAAGCAGGAACTCAAGCCCGAACTGAGAGAATCTAGAATAGAAAAGGTCCCTCCTACCATACTGGGATATAACGAAGTAGAACCCACTGAAAATACAACCAAGAACGAAAAAAGTCCGCGCACAAATAACAGCCAACCTACTTACAACTACTCAGACAGAATATATTCTATCAAGACAAAACCTAAAATTGATACCACCACAGAAAAAGACATTTCAAAAGAACAAGGCGAAGAACCTGAAACCATCAATACAGACGATGTTGTTCTCTCCGAAATTAAGAATTCTGACATTTTGCCCGCAGAAAGCATTCTTAATGATAGAATCGTAACAATTGATAACACAGGACTTAATTCTGAAGCAGACGCCACACAGAGCGACGAGTTTGTGACGGCGAAATACGAAGAAGAGACGACCGCGACTACCGTGGCTGATGGTGATGAGGAAACCACGAAAGCGCCGACCCCGAGGCAATTGCCGAAAGAAAGTTACTTTGGCAAGTCTACTATCGGATCATTTTCGCAAAATCTAATCACACATCCTAGTAAGAGGAGGTTCCGGTCTCACTGTCGGTGCGAAAAGATATGGAACTGCGCAAAACTACAAATAAGTGTACCAAGATGTCCAGAGGAGCAATTCATGTGTTGTTCATAGACATTGCAACAATTTCCATAATGACTGATTGAGTGATAAACCCACCGAACTGTTTAGCAACAATATTTGCTAATTAGATAGAATCGGTTTAGCCTGTTCTACCAAGTCAAAACATCTTGTGCTTAAATCAGAATTTGTTCATTATTTTTGTATTAATTATGTGTTGACGCACGTGATGGCCCAGAGGTTAAGGCCTCGCCCCTCATGCTTGAGGTTATGGGTTCAAATCCGGGCATATGTACTTTTTAAGTTTATCTTGGACATCACAGGCATCGGTGAAGGAACGCGTCAATAATGACACTTTAACCTTGAGCTACCGCACCGTACGGAGTTTCAATAGAATAACAGATGACAGGCAAGCATTTTCTGGTTCTCTTAGTACTGACGCGCAGGTGCGGTATGCTGAACCTGATAATTGCATGAACAAGCATTCTGTAAGTACATCAAACTAAGTAACTCAACGCAAAAAAAAGTTTTTTTTTGGGTGAAAAGTCGTAACGCGCTTAAAACATAGTACTGGTAGACGCATTGAATAGTACTGGGTCAGGGAGGTAGGTTTTAGGTATAATAAATACGAGTTTTTAATGTTATAACTTTAATTTAAATACCTCCATGACCCAGCACAACTTTTACACTGATCAAAATCAACCCTGAAATCGGGGATTAAAATCAGCTGTTCCCATACACTAGTGTTCGCATAAATTGTTAAAATGTAGGGTAAGCAGATTATTTTTTCGCGATTTCAGGTTTCGTCTCATTGTACCAGTTGTTGACTGTGATGAGTACAAAGGCCCTTTTAAGAGGTGAAACTGTGAAAGTAGTATTATAGTAAAACTAAGCTTGTATAAATGTGAAGGCACATTATGTACCTAGGTATTACCTATGCATACACTAACTATTATAAGATGTTATTAGTGTTTAAAGCTTTTTTTTAATATAATAAATTAATTCGTAACTTATTTAATTTTGATGCAGGTATTTAATGCAGTGAAACGAACGTGACGAATTTGATTATAGTTTTATACATACTGGGTGGAAGGGACATTGACCCACAAACGGTTACCATGGTTTCAACACAAGAATATTATCTAGACGGGGGTATTTCGTGGGGGGAAGGTTGAGGATTATTGTATTGAATTCATGGTAACCGTAAAGCATCAAAATTTTCCGTCGGTTCTTAAAAAATAATTTTTCATACATTTTACCGTGTCAGTTGCACTGTTGTATTAAACGCTAAAAACAATATGCGTCTTTGAATGTGGTGTGAACTACCCAATAATTATTTTTAACCCTACGTTAGTCAGTACCTACAATTCGTGTATAAATAAATAAACATTCAGAATTTACACAATTTAATTCGTCATAGTATATAGAATTACGAGTTATCACAAAAATATACAAAGTTACATAAACAGTCATTGTTCTAGAAGAATATAAACATCCACTATTAACTAAACTTGCTTACATGATATTAATTTATTAAACTCCGTTCATTTTAAGACAACAAATCTTTAAAAGATACGAATAATTAACCAAGACTCAGTGTATAACGTTCAATAAAATAATAGATATGATTAAAAAAAAGTATTAAATAATTATAACTAATGTATTGTTGTCATCATAAAATCAACAGAGTAAATTATCTTAACTCTAGAAAATATTTGAAGTTAAATTAATTTTATCCACACTGAAATTGTAATTAGGTAAACATTAATTTTATTATTTTATCAACGTCATGTACCGAATTAGCCATAACGCGTGACAAAAAAAATAGGATCAAAGGACGCCGAACATAATCCATTCAAAATAAAATGTAGTTAAAAAAATCATTAGGTACAAGTAAAGTAAAGCGAGACTTCTTAAAACAAGAGTACAGTGGCCCTACCATGACGTCTTATTGCAGGGAGGTTGAGAAAGAGATGGCGCTAGACATCCTGTATAGCCCTGTCTCTTTTCCGCACTGGAATGACATTAAAACATTCCTGCTTTAAGACGTCATGGTAACCCCACAGGGCCTGTAACAACACCTCTTACACCAGTATCACTTTAATCTCCTGTCAGTGCGGTAAAGAGACGGACTCCCCGCACAAACTGAGGTAAGATTAAAATAATACTGCTTAAGAAGTGGCATTAGACCCCAACGGATATGCATGTATTTTGCTTATGATGAGCTTCTATGTAATGGTTGTGGTTTCATTTTTGTTAGCATTTCTCTTACGGATAGTAGAACGCCTAGGCTGAATTCGGCACAGATTGTCTAAGGCTGAAGCCACACAGGTAGGAGATTTGGCAGCTGCCTAGAGAACTAATGCATGAGGTTACGTAGAATTGCGATTGTGACGACCTCATATAATGCGATTTGCGACGTGGCAAGCGCGTGTGTCACTTATTTTCTTCTCGTGAGTACCGTCGCGTCGGTGACTCGTGGCGGACACCAAGCAATTTCTTTCATCTGTTTTGTCCGCAGTGGCTGCTGCAACACGCGTTTCGCTCGAACATGTAGCGCGAGACCGAACGGTCGCGCTAGTTGCCACGCTACTTTATTACAATCCAGTGGCCTTACCATGACGTCTTGAGGGAAAAAGATGGCTGTCTAGCGCCATCTATTTCCCACACTGAAATAAAACTAAAACATTCCTGCATTAAGACGTCATGGTAGGGCCACAGGTTTCCACTCCGACTCGACTCACAATAAAGCATTGAAATGTGAGCTTTATATTATGTTTAGCCATAAATGTAGTCTCCTGCCAGTGCGACTTTGGCTTTTTATTTATAGCTATGAATAAATGGCAAATACATTCGATATGCATTATTTTTCCCTATTTTATACAATATTTTTGATATTTTATATTTTTCACATCAATATTTCTATTAACATTGAGAATGAAAATATTTATTTAAGTACATCATATGACGGTATAGGTATTTAAAAAAATTAAATTTCAGAGCTAATAAACAGTAAAAACATGGTAAATGTATGAGATTCGAACGTAATAGAATAAAATACTTCCAACTCATTCTTATACATACATAAATTTCGAAAATATTTTTAAATGCTTGAACGTTTATTGAAAGTTCCTAAATCTTACAAGTAACGTTCAGACAATAAGTGCGAAATGTATAAAAGGTATTAACAAAGCTAAAAGATTCTAGACCAGAGGTTCCCAAACTTTTTTTCCTCGTAGACCACTTTCAAAATTTTCTGCTTTTGGTGGACCCCTGCTCGTAAAAAAATGAGAAGATTAGATGTAACGATGGAAATTTGGATTTTAAAAAACTTCCTTAACAAAAAATTGCCAAAAAAATCTTAAAACTTCAAAATGCTTCTTTTTTAAGTCTCAATACGACCATTTTTCATCGAAATACAGCCTGTCAAAAATCACCCAAAAATTTGTATTTTTTTTTAGTAGTTATTTACCTTCGTACTTTGATAGGTAAAGCCAAGCGAACATTTTTGTTCTTCACTATCGACACCAGATAAATTTTCGTGGACCCCCTACTTACAACTTGTGAACCTCCATTTTTTTTTACGCCAACGTGGATCCCCTCGAGTCTCCCGTAGACCCCTGGGGGTCCACCTGGACCACTATGGGAATCACTGTTCTAGACCAAGACTTATGTACTGAAATCAAGAATTCACGATCTTTTGTGCAGGCGAATTAAACCATCTACATAATTAATTACTCTTACATCAAACAGCCTATTTTTTGGCGAACAATCGATTAAGTTTTGGGCAAAGTTTAACTTAATCCCAACCAAAGTTAAACCCAACTTTGACTTAATTTTGGCATTTAAAGTGTGTGTCAAACTAATATTACACATCTATACCTATAATAAATATAATAAAATAGTAACAGTAAAAACTGTACATTGAAATTTTTTAAAGAATACTTGCTGCGTGTTGTACAACCGATACCGAAGTAAAAAATATAGTTTATAGAATTTTTGTCTGTTTGTTTGTATGTATGTCCGTAAAACGCTAAAACTACTGAATAGATTTAATTCAAATTTTGCATGATTATTAACAATAGGTCGAGACTACATACAACATTAGTTTTAGTATATGCGAAACCCGAAACACGTATCTAGTATTTAAAGAAACTATGTACAAAATTTCAAAACTGTATAATGAAAAATCACAAAGTTATACAATTGTTATGTTACCTGGTTGTCCGTACAAAAACATCCTCACCACTCCACACGCGGTGCCCCCGCGGCCCCGCGCCGCCCGAGCCTCCAGCGTCGTCAAGCGCTCATTGATAATAATTTGTAATCAACTGGTGATAACATTTTCCATCACACTTGCAGGCTTTTGACTGTCGTAATGGTCAAGTGTAGGTAGATATTATTATGTACTTTATTCGTAAATGCAGCCGTAAGTGATAAAATCTTTCAATTTCTTTGGATAAAATGTAGTCAATGTGATTTGTTGCACCTTATGCTTATTTTGGTGTACAATAAAGTATATTCTATTCTATTCTATTCTATGCCAACCACTTAAAGTTCAAAGCGAATGAAAAATCTTAAACACCGCATTACTTAATTAACCACAGCATTGTGTTCCACGATACTCTGATTTCGAATTTCTCCTCGTACCGCCGCACTGCCGTTACCACCACACGTTATCACCAAAAAGCGCTGGTGTACGTACGATTTCATCTGTGTACTGAACGGTTGGGTATGAGAAAGACTTTTTACATACGATCAACTGAAACACAACTGTAAGGCCGACGGTGGGCGCACGCTCGCGATCGCGTGATGTAACGGGACGGTAGCGTGACGCGTGCGTCAACTTGTAGCATCCGGGCGACTGAAGGGGTTGTTTTACCCCCGCCCCGCTGTGCGCTCGCGCCTAATGCCTGTGTTGTGCGCGTATGATTGCGGATGGGTATTTAGTGTCGCTCGGTGTCCAACTCGTAAACTTTTTTAAATATTTCGGGACAAAATATAACAAGGTGTAAAAATTATTGGAATCGATTCAGTTACTTGTTCTGAACAAACTATATTCAGGTTTCGCATATACTAAAAATAATGTTGTATAATATGCTACATATTATCACGCTATTAGCTACGGAGGAAGAGCAATAAAGCCTTATTTCTGTTAACCTTTCTGTAACGGCATGTAATATTATTATGACATTATTTTAATTTCGTTTAGTAGTTGGCAGTGCTATTCAAGCTATACACTTAAAAAGTCACGCTATTGGTGTAAGAGATTTGGCCAGAGGCACATAATTTAACGAAAATAGATGATTTTCAGAAAATAAGGCATAAATTAGTCCTCTGTCGAGTCTCTCAAAGGTGATAATTTCACGATAGTGTTATAAAAGCAACATAGACTATTAATACTTTTATTCGATTTTTGTCGGTGCGTTTGTTGCTTCGTAATTAATACATTTTTATTCGTACATATTATATAAACTTATAAGAGTGATGAAAAACAAGCAATTTTTTCTTACTTACCGGCGAAACCTCGTTACTTATGTTAAAAACGTTTAAAGTAATGCATAATGATGATCTTATATTTTTCACCATATAAAAATGTTTCCATTTTTCTAACTAGATGGTGTTGGCGTCGGAATAGATCGCGCTATGGTTTCGTAGAAATAGTGTTCATATCAGTTATAAACAGCTATCTTGCAAAGTAAGGTCTGTGAATTTTGACATTTATATAGTTCATTACACAACAATCATTTGCGAGCTCCAGCTCAATGAAAAAATAAGTCGATTTGATATATTTTCATATAAATTACAATTTAAAAAACAATAATAGACCTAAAGTTGAGCTTTGCTTTATTGTCAAACTTAATAAAACTATCAACTCCTAAAGAAAAATAAAGGGTGACTTTCTTCGATTGAAAATGAAGACGATCGCATCTGAACTAATAATATTCCAACGATGAATGGCCACCTCCTGGTCGCCTATCATGACGCCTTAATGCAGGAACGTTTTAGTTCTATAGCACCATGGTAACCTCCCTGAACGCGGTTTAGACGTACCCATTCAGTTTCATCAGTGAAATTCACCCTTATATCCTAATAAGATAAAGTTAAGATTCCTGTACTAGCTGTGATGAGAATTTTGGCAACAATTTCTTAGCACTTCATTCAAGGTGCCGCTCCACAGCAGCCCACGGCTAAGCTACGCGCGTGTACTTAGCTTGCTTTGTATCAAAATAAAGGATGGAAGGGAGATTGACGCCCAAACGGTTACTATGAATTCAGTACTATATGCATCTCGACACCCCAACATCGAAATATTTCGTCGGTTATTAAAAACTAGCAGATCCCCGGTGTGTGCTACTACGCTACAGTGCCTAATGCATGCAAAGATGGTTTTAAATTTGGCAGCCGTTTCCGGCAAAATTGCTATACCTACACGGTGAAAATGTATGAAACAGTAATTTTTTGCTAACGAACCGACGAAGTATTTGGGGGTCTAGATTCATGTGCGGAATTCATAATAGGTTTGTACGACGATGCCGATGTCCCTACCAGCCTGTATGGGCGCGATAATCCACTGCGCCCCACGGCCACGCTACTCTCGAATAATTAACCACGCGGCCAACATGAAAAGCCAGGTGTGGACGGTCTGCTTATGGTAGTGACCTAACTGATCGACGCAGATTGGGCCGGTCAATAAGCACTTTCAAGACACCGCAACAGCAGAAAAGATAAAAGAGCTAAAGAGAGGAAAGACGAGCCGCTCGAGTCGATCGTCAGGTCAAGCCGCGTCTGCTTGGGTTGGTCTGTAGATGGGTGACCACCCATTACATACCGAGTTTCCTCCGTGCCTCGGACAGCACGTTAGGCCGTTGGTCCCAGCTGTCATTTGTAGATCATTGACAGTCGTTACAGGTAGTCAGTGGCCGGAAAGTCAGACAGCCACTCTTACCCGGGGGGTATCGTATTACTCAGTTCTAACTGGGTGGGGAGGTCAGATAGGCAGTCGCTCCATGTAAAATACTGGTATTCAGTTGCATCCGGTTAGACTGAAAGCCGACTCCAGCATAGTTGGGAAAAGGCTAGGCATTTGAATAACAGCAGAAAAGAAGCCATTGGCCTTGTTTCGGTTCGGACGTTGCGACTCGACACCGCACCGAACTAATTGCGACAAATGTAGAGCATCGTGATCGGCTCAAGTAGATTACACGTCAATTGGTCACTCCTTTTTATTTTCAGCGTGCTAGTTACTTAGCTGAATGTGCTATTTTAAATATCGTTTTTAGATGCGTGGGTTTTCAGCTAACAGGTACTGAAATGCGAGAAGCTGACTACCACAGGTGTGTCATGACCTCTTATAGCAGTATTAGTGTTTTAGAAAGAGATGGCGCTAGACGACCTGTATAGCTCCATCTCCTGCACACACTCAAGTGATATAAGAGTGAGCGGTGGTGGTACGGGACTTGTACTTTAACATAACTATATATTCCTTGTAGAGTTGACGTTATTTATTAAGTTGTTGGAGTTAAGCTCGTATATTTTACAGAAAAAATTAAATACATCTTTCAGATTTCCCTTTTTCCTCAATAATGTTATACTCAGTATAGCATTAGAAAACCTTTTATAACCACCGGGGTCGTATACCTAGCCATTCTTAAGAGCATTTTAATAAGTCACTTCCTTCAAGTCTATCTATTTACTTATTCATTCTTTCTTTCTTATTCTTCTTATTTATAGGACGTCCATTTTTTTTTGTTCCTATTCTAACTACCTCGATTCCTTTGAAAGAAATTAAGAGATCAAATCTTTCTTCGTCTTTGTACAGCAAAAGTCAGTAGGTATCAAAAATAGAATCATAAGTCGTGCAGATAATGACGCTTTTGGATTGGCTCGCGGAGTAGGAATGCAGAAGGTATTCGTTTTGAATAATTATAAAAAGGGTAATAATTGACACAAGAAAAAAAAATCTAAGGAAAATAATGAAATGTACAAGTATTAGATTCTAAAACAAACGAGAAAATACCAAAAAGATAACTAACTTTTTTCTGTACAAAGACAAAATAATTTGTTAAAACTTTGGCTGCCAACAAAAAAATATCAGTAGTGCAACTCAAAGTAGACCTTAGAACATAGGACATAGAGAGACAATTTAATAAAATTGTCATACAAATGAACTAAATGAGTATAGCTTATTTATAAAATGGTAAATACTTAAGGAAGACTATTTCAGTCGGGGTACAGCAGATTGGCCTCCCTGCCGCAACGCTCCTGAAAAAAAAAAATACAAATTTAAGTCAGTATAAAGATTATAAAATTGAACCAACTATGATGTAGTAGGCTAGTCATTTAAAACATCGTAGATGCAAGCAGATGGCGATTTTGTTCGCGTTGTGAAGTTGTTCCGTCTTCGTCAATCTTAAGTATACTTTCAACTAGCTTTTACGGCTTCACTCGCGTGGAAGTCAGATGGCGAAGTTGCGCTCAAGTAGGCCTCCCTACTTGAGCGCAACTTCGCCATCTGAGGTGATGATGTCTTTGCGTAGCTACCTGATGCTCGCTGATAAGGTATAGCGGCAGCGACTGCGCGCAGAACTCGCAGGGGATGACGGGGTCGCGCTCGACTGCGGGCGGCGGCAGTGCGGCTGCGGGCGGCGGCAGTGCGGCGGCGCCCGCAGGAGACGCGCTGCGCGGCCGGAACTGCGCCAGGTCGGGCCGGCAGCCCGTCTGCGAAAACATGCCAATAAAGATGCTAGCTGTTCTTTCACCTTTTTGTGATAGAAATAAAGATCCTTTTCATTTTGACAGCGATTTCTTTTCAGAAATAAATTACCTTTGAAAGAACAGTAGTAGGACATATTTGGGGGAAAAGGGCCAACACACGATACGTCGTCGTCGAAATCGTCATGTAAATGACCTGACTTGCGCAGATGCCATAAATAAGGCGAATTACTTGAGAAAAGATTTTTTTTAAGAATATCCCACTTCATGTAAGAGTTCAGATCATGGACTCCAAAACCATAATTGTATCATCGATACAGTTTTTTTTTGTTTTATCATGTTTGCAAATCTATACTTTTCTTTTGTGAAGAAATGACAGGCATGTATTTCTCTATCTAATTGCCACATGTATGACAGCGCATTACTGAGGACGGCGGGCAGCGCCAACACAGCACGCTGAGCTGGGAAGATGTGACTGGCGCAAAGGTATCGACACATGTTGCGTCTCACACTCAAGGCCTCCCCATCTTCCATGGATACAAAGACATGCCGTTCGGTATTTTGGCATCGCTGCGTGCCAAGTCATAGGGGTTCTACATATGGAAGGCTGACCGTGACAAGAGCTCGTCGGAATATGTCATTAAAATTCGCGTGCTGCGCTAGACGGCCCGCACTTCGACTGCAGGACAGGCCGTGGTGTCCAAGGCTGTTGACAACATCCCCACAGTGACAGCGATAACGAGAACAACAACCGATACCCATCACGTCTTCCGAGTTTCGCTAGCTAACTTAATTAGGGCTTACATACAGGGTGTAATAGGATACATCACAAAGCCGTTATCTACGAAAAATAAAAATCTTAAGAAAAAATCTACTTCTACTCTAAAACTTTTACTATCAACTTAGTTATAACGTCATCACACAATTTATATGATATAAAAGCTTGTCGTGAAATTTACTTGTGTAGATAAACAAGTATTTTTTTTTGTAAACAATTAAAATTTTAACTAATTGGGAACTAATTGGGAATCCGAATCTGAGGATTTGTGGGTTACAGTCAATATAACCCAAGATAACAATCCTAAAAGAATTGCTTTATGTGCTGTATATGTACCACCCCCCTCCAAGACTTGATACGCAAACTAAGTTTCTTGATAATGTAAGTAACGTTATGAATCAGATTGACAGTGTGGTGATTCTCGGTGATTTTAATCTTGGAGGAATTCAGTGGATTACTGAGCCAAATTGTAATTACACAGTACCTAGCAATTTTAACAGTAGCTTGGAATGCTCTTTAGTTGATTTTTTGGCTATTAATAATCTTTTTCAACTTAACAATATCTGTAATTTTAACGGCAGAATTTTGGATTTAGTTATGAGTAGCATTGAGAACGGGAAAATAAACCAACCTTCACATATTATACTGAGTAAATTAGACCCGCACCACCCTTCACTTTTATATTGTATTGAATCATCTAATACTGTCTGGCTCCGTAATAACGTCAACAGGAATCTTAATTATTTTAAAGCGGACTATGCGGCAATTTCAAGAGAACTAAGGAACACTGACTGGGAATCAATGCTTTCTTCTTGTTGTACCCTTGATGACATGGTGTCTACATTTTATGAAACGGTAAATGCCACGATAGAAAGCAACGTGCCTAGGCGTTCCCTTAAACAGCAGAAATATCCACGCTGGTTTTCCGCTTCACTTATTAAATTAATTGCTGAAAAAGACAAAATCAGGAGACGGTATCGCAAGTTCAGCAACCCGCGAGACAAAATAGAATTTACAATACTACGCGAAAGATGTTCTAAATTGTTTGACATCTGCCATAAAGCTTATAAAAGCAAAATAGAACAGGCAGTGTCTAAAAATGCAAAAGTATTCTGGCAATATATTAAGGAAAAGCGTAACAATAACACCTCATATCCCGAGCGCATGCATCTTAACGGCATTTTTGGCGAAAATAGTACCGATATTGCTAATCTATTTGCTTCACACTTCTCCTCTGTACACCATGACGATTCCCAAACATTTGTCAACACAACCACAGCTATAAGCGACTCTTTGTCTTGCAACATACAGTTCACCGCAAAGGAAATATTTGTTAAGTTGAATCAGCTTGATACCAATAAAGGGGCGGGTCCTGATTCATTACATCCCTATTTTCTAAAACGGTGTGCCGATGTACTGGCTGCACCGTTAGCCAAAATCTACAACCGCTCTCTTACTGAAGGAATTTTTCCACAAGAATGGAAGAAATCTAGAATTGTTCCTGTTTATAAGAAAGGCGATCAGGACAATATTAAAAACTATAGACCCATTGCTATTCTTTCAACCTTGGCCAAAATTTTTGAATCCCTCATTTATCCTGTTTTATATCAACATGTTAGTAAATTTCTTTCAACTCATCAACACGGTTTTAGAAGTGGTCGTTCCATTCAGACTAATTTAACTTGTTTTATCTCTGATTTAACGAAAGAAATTGACAGTGGATACCAAGTTGATGCGATATACACGGACTTTTCGAGTGCCTTTGATAAGGTAAACCATCAACTTTTATTACAGAAACTCGAATCTTATGGTATACATGGTTCCCTTCTTGCTTGGTTCAAATCATATTTGAGCGAAAGGAAGCAAGTAGTTTCAGTAGGAGGCTACGAGTCTAGCCTGTTTTATGCCAAGTCTGGAGTACCACAGGGATCACACGTGGGTCCTCTTCTTTTCATTATTTTTGTCAACGATCTTGCTTCTCGAATTAGCTGTGTCTTTTCTTTCTATGCTGATGATCTCAAAATCTACAAAAGAGTAGAATCACCAGCAGATGCCAGTCTACTTCAACACGATCTTGCTCAAATCAGTCTTTGGTGTGAATCTAACGGGATGACCTTGAATGCTGAGAAATGTTTTTGCATCCGTTTCAGCCGTAAATTACAGCCTTTGATCTCCGCTTACAAAATAAATAATATTACTTTACAAGAGGTTATGGAAATCCGTGACCTAGGAGTAAATTTAGACCAAAAACTAAAGTTCACCTCTCATATCTCTGACACTGTAAAGAAATCGGCTCAAATGTTAGGTTTTATCAAGAGAAATGCGAAATCTTTTGGGGCTAAAACTAAAATTACCCTTTTCAAGGCTTTGGTGCGTTCTCAACTAGAGTATGCCAGTATAGCGTGGAATCCTATGTATACTGTTCATTCGCAGCGTCTCGAGAACATCCAGCGAGCGTTTACAAGACATATAGCATATGTGTCCTCAGGAATTTCCCACAGATGTCCATACGAACAACGTCTGGCATTTTTTCATATTGAGCCACTTCGAAGCCGTCGCACCGTCCATGACTTAGTTTTTCTGCATAAGGTTGTCAATAATCAAATTGAATGTGAATAGTTGCTAGAACGCATCATGTTGTCAGTCCCATATAATCGACCTAGACAGCCAATTTCTAGACTTTTTCAACCTCCAGCCAGTAGAAGTAACATTGGGAGACACTCACCAGTATCAAGAATGTGCATTCAATACAATGAATTTAATTCGAAGTTGCCTGACTTGGATGTGTTCTTTAGTTCCCTGCCGAAGTTCAAAACCCTGTTGCGCTCTCATTTAAACCGACATTTAAAATGTAATCACAATTAGTTAGTATTTATATGGATTTTTTGTTTGTTATTTGATCTCTGTTAGTCATAGATGTTTTGTTTTCAATTTTTATTTTCAATTTTATTTCTACTTTTAATTTTATATAACTCTACGATGCTTTATTGAACTTATGAGAATGTTGTGTACACCTGTAATTGGTACCTACATAAGAACCTTATCCTATACATGTTTATTCTTTAATGTTTGATGTATGTACTGTTGGCGTACCTATTTTAAATAAATAAATAAAAATTTTCAGACTAAGTATATACGAGTACTTAAATCTCACGAAATACTTTTATATCTTAAAACTTGTGTAATGCCATTATAAGTTGATAGCCAAAGTTTTAAAGTAAAAGTTTATTTTTTCTTTTTAGCGCATTTAAATAAAAGCTTGTTTTTTAAAAAGGTTTTTTACTAA
Source organism: Standfussiana lucernea (assembly GCA_964057025.1). Classification (NCBI taxonomy): domain Eukaryota; kingdom Metazoa; phylum Arthropoda; class Insecta; order Lepidoptera; family Noctuidae; genus Standfussiana; species Standfussiana lucernea. The sequence goes on from OZ059805.1 coordinate 8,610,461, forward strand.
TTTTTTTTTTACACCCGTTATTATGAATACAAATAAATTCATAAATTCGTATTCGTAATAACGGGTGTAAAAAAAAAAATTAGTAAAAAACCTTTTTAAAAAACATGCGCTTTAGAAATAAATTGCAGCATTACCTGATGCTGTACCAGATTGTGTGCCGGTATGAGTGAGTTGCAGAACTCGCAGGGCAGTGGCACGTCTTCGTTAGCGGCAGAAGCAGGGCCACCGCGTTCATTTCTAAAATACATATAATATCTCAACTAGTGTTATCAAGGGTACCGCCTGACACTGTCCTGTAAATTGCAAAAAAAGCAAACGAAGCAGTGTAAATGCCGTGTTAAGTAAGGGGGCCTTAGGAGTCTGAAAATACACACTTTCATACAGAAGCACGCGCTTTGAACGCTTTACAGTTACCGACACCAGCCCGATATAGAATACCTACAATACAAAATACACGGTATCGCTACAACACTTACTCATTGTTATTATTGTTGTTGTTTTGGTTGGCACTAATGATCGGGTTCGAATGGTATGGAGCAGTCACCTGGAAGAGATAATATTAAGAGGATTATTATAAAAATCTATAAAAGTTTAACACCCTGTATGTGAAAAATACCGGTACCAAAATAAAAATATTTTATCTCATATAGGCCTAGGTGGGAACTTTGACCTTCAATATCTTCGTAACTAGAAGGTTGCCAGGTAAGGTCCGAAACAAAAAAAAATCGCAATGATAGGAAGAAAAAGTTAAGTCTTTTTACACCCATTATTATGAATGTTCTAATCTTGGAAAGTCCTAGGCTTTTGCGAACAAACAGAATACTTTCGTAAATATAAAATGAAGGCAGTCAGCATATCGATTTCTTTCAATTTATAGCTAAGTGACTCGCGAGGATCCATTTTAAATATAGCGCGGACTGCTCTCTTTTTAACCGACTTCAAAAAAAGGAGGAGGTTGTATGTTTTTTTTTTGTGTTTGTTACCTCATATCTCCGTCATTTATGAACCAATTTGAAAAATTCTTCTTTTATCTGAATGGATCTACTTCCCGATTGGTCCCATATAAATTTCATCAAAATCGGTTCAGCAGTTTGGTTTTGAAATCAAAATAACTGGAAAAAATGTCATCCAAGTAAAAGAAATTGTGAAATTGATACTTGACAAGGATTTGTGTGTGATACGATAACTAAAAAGGGTAAAATAAAAACTTTTTTGCAAAAAAAAAAACAACCGACAATTTTAATACTACAAAAAATAACCGACTTCCAAAAAAACACCAAAAAGTGGAAAATAACTTTACTTTCGGAAGTCGGTGACTATTGTTTGTTTCATTGACTTTTTTGCCACCGACTTCCGAAAGTAAAGTTATTTTCCACGTTTTGGTATTTTTTTTGGAAGTCGGTTATTTTTTGTAGTATTAAAATTGAATCTACGTCCGCTGCTGATCCCCACAGCAGAATGCCGTAAGACAATACTATGTAAATAAGCAAAGTATACTAAACTTGCTGTGGCTTTATTATTTAACTGCCTTATTTTCGTTACTGCACATGCAGCAGACTGCCGAGCGGACCTGGGTCGGGCAAAAAGTTCTATTGGGTTTTTCCTTTTGAAATTTCTCAGTAGTAGCCCGGTGTTTGGAGGTTGGCGGTATGAAACCAAACTGTTACCTGTGCAGAATCCCATACGAGTTAAAATTGGACAACATTTGGTCATCTCAGTCTACCTCTTCGGAAAACACAGGGTTGGTATAATGTTTTTTACCCTACTTATAATAATCATTACAAAAAACAACATCATTGAAAAAAAACAGTTGACTACTGCAGCTCACCTCATTCAATCCCCTCCGCAACTCCCTTAACGAAGACTTGATCTCACTGAACCGATCCCCACTCTTCCTCCCCACCTCAACCTCCCCGCTGTTCCGCTGTTGCCGCATATCCTCGTCTTTCCTCAGCTGCATTTCACTGAACCTCTCCATAAACTCTTGAGGAGTCATCGGCTTCAGGTTTCTGAACTCCTGCCGTCGCCTCTCAGGGTCATCGTTCGCTGCAGTCCCTAAGACATGACCAGGTTGGACCTGGTTCTCCGGGCTCCTGTACATGCGACCTTGCAGACGATTCTTGTTGTCCACGTAGGATTCAGGGTTTTGGAGAGCGTCCATTTTGCGCAATTTCTCGATCTTCGCTGCTGCGCTTAAAACTGGTGGTAGGCCTGGAATGGATATGATGAAATCGATGAAAAGATTCTTATAGGGTTAAAATAAGAAATGGAAAAAATTGGCTTAAGTAGCAAGCAAGTTTTTCCTAGAGTACATAATGTGTACTTGAAAAATAAGTGAGGTACCATCTGAAAACAGTACAACGTCGCCGATGCCAATTACGGTAAATCATTAAAAGTGCCTCATGGAATTGTTTCTGTTTGAAGGCAAGTTTTGTTGGTGGTCCTCAATAAATAAATGAAAATAGAATAAGAATGGGCCCAGTATTGAGCCTTGAAGAACACCTAACTGAACTGGTATCCCGGAAGATTTCTCACCATTTATATATCCACACAAAAAACCTACTATGTAAATATCAATGATTTACGTAATTGGCTTCGTGTTGGACACCGCAATGAGTTTATGACGTGGTTTACGTAAAAGTTTGTCATGATGATGATATACACAATTAAAGGCTTTGGGGAGTCCAAAGATTACTTGGTTCTCTCCCAAGTCGAGATGAACAAACGCAGATAGCATATACGGCAATCAGGGGGGTTACCATGATCTGTTAGTGCAGAAATGTTTTAGTATTATTCCGAGAGTGGGTAAGAGATGGTGCTAGACCCACCAGAGATATAAATTGACAGATAGAATATACTTTATTGTACTCCAAAATGTTACACAGCTCTTTTACAATATTACTAATTCTATGGGTTCAGTGACGTTCTTATCGCAGTTGACGATCATTGGAGGCTCTTGCTTAGCGAAAGTATATTCTAAGTGCTGCGACTCACCCACAGACAAGTTATAGGCGGTCTGCTCCTGCCTCTGGCGCTCCTCTCTCTGCTGGCGCTGTAGCGCGCTGTAGTAGGGCAGGTCGCGCACGGGGGATGCGGGCGGCGGGGAGCGGCTCGGCGGCTTCGGAGCCGGACGCTTCTTCACGGCGCCGCGAGAAATGCTTCTAAAAGGAAAGGGTACTTTGAAGGTTGCTTTGAAGGTTAGCTTGTTGACTCACCTTGTCAATGTTCTACATCTCTGTTCTGTTCTAGATTTGTCTCAGTCCTGATTCTCGCTCGACATTGGGAGTAAAGTGGAATCCTTCTACAGATCAATTTACATTTCATCAACCAGTGGAACCAACAAACACATGCTCTATCATTTGATCTCAACTATCGAAGCTATATGATCCACTAGGTTGGCTTTCACCTGCTACAATAAAGGCCAAACTTATTTTCTAACAACTGTGGACTACAAACCTCAACTGGAATGATCCCGTACCGCAACATGTACAAAATCAATGGGAAGAGTTCAGGAACGACCTGAAATACATAGGTCAGATCGCTATTCCTCGATGGATGGGAGCTAAAAACACCCCAGTCTAGTTACATGGGTTTTGCGATGCATCGGAAAAGGCATACTCATGTGTGATTTATTGCCGAAGCATCAAAGACGATGGCCAATACATGACTCGTGTAGTTGCAGCGAAAACGAAGCTCGCCCCGATAAGAAAATTGATGACACTGCCCAGACTCGAACTGTGCGGCGTTCACTTATTATCCAGACTAGCGAAAAAGGTCATAGAGTCGTTAAACAAACAGACAGTAACAATACAAGCTTGGATTGACTCAATGGTCGTTTTGGGATGGCTACAGGGCGACGTGTCCCGCTGGAAGACATTCGTAGCAAACAGGGTTACGAAAATTTTAAAAAATTTGCCGCCATCGCGTTGGAGACATGTTAAATCCGAGGAAAACCCGGCGGATTGTGCTAGTTGTGGCTTACTTCCGTCACAACTAGTCCAACACAAACTTTGGTGGGAGGGACCTATGTACGTGGCTGATACAAAACAACATCCCAGATCATTCGATAGAATTCGAAGCACCTACATTAAAACACAAGAACAAGAAGCAAGTCTGTGCATCCCAAACATCGTCATCGATTATCGAAGAGCTTTTATGCAAACATAATTCTATTACACGTGTCGTCAGAATTCTAAGTTGGATTATAAGAGTCAAGGCAAACAAAGACAATGCGCGATCGCCTTACTTAACAACAGTTGAACTTGAGAACGCATCGAATATCGTTATCAAGGTAGTGCAAAATAAACATTTTGGCGAAGATATTGTACATTTACAGAAACATGGCAAGGTGCATTCAAAGAGTTGTCTGCCTAATTTGAATTATTGGACAAGCAAGGTCTCTTGAAAGTCGGGGGACGTTTAACAGAATCAGCCTTGAAGATCTCACAAAAACATCCAATTATTTTGCCACACAAAGCTCGGCTCGCAGAACTTTTGATCGACAACTCACATATTTCGACACTGCACGGGGGTGTAAGACTCAACTTGACACATTTGCGGAACAAATACTGGATACTCAGAAGTGTGAGGACAGTAAAAGGTCACATTCTCAAGTGTATCAAATGTCATCGCTTCAAGACAACTACTAGCAAACAGCTAATGGGAAACTTAACAAAGCCCCGAGTCACTCCATCGCGTCCATTTACGCACACAGGCGTTGATTTTAGGGGACAAGTGGAAGTCAAGGCCAACAAGGGCAGAGGGATTAAGACGTCCAAGGCCTATGTTTCAATATTCGTCTGCCTAGCAACAAAGGCCATTCATTTAGAATTGGTCTCGGACTTGAGTACTGCAGCCTTTCTCGGCGCGTTCAAACGTTTCTGTGCCCGAAGAGGAACGCCAAAGTGTATGTACTCTGACAACGGTACAAATTTTGTAGGCGCAGCCAAACACTCATACATGAACACAAATAAGCGTTAATGCACTACATCAACAAAGGACTCTTGAGCGAGTTAGGGAAGCTTGGAGTTGAGTGGCAGTTCAACGCTCCAGTTTGGCCATCAGCAAGAGGACTGTGGGAGGCCGCAGTCAAAAGCATGAAACACCACCTGAAACGCGTTATAGGCGAACAAAAGCTGACATTTGAGGAGGTTTCCACACTGCTAGCCCAGATTGAAGCGTGTCTCAACTCTAGGCCGCTGGTTCCTCTAACAGACGACATTGACGATCTGGACTACATAACGCCTGCACATTTCTTCGCAGGAGGGCCAATACTGTCAAGCCCACTCTCACCTGACGTAGACATCAGAAACATTAAAACTAGATGGCAGTTACTGGAAAAAATGCACAAGGATTTCTGGAAAAGATGGTCATCTGAATATCTTCAAACACTTCAAACGAGCAGCAAGTGGCATTATGCAACAAAGAATCTTGAGATCAACGACATCGTATTGATCAAAGATGATCACTTGCCGCCCTCTAAATGGCTCTTGGGAATATGGAGACACATCCTGGTAAGAATGGACACGTTCGAGTGGTGACCCTGAAAACAAAAAATGGCACTCTAAAACGCCCTATCATCAAATTATCACGACTACCTGTCGTAAATGCAGGGTGCGTTGAGAGTGAAAGTGACACAGTGCCTCTCGAACAACAGAAAACTGAGAGACCGAAGCGGAAGAAACCTGCTAAAAGATCCCTAAACAGTTACGTTTGCATATTTTTCACGTTTGCCTTATGCATAGCTACATCACTGCAACAGACTACAGTGAACGTCACCACATTGTCGTCAGCAAAATTAGTCTACTTCGACAAAATTGCTGAGATGCAAATACGACAAGACGATTGGAAAATGGTTGTGTATTACAATATGACAACATACTGGCGAAGCTTACAAAACATGGCAGACTACGTCACACATTTAAACAGTCTGACTAAGGAAGAGCCAACCTTGATATCCATTGCCTCTCAACTAGAACACGAAATCAAAGAAATACAGCACTATAACGATGTTTTGCGATCGGAACACGGAACGCGAAAGAAAAGGGGGCTGATAAATGGAATTAGTTATGCCGCAAATTATCTATGTATTTGGAGTCCTTGACGAAGACTTTGCCAAAAATACGATAGTGACATCAACCTCATACAAAGCAACGAAAACCATTTACTCAACCTCTACAAGGAACAAACATCGATTGTGGAAGACGAGTACAATGTTTTGAAGAAAAACGAGTATATCATGAACAAGCAATTTACGCTAATAAACAAACGCTTCCAAGAAACAAACGAGCGCAGCCACGTTAAACGTTGCAATGCACTCAATGTGATGTCATCTGCTTTAGCTGCCAACTTGATAATCTCCAACATACGGAGAGTTCAACAATTACTGCTCGACTTAGTGACTGCTGTAAAGGGCGGACGCGTCGATGCACATCTACTGAAGCCAGATCAGTTACAAGAACAATTAAACATAATATCTGGACAATTACCTAGTGACCTGTCGCTGCCCTGCACAAACAGCCATCAGTGCATTCGACACATGTATAAATTGTCACGAGTACACGTCAAGCTGACGAGAGACTTCTTTCTCTTTGAAGTCAAGCTGCCTTTGGTGAACAACGAACAGTACGAGCTTAGCCGAGTCATACCCATTCCTTCCATAAAAGGACAGACAGAGAAGCATATCATGCCTACTTCTGAATATTTGGCAGTAAACCTCAAGAAGGACGTCATGATGCCTCTAACATACGACGACCTAAGCACATGTATACAACTGAGAAAACACCACTTACTATGTACACTGAGCTTACCAGTTTATGACATAAAGCAAGCCACAACGATGTGTGAGGCACAAATATTATAGTAAACAATAAGAACTTATCAGCGTGCTGCGTGCCACACGACTGTATCAAGTTGCAGCGACAAGTGGATACAGTTACACAATGATGGCGCGTGGCTCTACACATGTTGTAAACAATACTTGACTCGCATTTTCTGTCCATCTGGCACACTATCAAAACAATTAAGTGCTACTGGTATTATCACACTTGATCCTGGATGCATGTTGAAAGGAGATAACGTTATACTTCGCTCTCATAACAACTTCCACAGTGAGATAAGCGTGACTGAAGACGAGCTTTACTAGAAAGAATCGACTATAAATCACTTCATAGCTGACAATAACTATACTTTTAAAACCGAGAATCATGAAGTGATGATGAAGACATTGAAAGTCAGGATAGAACAGGTGAAGATGCACCAAGAGATTATAAACGAGGTAGCAACTTCCCACGACACACATCGCTTTATCATGTATAGCTTTATGCTCATCGTTGTTGTTGGGGCTTGTCTACGGATCAGCCTCAAACTGAGGAAACGCTATTGTGCAGTTCTTCGAGTTATCCACAGACCTGATAACCCGGACCAGGAGCAGGCCATCAGCGAACCACAACCACAGACGAGCCATGACACTTGCTGCACGCACAAGGTCGACAGAGCAACCTAGCCCGCAAGCTGTTTGATTTAGATATAAGCTTCAGACTTTATATTATTTAGTTACATTGTCTATTTACTGTTAAGCTACTTTTACATTTCTTTTACTGTGTTTACATAATTTATACATTTTGATTTTTTTTTTTTGTGATTTGGGAGCATGTACGAGCACGCTCGACAACTTTATGCTGACGCCCGCGATCACATGTACTCATATTTATACCTTATTACATGCGCATTACTGTAACTAAGTTGAGTTCAATAAAGCTGCTCGGTGCATACACATGTCGGGGTTTTCCTTCCACATTACACATAAGAATTCCCGGCATACATCGCGCCTCTGCGGTAGGACTCCACAACATCTGACTGCGACTATGAACAATCTGCACATCATATTTTATGGGAGTGTAGTCTTTAGCAGAATAAATGCAATATTATGTTAGATAGTGTACCTGTACAGGTTATATCCGGATTTATATACTATTCGGACCCAGAAAAAATTTCCGTGCTTTCAAGCGTTTTTGCTATACCTATTATTGGAATCAAATATTAGTGATAATATTCATCCGTGGTGCTGGGCTGGGAACTGGGCTTATCCCAGTTGTAAACGTCCTTGTTCTGTTCTGTCTCCTGCTGATGTGGAGAGAAATGGAAATTATGTTTTTCTTAATCCCCTACTATTATTTTCTGATTAATTTCATTGCGACATCCAATACAGTTAAATTGTTTCTTTGGGACTTGTTGTGCTTCATTGTCTCAGCGATAGTATAGGATATACCAGTTTTCTAAGTGTTAGAAGGTATTTACTATGAAAGCTTCGAGTTCATTTATTAAAAAAATAGGACCGATGGTAAAAAATTCATTCATCTGCCTAGTTTTTCCTCATCTACGCTGGGGTCGGCATAAAGTCTAACCGGATGCAGTTGGATACCAATATTTTACATGGAGCGACTGCTTATCTGACCTTCACAACCCAGTAATATACGATACCCCTTGGTAAGCCCGGTTGTCAGACTTCTCACTACCCGTAACGACTGTCAAAGATCTACATACATAACAAAGAAATTATTCGTAACATAACATCACTCCTATAATATCCGAAGGGTGAGGTTTACCTATAGTGAACCCACATTTCGCTGGGGCACTTAACCACTCAAACTCAAAGCATTTATTTCAATTAGACCATTACAGGCACTTTTGAATGTCAAAACACAAAAAATAAACTAAGCTACAGTCCCTGTCACAGGGCATAATAACTTGTGAAAGTACTGTAGTTGCCCATTCGAAAGCGTAGATCCTATGGAGAAGAATGGGCAAGAAACTCCATGGACACTCTTGTAAATTAATATGTTTTTACAAAATCTTGGTTACATCATTCATGTCGAGATTATACATACATGTGAGAACGATGTAGAAAGACGTACGAGTAAGAGCGTCCAGAGTAAAAAGATAAAATCAACAATTCAAAAATACAATAATCCATGGCAGCTGCGAGATGACCAGTCCCTACTGGCAGCGCCCGTTCACGAACATGACGCATGGATCGGCCATCATTCAACTCAACCATTTTGAAGGGAAGTAGACCAACAAGGCACAAACCGAGAGCCATTCTACCTGAAAAACTCCAGTTAATAATAAGATACTTACAAATCCTTATGCACTTTGTTAGTAGCTTCCACGTTGGTGTTTATCTGCGGCTGATCATTAGTCCTCTTCTTCGAGCCATTGGCTAGGTTAGCCTGGACTGTCCTCCAATCAGTGGACGATCCCTCGCCAGCCAACGATGAAGAAGATGAGCTTGAACTTCCACTGCTGAAGTAGCTTTGAATGAGGAAATACCGAGTCTTAAGCGTACGCACCGACTTATAATTCGATATAACAATGAATCATTGTTACCTTTCAAAATCAGTAGGAAGTTTAAAATACGATAGCTCCGGTTTTGATAAAGCCGAGTTCAAACAGCCATGCTACGCAATACGTTCGTGGCATTTTTAATAAGATCGCGGAGATAAACTCGTGACCACTCTTCTTGACGCGGCACTCACTACTGAGAGCACCGCGCCGATCGATTAGGAGTCTCGTCGTTGCGCATGTTTGTGTGAGTGGGCCGTTTCGAGCGTTTATAGGTAGTTTCCGTACTGTCCATATTCATATTGTGTCTATGTTGTATGTTATCAGCGCGCGTTCGTAATCTCAAAGATAAACGATGGTTGCAAGCATAAACTGTTCCTGGGCGATTAATTATGTCAAATTGGAACACGTTTATTTGTAATTTAATGTCAATGTACTCTAATATGTACTATATTGCATGCAAATAAAGTTATTATTGTATCCTAATGTAAGTTACCTTGTATCCTGAGGACCTGCAGTCCTAGTCACATCAGGCCTCGGCAAGTTGATATTCTTCAAGTCGTTAGGTCTAGTATTTATGTTAGACGTGGATGGGATTGAGAAACCATTGTTGCTATTAACCGAGTTGGTTGGTCGGGAGAAACCATTGGCCGAGGGGGTTGGTCGCGAGAAACCTTTATTGACATTTGAGGTGGTTGCTCTAGAGAAACCGTTGTTGCTAGTGGAGGGCATGTTGGTATTTCCGACGATTTGATTGGTGTTCGTCATCTTGCTGACCAGCGGCTTCGCTGGGCTCTTTGGAATCTCTTTCTTTGGGGCAGGAGCGGGATCTGAAACGATTTATGGTAATGTTAGCGATGTATGTGTAGACTGACTTGCAGTCATAGTGCAAAACGTAGACTTCTAAGAACAGGCGAGAAATTCTATCGGTACTTCTTAAATGAATTAAGCAACAGGAAAATGACAGTATCAGTAAATTTTAAGATGGCAAAAATCGCGGAGTGCTTGCGCGGATATCGTACTTTGAAAGATTCTTCAGTACATTTTCTCTCAAAATCCGGTGAACAGTCCGTGAATCCAGTCCACAATGCGACGCCAGCGGTTTGACCGCACGTTCACTCTTGCATGCTTACCGTCGTCCAATCGAATGAACCCGTGGTTGGACTCGACGTGCAGCTGGCGGTACTTGATCATAACCCACTCGTGGCACTGGGGGCACTGCTCCGTGCGCACCCCGCAGTAGTTCTCGTGAGCCGGCAAGTCGCGGCGCGGCAGTTCTAGCTCGCAGAACCTTTGTAGCAATTTGGAAAATAATCTCTATTATTTTTGTGGTGTTCACAAAAATAACTAGTTAAGACGTTGTGTTTAGAATAAACCCACCAAATTGTCAGTAAGTAGAGAACAACTAAAAGGGAACGTCCAGTCCCCACCAGACACGTATATCGGGACTCACTTGAGACGCCACATAGGAGGGACCTATGTGGCGCCAAGTTCCGCCTTCCACATCTAGTCTAAGCCTAAAAGCTTGGTTTGCCCTTATAAAGTACTATTCTTCATGATGTTAGGGTTTCTGAACAGCCTACTTGCCCTTGGGGCTTGCCGTATTGTTGGCCCATAGACACGCCACTGTCCATGCCAGCCACCTTTTTAGGGTCGTCGGTCCCAGTTTACGCTGTCGATACGCGACTTCTCCTCCTACATGATCTATTCGAAAATTGGGGAGAAGGGAGATGTGTGGTGTTACGCGAATGGATAAAATAAGAAATAGGTACATAAGAGGAAGTCTGACAACCAGTCTTACCGAGGGGTATCGTATTACCCAGTACTAATTGGGTTGTGGAGGTCAGATAGGTAGTCGCTCTATGTTAAATCAGCTGCATCCGGTTGGACTGGAAACCGACCCCAACATACATAGTTGGGAAAAGGCTAGGCAGATGAAGATGAGGAGGAAGCCTTAAAGTTGCGCCGGTGACTGAAAAGTTGTATGGTGAAAGCTTGGTACGGGCGTGTAATGCGGAAGAATGTGGAAAGTTTGTTTTGTAAAACAATGGATGGACTGTGTGAAGAAAGGAAGGAGGTGTCTGATGAGATGACGAGTAATAGAGAAGTATGGAAGAAGAAGACATGATACGCTGACCCCAAAAAAATTGGCATAAGAGAACGAATGATGACCTATTAGAAAATTGACGTTACCTGCATGACTTGATGGTATGTGCGCAAGAGTCCCGGATGTGATCCTCCAAGTCGGTGCCGCACACGCTCTCGCCGCATTTCGTACATGGTTCTGATGACAAACAAACATACAATGCAAGTAATATTCTCAGCGCGTACTTTACTTTTTTATGAGATTATAATGTTAATATTGTTCGGAGACTAAATAATCACAGCCGCACCGGTCGATCTTAAAGGTTAAGCCGTGCTTACCACGGTCAGTCTTTAGATGGGTGACCATTCATTGCATATCGAGGTTCCCTCGTGCCACGGAAAGCACGCTAAGCCGTTGGTCCCGGCTATCATATGTAGACCTTCGACAGTCGTTACAGGTAGTCAGTGGCCCGAATGTCTGACAACCAGTCTCACCAAGGGGTAACGTATTACTCAGTACTAACTGGGTTGTGGAGGACAGACAGGCAGTCGCTCCATGTAAAATACTGGTATTCAGCTGCATCCAGTTACACTGGAAGCCGACCCCAACATAGTTAGCAAAAAGCTAGACAGATGATGAATGTTAATATTCCTATAAGCAAATGTGATTATGACATTAATACTATTCCGAATCTAAATCTTAAAATAAGATAGGTAAATAGTATTATAGTATGTAAGTATAAGTATGTAACGCCTACTTTACTGGCTTGTAGCGAAGCAGTCAAAGTAATACCTGACAAAAGCTTACTCTGCTGCTATTAAATCTGGCAAAATGAGGGTGTACTGTGGGTGGAGATTACAGGCCTGAATTATTTATGTTAAAATCAAAGTCTGGCCCATCATTTTGCCATTAGCCCTGGAAATCCTCTCGCTATAAAAATAAAATAATTGTGACTGCGTCGTTGACATAGTGGTTGCCTCCTGTCAGAGCGCTTTTTTATTCTACGATCCAGTGAACCCGACTTGCAAGAAAAATATCAATCAGGTTTATGCCTACCTAGATGAAAAGTCAGCGAAATCTTTTGTTCTACATGCCCCAAACAGCTGCGTAGTGTTGCCAAAGAAGAGATGGATTCATACGCGCACTCTGTAGATATTTATAACGGCACTTAATCATATGTTTTGATTGCTATCACTTATTTTGATGACAAGCCGACGGACAGTTGTGCCTTTGTGCTAGAAGCTCACGCCCGTATGCCAGAAGAGGTTGGCAGAAGGGAGAGAGGGGGAGGAAGACATACATAATATAAAAAAATCTGTATTACTAGAAAAATGGGTACCGTAACTCTCCTTAAATACAAAGGTCTAACGTAATAATACGTGCACTTAGGTGTCAAAGAAGTGCACTCGTACTAGGATTAATTTAATTATTTATATTGTAGGCTAGTATAATATGAGTCTATATTTCCTACCTGACCTGACTACCCCTCAAAAGAGACAACGAAACAAATTCAGGGTCAAGTCTCTTTGACAGTACAGACATTGAATAATATTGTGTTACAAAATGCAGGATAGACGGCTTTTTGAGGAAAGTACCAGAAAATGTTTGAGTAAACTCGTCCCAGCAGACGGTACGTGGGCATCAGCCCTGAGGGAAAGAGACGAAACTCTACAGGACGAAGACAGGACGTCAAGCCCCATCTCTTTCGCACACTGAAGTAAGTTTTAAATAATACTTCTACAAGAGAGTTGGTAGTAGGCGACCTAGAGAGTAGGCTAGTATTAGCGAGAAACATAGCGGGAGTGCGATCGCACGCGGCAGCATAGACGATGTGGTCGGCAGCACGCTCACTTCACTCTACCAACTACCGGTTCTGTTCTGAGCGACGGAAAAGGATAGGAACCCGCATTTCCTTGTTACGTTATACGAACTAGTTCGTAGCGACCGGGAACACAAGCAGCGCGTAAAATTGGCGGATATAATCATCGGTGACACATGCCCACATGAACAACGGCATGACGCGTGACGGTGCGCCTGCAACCGTGCTACTTCGCCGACGCACTAACACTATCAGTAATTGCGTCTTAATCGTAGATTAGATGCAATAGCTCGCGATTTCATAAATCCCCCATTTACCAAGGCCAGAGTTTAGATGAATTCTTTCTTTGTGTTTAATAATTCCAGTAATAGAACGAACTGAGAAAAAAATAACGAGGATAGATAAACAGGCCTTGAATTAACTTTCTTGGTTTAGTTAACGTTTGTTGTCAGTCACTCAACCACATGGTTAGTCATATTGGTCTTCCTCAGAACACCCTGGGTAGTGATCGCTAAAATCTTCCTGAATGACGTCATGTCATAATGGACCTAGTGAACGCCGCAGGAATCTGTTGAATGCAAGAAGCACAGGTCGACATGGCGACGCTTGGGAGCAGCTGTGCACATCTAGCTCATGATGTTCTGAGCCATTTGGCGGTATCACTTCAGCAAGATGACAAGGAGGATAGCAAAAGCAATGAGTACTAGACTGTAGTAACCAGAGTGTTTGGACAGGCCTTCTGTATATTCGTAGTTCGTACCAATACGCAATAAGTAGTCCTACATGCCATAAGTTACTGATGATGGGTACTTACGCAATTTGTGCAGCTTCTCGTGGTGTTCCTTGAGCTCGGCGTAGAGTACCGGCTCCTTGCAGACGGGACACACGCGGATGTTGCGCGCGCAGTGCACGCTGTGGATCGTGAAGTTCACCTCCGGGATCTCGCGTTTACTGCGCAACAAAACAAAGTATCATCAGCCTACAACGTTGCCACTACTGGGACTGGGACGCAGGCCTCCTCTGAGGAGTGGGTCATAAATCATAATCCATAACGCAAGCCCAGTGCGGATTGGTATATGTCACAAATGTCATCGAATTTTTTTTCTAGGACGTCTTCACGATATTCTTCAATGTTTTAAAAGCAGTGTTGTATAAAGCCTGCTTGAATTTAAATCAACTTACTACCTGCATCTCTTTAGTCAAGCCCCAGGATTACCACAAGAAAACATAATTATGGAGTGCCATAATTATGTTGCAAAATTCAACCAAGGTTGCAAAGCTTAGACTCTTAATAAATAAATAACTAACGTTATTGGGTGGCAAATGTGGCAATCAAGCAAGGGCCCGATGCCTACAAAGCTTTCCATGAAGTGATTCCGATGTTATACAAATTCTGCCTCACTTTTTAATCTTCTAGAAAAAGTCCCATAATAGGATAATGAAATAAGAATACATAATGGACTGAGAAAACGCTTACAGAGAGTTGTATCGTATACTGTAGCACATTTCTACCTTAAGAAACTCTCTAACAGAAAACCAACGCCTTCTAAATATAGTACCGTCATTTTGACCTCCACGGTCCCCCTCTGGCAAAAATCAGGCTTGATACCGAAATAAAACATATTGAACTTCCGATAAGTTCGACCGATGTCAGGCGTATTATGTAATTTTTAGGTCAGTCGTACAGGGCAGCATCGGATGCAAATAGATTACCTATCGAAAGGGAAATTAGAACTCATGAATACGACTGAGAGCGTTGATCGCACTGGTGACGTAGCAAAAATATCAACAAAGGTTCATGAATTTATGTAACTTTGCTAGTCTGCTTGGAGAATTTGAACTAATGGTCATAAAATGACCAAAGTGGTCACCGGTCAAATATGTAGATCTTATGAAGACTCAAAAAAAAATATTATGCCATTTTTTATGAGGAATCTTATTAGGGTTTATCCTTTATCTCCGGAGGAACTACATGCCATTAACTAAGGAAGTGCGATTGAAACAGACATGCGGCCAGCGCGGCGGCCGGCGCGGTCCAGTCATTTTCGTCCGAGCTCTACCAATAGTGATTAAATAGTAAATTCATCATTAATTTACACAATTATTCCATTCATTTGATCCTTGAACTCCATGTGCCTCTAAATCAGGGCCAAGTAGCGCATCATTTGGAAACGATTCATGTAGCCATTCCTACATTATAAATTATTTAATAACCACACTGGTAAGTATTTTTTTTTTTACCAGAACCTGTGTCCTTATTGCTAGTCTCAGGAAAGTAGCCAAGTTGTGGTGTTTCGGCATAAAACAGGATCTGTGCGTCCATTTTAAATGACGGTTTTCAAATATGTCCTTGTGTATCGGCACGGAGCTAGTAAATATCAACAAAAGATCACGGCCCGGTTACGTCCCTGACACGGCCCGGTTACGTCCCTGACACGGCCCGGGTCCAGATGGATGTTTGCAGTTACTAGAGCTAAATTATGATTTTACAAAGCTACAACATCTGACCTGTTGAGTACTATGTCTGTAAATAAATGAAATAAACAGTCTCGTCCTGTAGGAGCTGGCACTATCTTAAAGGATGATTTATGAACGATCATGCCGAGGCGCGGAAACATTATGGTACGTATTAATGTAAATGTTGCTCATCCGGGCGCACACAAGACTATTAGCGCTGTATGACCTACGTTATCCAGGTAATGAAACACAGAGATGTTCGTCGTATCGCACGTGGTTTGTAATGGCGTGGCTCGTGTCTCGTATGTGCAAGCTATAGCTCGGAGTTCATCATGCCTTAAGCTGAAGCCACAAGGCAAGGAGCTTCGCTTGGTGAGCGTAGCTTGAACCAGTGACGAATTCATGCAGACTGTTGAGTGTGGGTCAAGATGAAAACGACGAGCTGTGCAGAACGGTTTATATTTTCAAAATGTAGGTACAAAACTTTTGGCGGAGGAAGCGCGCGTTGCATGTCGCGTTTGTAATGGCACTGTCTATTAGCAAAAAAAATGTGGCGGTCCGAGACTCGCCCCTCTTCCGCTCATACCCCGCGCACTTCCTCTTACAATGTCGTATCGCGCCGCTAACATACCCCACCCCAGTGCTGCCTCAGCAGCACTCTTCATCTACCGGTATCCGAGCAATGCGCGTAACCGATCTAGTCAAAATTCCAGATTTCGTTTTTACTCGAACCATTCTGACTCGGTCATCTTTTCCTGGCATGACTTCCTGAATAATTCCTTTGGGCCAAGAGTTGCGGGGACTGTCTGGGTCCACTATAAGTACAAAGTCGCCCACTTGTACATTTTTGTGTTCATCTTGCCACCTCTTGCGGGGCAGCAAGTCCGGTAGTACTTCCTTGACCCATCTGCGCCAGTACATGTCAGCCAATCTCTGTGCAATTCGCCATTGTTTGCGCAGATAAACGTCTGAATCATCAAATTTTCCGATGTGAGGTAAGGTAGACGACGATCCCAGCAAGAAATGATTAGGTGTTAATGTTTCAGGATCATTTGGGTTCACAGACACGTGAGTCAACGGCCGGCTGTTCACCATATTCTCAACTTCTGTCAACAGAGTGTTAAGAGTTTCATCTCTCGGCGCACGTTCTTTCAAGATTACTCTCAGGCTGGTCTTTACGCTTCTGATGAGTCTTTCCCACGCCCCACCCCAGTGGGGACTCGCAGGCGGTATGAAAGTCCATTTTGTTCCTCGATTTAAGGCCTCATTTTTCAGCACTTCTTCGTCCAGCTCCTTTATAGCTTTTTTCAGCTCCGTATTCGTTCCTCGGAGATTTGTTCCATTATCGGAATACAAATATTGAGGCCATCCCCGTCTCGCGGCCATCCTTCGCAATGCCATAATAAAGGAGTCGGTTGTAAGATTAGTAACTACTTCCAGATGGATTGCTCGTACTGTCAAACAGGTAAATAAGACGCCGTATCTTTTCTCGCGACGTCTTCCCACCGTAACTTCCATGGGACCAAATAAATCCACACCGCAGTAAGTAAAGGGCCGTTCGTGATGGGCCACTCGAGCACCAGGTAAGTCTCCCATTCTTTGTACTTCTGGTTTGGATTTTCTAATTTTACAAGTTGAGCACTTAGATGTTACATGCTTAACGGTAGGTCTAAGTCTGGTGATCCAATATCTTTGTTTGATTTCATTTACTATAGTTTCTTGATTTCCGTGTGCGTAGTAGTAATGATAATACTTGACGATCAATTTAGCAATATAACTTCTTCCATTTAATATTACAGGGTTTTTAGTTTCAGGTAGAATACCAGCAGCAACCCCGATGCGGCCACCGACCCGCAACACTCCGTGTTCGTCCAGGTAAGGAGACAAGGTAAGTATGTTACTTGTTTTTGGTACACATCTGTGGTTTTTTATTGCAGATAACTCCTTGCTAAACCATTCAGCTTGTGACTTTTTCAGTAATAATATTTCAGCATTCTTCATAGTGTCGTCGAACTCAAAGGTAAGCTTCTTGCATTTATTTATAAACTTGAGTACCATAGAAGCCGATCGACGTAAGCGTAGCCATGAACTAAATCGAGTAGCATCAGGTACGGGTAAGTAAATATGTTGTGTATCTTCTTTTATTAAATTAATACATTCCAATAGTGTTTCTTTCCTTTCACCAGATATGACGTCAAGCGGCCATTCGTCTTCTTCGCAGTGTAAGAACGTTGGGCCGTATATCCATTCATTTGGCAGTACAGGGTAGGAGTAGTTTTCTCTCGTAGCAGTATCGGCTGCGTTTAGCTTTGTTGGTACGGATCGCCATTCATTCATCTTGGTTAGCTCATCAATTTCGCCTAACCGGTTTGCTACGTAGACTTTAAAATCACGAGCATCATTTCTTATCCAGTGTAGTACTGTTGTCGAGTCGCTCCAGAATATTCGTCGCTCAGGTTTTATTGTATGTTCTCGTGCAACTGAGTCTGCTAATCTAGCTGCTAAGACAGCAGCTTGAAGCTCCAAGCGCGGAATAGTAATCGGTTTGTTTCCTACAACCCGACATTTACTCGCAATGAATGCTACGCGTATAATATTCTTGTCGTCAATCCATCTCCAATACGCGACGGCGCAGTATGCCTTGCTAGACGCATCACAAAATATATGCATCTGTAGGTTTCTATAACTAGCATGAGTAGGAATCTTTCCATCATTTAACATGCAACAGCTGTGTGTCATAGCCATAGCGCTCGTAGCCGATTCCGCGTCCGCTACATTCGTAGCAATCTTCGTAGCACTCGTAGCCGTAGCGCTCGTGTTGGATGGCGGGGGAATTTTGTCTTTCTTCTCGCTCACTCCTATGGTAGCAGCCGGATAATGCCTTGGCAAGCCAAAATCTTGTAATGTTTTCAATAAATTGATCCATTTTGACCATTTCTCGAACACTGTATCAGGTATATAATCATCCCAATTAATATTTAATTTCCAAGTTTCTTGAAGAATAATTTTTCCATTTATGGTGTACGGTGCTAGGATGCCATATACGTCAAATATAGACATGACCACACGTAACATTTCTCTCTTGGTAGGTTTTTGTGTTCCCGTTATAATATTTTCGGGTATCCGCTTGAAAGATACGTCGAATCTCAAAGTATCATCACTTGGATGCCAAATCAATCCAAGCGTACGTTCGCCTTCATACTGTTGACCTATTTTAAATTTAACGGCTGCATCGCCGAGTAAATCTTTAGGTAAGCTCGCAAGTACTTGTTTACTGTTGCTCGTCCAATTCCGCATTTCGAAACCGCCTTTCTGGTGAATTAACATGACGTCATGAATCAGCTGTATCGCGGTCTCTTCGTCAGGTAGGCTGTCTATATAGTCATCCATATAGTGGCTTTTATATATAGCAGAAGCCGCAGCGGGCATTGATGACTCATACTGCTTCGCGTTCTTGTTCTTTACGAATTGGGCTACGAAGGGCGAGCAATTAGCACCAAAAATTAGGGAAGTCATTACATAAGTATTTATAGGTCCAGCTGGTTCTTCTCTGTATAGGAATCGGAAGGCGTCCTGGTCTTCTGGTCGAATTTTTACTCTGAGGAACATATCTTTAATATCTCCAGACACGGCTACTCGATTTTCTCTAAATCTTAACATAATGCCGAATAACGACATAAGTAGGTCGGGGCCTTTCAATAAGTAGTCGTTAAGTGATAATCCATTTGTTCTAGCTGCCGCGTCGAACACTAAACGCAGTTTTTTCTTGTTGGGGTTATCGACTCCAAAGTGAGGTAAGTACCAAGTTTTCGGTGTAACATTTAAGTTATTACATATTTTTGCGTAGTCGTTATCGAATAGATGTCGTACGCGTTCTTTGTACCTATTCGCATATTCTTTGTTTCTGGTTAATTTCAATTCTACTCCTTTCAGTCTACACATAGCCGTCGGGTACGAGTCCGGCATCACACATTTCTCGTCTCGCCAAGGTAAGCCAACATGCCATAGACCATTGATGAGTACTGAAGTTCGTTCTAAACTTTCAACAGCGCGTAAGTCTTCTGAGTTCTGTCTTGGCTTACCAGATACGCCCATAGACTCGACTGAGAACGACCTTCGCACCTCCTCCTGGATTTCTCGTAGTTCACATTCTGCGTCTATGACGTCACTAGTGACAAACAATGAGGAGTGGCGTACAGCAGAATTAGGTAAGTAAACATTAGGTACCCTTCCATGCAGGCACCAGCCCAGAGGCGTCCGGGTGGCACAGGGTTCATCGGGTTTACTCAACCTCACTTCCAAAGGTAAGAGAAGGTGACAATTATCTTGTCCGATTAAGACTTGTGGTTGTAGTTGTGTTTCTGTGCATAAATTATGGCTGATATCACTTAGGTGCGCGTAGTTTTTACTATTTACTGTGGACAGACTTGGCGGTAAGTTTAATTCATCAACGATTCGCGCGTCGATTGTAAACATCTTGTTATCAGCACCACACAAAGTCACTTTTGCGCGCTGTGCGTTGCACACTAGCTCCGTGTCGTTCCACGCGCCACACACACGAAGACATTCCCGGCGGCCGCGCAGCCCCACTCTCTCCGCCAGCGAAGCGCTAACCAACGACACAGTCGAACCGTCGTCCAGCAGAGCGGTCGCGCTCACACTTCCGTTGGGTCCGTGAATGTTTATAGGTACAATCTTTAACATAACGGAACAGCTGACATTAATATTTGTTATTGTCTCGGATGGAACTTCAGTTTCGGGTGGAACTTCAGGTTGTACCGCTGGCACGGGTTCACTATTGTTTTGACGCGCCACATAATGTAATAATCGGTGATGAGATTGTCCACAATTATTTACGTCACAGCTGGGAGCGGTGCATGTGTCCCTACGATGATGCGCTGTTAAACACTGATAACAAATACCGTTACGCTTTACGTGCGACCATCTGTCCTTTCGTAGCGATTTTTTAAACTTTTTACACTCGGTTAATTTATGAGTACCGGTACGACAATAACGACACTTTTCTTCACTTTGTCCATTTTGTACTAGAATAGTTTGTATATTGTTCACTTTATCACTTTGTTTACGTTTGAAATTGTCCGTTCTAGGTTGTAATAAAGTAGCACTGCAGGTTGATATTTTCACAGCTTCTTCGGTGAGGAATTCTGATAGTACATCTAGTCTAGGTTTAGGTGATTCGGCGGTGATAAACGGGAAACTATAGTCTGTCCACTTCGCGAGCAGGGTGGTAGGTAGCTTAAATAGGATAATGTTAGCTACTTCCATGCCTTGCAGGTATTCATGGCGACCGAGGGCTCGTACAGCTGCGACGTAGTTCTTTATTTTGACGGAAAATGGTATTAGTTCTCGATGGTAATCTGCAGAAAGATTGTTCATCCTTTTTATGTCTGACACGATGCGAGAAAGAATGACGTCTACGTTTCCGAATTGTAGTTTCAAAGTGGACATTACGTCTGTAGATGAAGCACCACTGATAAGCAGGCCGGCTACAGCTTCGTGAGCGGCGCCACGTAAACACTTGCGTAACCGCCAAAGGTTTTCTTTATCGGTGAAGTTACAAACCTCTGTGGATTCCATATAAGCTTGCTCGAAATGAAGCCACTCTGTTGGGTCTCCGCTGAAACCAGGGAGTTCTTTCGGTGTGCTAAGACGACTCATCAGTTTGGTATTTTGCTGGATGGCTGACGACGTGACGAGATCTTTGAATGCGCTTGTAAGCTGTTGAACTGCTCCTTCTGTGTCGGTCGGGTTCGTGTGCGACTTGTGTTTATCACTGTCAAGCTGCTGTAGTTCATGTTGACTGCGCTCCAACCACTTCTCGATGTCACCCGCGCCGTCATTTTGTTCCGATGTTTCTGATGGTGGACTGTATTCTTCGTCGAGTTCGGCTAGGTCAGCCGCTAATTTTCTATCAATGAGTTCCATTTCTATGCGCGCCTTCGCCTGGGCTGCTTCTAGTTCCAGTCTCCTTTTTTGTGCTTGTATCGATTGTGATGATGACGGTTTCTTGGACCTGACTGACTGACGTGATGCATGTGAAGGCGGATTTTGTTTTCCAGCTCGTTCCGATTTCACTACACTCGCGGCACAAGAACTTTTTACTTCAAGTTCATCATCCTTTTTCTTTACTGGTGTAGGCGGTGGCATTTCCTGTGCTCCTGTTGCCAATTGTAGCTTTGACTCCAATTCCTTCTCCTCTCTTTGTTTTCGAATGGTACTGCGGGTATTTACCATCATTGACCTTGGCGGCGGAGTCTTATACATTCAAGATCCGGTTCGAATGACCAATGTTGAGTGTGGGTCAAGATGAAAACGACGAGCTGTGCAGAACGGTTTATATTTTCAAAATGTAGGTACAAAACTTTTGGCGGAGGAAGCGCGCGTTGCATGTCGCGTTTGTAATGGCACTGTCTATTAGCAAAAAAAATGTGGCGGTCCGAGACTCGCCCCTCTTCCGCTCATACCCCGCGCACTTCCTCTTACAATGTCGTATCGCGCCGCTAACACAGACCATTGCATTTTATTAAAACCATGGATTGGTTCGCTAGCAGTTTATCACCTAGCATGTAAAGGGTACCAATAAGCAATGTGTGGTGTCTTCCTGACAGACTACGAGCTACGAAACTACGGACACAAACCAAAGCAAGTATTGCATCCTCACTCGCAGAGCAATTGTATTAATTGTGATGTTATGTGGTTTTTTAATGGTCTTTATGTTACCCACGAGTGGATGCCTATCACATGTGTGCCGGGATTATCTTGCAATTTCGCTCGGGAATTGATCTTAGCTTATATTTAGTCTTTGGGTAAATTATACACTAGGCTGCAGAGTAGTAACTTATGGTAGATGAGCAGAAGTGCTGAAGTAAAGGATGAGAACTGGCAAAAGAAACAGGGTGACTGCGAGGTCAAGGGATATGTTGATTTGGTATGTAAACAATAAACACACACGTATACAGCTAAAGACTGACTCCCGATTTTAAAGATTATTCAAGACAGGTAAATAACGACCGCTAAACTCATGGTTACTACAGATTCAGTTATCAAGTATCAACACCCAAGTGAATTTGACAGTCTATAAAGGTGCCTAATTTTTGTGTCTTCTTCTACTGGTGTCAGTTTTTATGCCGCCCTTGGACCTCTGACTTGGCTTTGATTTCTTCACGATGTCTCCCTTTACCGAAGCTAGTGATAATAATTACCTATACAATACGCACATGAATCCGAAAAATCAGAGGCCTTGGGTTCAAATTCGTGAGAATGAAAAAAAAATTGTTGTTGATATCTATTACGTTTTAAAGAACATAGAAGGAGACTTGAGAAATGAACCTTTAAGCACAGTACAGTGGTGTATGAAAATGGGCTGAAGTGAAATAAATATGGATAAAAATATGATTAAGATCGCGTCCCGAGATCATCCAAGTTTAAGTGTTTTGTGCTGGCTTGTCGGGGGTGTCGTTAAATAGCGAAAAAGTTAAAAGTCGTTTTGTAAATACCCCTTTATCTATTAGTTTGATAATGAATCGGGAACACAATCGTAACAATTACCATTTAAATCAAAACAATTGAAAGTATTCAAGTGATTGAAAACTAGTTCGAACTTGAAGTAGGTAATTAGGTACCTATTCCTATTGTTTTTACGAGTGGCTTACCTACGTGTTTGTCACGTGCAACATTTTTCGCAAAAAATTTAGCAAACCAAATTAAAGTTGTACCTACTCACATAGGTATTACTTCCTATTTCAATGTAATACGCTTAGCGGATTTGTGAGTCGAATACAAATCAAATCTTTAAGCGGGAAGACAAATTCCGCCAAAATATAAGTAAGTACCTAGATTAATTTATTATTCTAAAGTGGGTGGCTATAATTTAAATAGACGGTACACCGTAGTTAAAAAATTACACTAACTACTAAAAGATAATACTTATACTTTATACATAATATTTTATTTAATATTATGGTACAATAGGTAGGTACGATGTAAACGCGCGACCACACCGAGGGCTCTGTTCTAACTCGCTCGTATGCCTTTACACATACTAATACACACACCGAACGTGGCCCCGCACCGCGCCTCAGTTCTGCTAACTCTTGCGTTGTCTATCAGTTCGGCTATCCTGACACAGACGATGTCCTCATCGCGATGTTCATTTTTTTTTCACGTACTAGGATTCACAATTAGAAACCAGTCTTCTTCAGTAACTCGACAATTAAAACACATCTACCGGAGCAGGTAGTCATCAAATACATCTGCCGGAGCAGGCAATCATCACATACATCTGCCGGAGCAGGCAATCATCAAATACATCTGCCGGAGCAGGCAATCATCAAATACATCTGCCGGAGCAGGCAATCATCACATACATCTGCCGGAGCAGGCAATCATCAAATACATCTGCCGGAGCAGGCAATCATCAAATACATCTGCCGGAGCAGGCAATCATCACATACATCTGCCGGAGCAGGCAATCATCACATACATCTGCCGGAGCAGGCAATCATCACATACATCTGCCGGAGCAGGCAATCATCAAATACATCTGCCGGAGCAGGCAATCATCACATACATCTGCCGGAGCAGGCAATCATCAAATACATCTGCCGGAGCAGGCAATCATCAAATACATCTGCCGGAGCAGGCAATCATCACATACATCTGCCGGAGCAGGCAATCATCAAATACGTCTGCCGGAGCAGGCAATCATCACATTCATCTGCCGGAGCAGGCAATCATCACATACATCTGCCGGAGCAGGCAATCATCAAATACATCTGCCGGAGCAGGCAATCATCAAATACATCTGCCGGAGCAGGCAATCATCACATACATCTGCCGGAGCAGGCAATCATCAAATACATCTGCCGGAGCAGGCAATCATCAAATACATCTGCCGGAGCAGGCAATCATCACATACATCTGCCGGAGCAGGCAATCATCACATACATCTGCCGGAGCAGGCAATCATCACATACATCTGCCGGAGCAGGCAATCATCACATACATCTGCCGGAGCAGGCAATCATCAAATACATCTGCCGGAGCAGGCAATCATCAAATACATCTGCCGGAGCAGGCAACCTTTGTAACTGTAGGTAATGGCTTCATTCTTGACATTAGTTGTCATCACTCCCTGACTCATTATCAGAAAATGCCTGATTGCACCAGGGCTTCATGTGGTCAACGGCAATTGTGTTTTGGTATCCGCGCCTACCCTTGGCAAATGATCGAACTATGTAACGATCATGAGGTAGCACCGCAATAACTTTGTAGGGACCAGCATATCTGTCCACTAACTTTCCACTTGTAATGCCTTTTTTTATCACCCTTCGTTCGACCATGACTAAATCTCCAACTTGATACTGAGGTGCATCTCTACGTTTCTTATCAAACAATCGTTTCATGTTGGTAGCATTTCGTTCTGTCATACTTGCTGCTTCGGCCCGTAGAGCCGGTAGATCAGTACTAAGAACTGGTCCAACCAAATCTGCTGATAACCGTGGACGAAGGCCACAAACCAACTCTAACGGCGTTTTACCCGTCCCTTTGCACACAGTGGAATTCAGACCAAGTTGTACTTTAGGTAAAAATTTCACCAAACCCTTTTGGTCATCTCCTACACCCGTCACAAGGGAATCCAAAATAGTGCGATTAAATCGCTCGACCTGGCCATTAGCACGAGGTGATGCTACAGCATTCAATATGTGCAGTATTCCATGTTCTTTGCAGAAGTCCTTGAATTTGTGACTGGTAAACGCTGTCCCTCGGTCGCTGACTATTCGCGTGGGGTATCCAAAAGTCTTAGTAAATCTTTCGAAAGCGGCTAACATTCCCTGGGCATTGGTGGTTTATTTTTCCCAGATCTGCATGTTCTGGCTTTGTGTCCCATCCTTCCACAAATGTAACATGCACCGTCAACTCGACTTAGGTGCTCCCTTGATTTTCTCATCTCAGATTGAATATCACCGGGATGAATGTTTCCTAAGTAACTGAGTAGTGTTGTAGTATTCCGACAGCCCGCAGAAACAGCGCCAACTTCGATCATTTTATCTCCAATGGTTCCTATAATCGTTTCGGTAATTAGGTCATCTGGTAGACCACACGACATTCCAAGCCCTAATTTTTCATAATAAAATTTAATAGGATCCTCATCTATCCTTCTAACGTCGTTTACCAAGGAGCGCAACATCGTGGATTTATTTTTGGTGAAAGGAAATGCTTTGTACAGACGAGCTTTCCAGTCGGACCACGATATATCGTAATCCTCTAGACGCTCGTACCAATTCTTTGCATAACCACGCAGTTTTGATGTACAATTACAAATTATTGTTCTTTCGTCCCATCCATACATGGTAGCGATAGACTCAATGTTACGAATCCATTGGTCTATGGGTACGGCGGATTTTTGAGGGTCAAATTCTGGTACGGCATCATTGCGCCCAATGTAGCGTATCTCCCGACTAGTTGAGGGGGTCGGTGCAACGCTAGTAGCGCTAGCGCTACCGCTGGCTTCAGGCGACGTTAGAGTTGCGTCACTCCGAATTTGACGTACTAAACTTTCAAGTGCCTCAATTCTCTCGTCCCGGTGCCTAAACTTCTCGGCAGTACGTTTTCTTCTTTTACTACGTCTATCATCACCACTGGAAGACGATGATGACGAAGAACCATCCCTTTTTGAGCGTTTTTTATGCCGCCCCATGTTAACTTTTATAATAAAGTTCTTCCGCACTAATATGTCACATAAAATAATCACTAAAGGTAAGTTTTACTGTTCTAAAATTAGAACACGATAGCACAAGTAACACAAAGAATGTTCACAGTCTTAAAGTTCAACAGCTATATCACATAAGTAGTATAACCGAAATAATAATTCAAGGCACCTTGTACCTCGTAATCTTACGATAACATGAAACGAGCTCACCAATTCTCAGAATGTTAATGTAAACAAGCACAACACAGCACAGCGGTGTAGAGTCCGTACGCTAATCGGTTCTTCCCCGATGCGTATACGTCGCCTCCGCCGCGCGGGTGACGTAATACGTCACAGAATTCACAAGTTTTTAGTATTCAGTTTTCACACACTTCACGATTAGATTGTTTATGAAAATAGTCACTTAACACTAGGTAAAACAACGTAAAGTTCGAATCCCGCTTCTGACTAAAAGATAATACTTATACTTTATACATAATATTTTATTTAATATTATGGTACAATAGGTAGGTACGATGTAAACGCGCGACCACACCGAGGGCTCTGTTCTAACTCGCTCGTATGCCTTTACACATACTAATACACACACCGAACGTGGCCCCGCACCGCGCCTCAGTTCTGCTAACTCTTGCGTTGTCTATCACTACATTATGTATTTAGTTATTAGGAAATCTTTAGGAAGTAATTTTATTGAAGCATCAAACAGCGCGACGCGGCCGACCTCGACGTCAGACATTTCCCGGAATTCATCCCCCGCCACTGTGCTTAATTGATTTTGTAGCCTACAATAGATAGGTCATCCAGGGTAAAATATAGGTCCCATAGATCATTGACCTTTAGCCACACTTGGAAAAAAAAGTTAAAAACAAGACAATTAAATAGGTAACACAATAACAAAAGAATACATATTTTTAGCACTCAATTCTATGTCTATGAAATCTCCCTTGAGGCTAAACAAATAAACAAGAGTGTAAGGAAGTTTTTCACAACAATAATTCGGATGTAAGGTAAACAACAAGCGCTCCCGAGACAGCTGCGATGTTCGCAATGCTCCAAATAATCTAAAAATAGCCGGCGAACGTGTGTATTCTAAAATAGAACTAATATTGACAACATAACACGCATATTGCACATTAAACTTACCAATTCTCACACAGTTTTGTCTCGACGTCTTCCATTTCGCGATTCATTCTGTACCTATTTTATATTTAGTTTGACTTACAGCACTGTAACAAATTGCAATTTTAACCTATTTCACAATTTACTGTGGTTGTGTTTTTATTTCGCGCTTTTACGGCGGTAGTTGGGCTTTAACTGTTGAATGTTAGAATTTATTATTCGACCTTATCTACTGATTTGAAATAAAAACATTTTTTGTGAACACTTTTCGGTGAATCCCATAGCCACAGACTATACAATTTTATTAATAGCGAGCGCAGCCAACTTCACTCTTGTCTGTGACAGCGGGACTGACAGAGACAGATGATAAACTGTTGAGTAGAGTGACTAGTGATGTCCGATCATGGTTGGTGTAAAATCGATTATATTAATAAAGTCTCTTCCACACAGTTTAAAAACCCTGCTTTGTTTATCAAAAACGAAAACAACGAAAACGTCTTTGCTATTTTAGGTTTTAACCTAGTATAAAGGGTTTAAACGGGGCTGGTGGTTATACAATCGTATTATCATCATCGAGTAGGACTTTTAGCATTCAATTAGGAACTTTCGCGGAGCTACCTTAAATGACAGGAGAAAACCAGACTTTGTGCAATATTTACCGCATGACCTGGCTAATCATGGCGGAATTAAATATTTTTCTTTTATCATAATTCTTGACTATCTGGTAGATAAGTCAGTTGTTTTGCTGTTTACAACTGACTACTGTCTCGAACGCACCATGCCGTGAATTGATGGACACTCCCATAACGTAAGTCGCAAGTTAGTGTAGCAAGTCTCTTACTGCACTTCTTTTTTTTTGCACAAATAAGGACATGAAGTTAGCTGTTTATACCTAATAAAACAAATGTAACATAATTCTGTGTAGGTACACAACAGAAAGGGTGGAGCCTCACTACACCAACATTTCACGAGCTGTTACAGTCCCTTGTAATTAGGTACTATTGCAATTAAACACGCACAACTCAGAAACTACTCTGTTCTAAGAAATTATCATCATTATTGTCACCCACTGCTGGGTATGGGTTTCTCTTTGCTTGTGGCATGCTCCACGTTCTTGTGCCAGCCTCATCCAGGATATCCACATGGAAATAACAAATTAAAAACTTCCAACATTTTAGTAATATTTTATTTACTTAAACAACAACAAAAATAATAAACATTGCATGGATAATACACTACATTAGAACACTATTCTACTTAGTTGCAATCTATTTCAATAAAACTTAGGAACATAAAGGAAGATCTCGATGGATAAAATGTTATCCACACATTGATCATTATTTCCATCATATAACTAGGTAATTGAATATCATTATATCACACATAGCAGTAAATCTAGAACTTATTATAAGACTTTTTGAGTTCCATAGCTAGTTGAAACTATTAAATTTACGTACAATATGTCAAATCTTAGTTTTTGAGTGGCAATCATTAACAAATCAGTCACATGAGTTGAAATGTTACAACAGATTAAATAGCTTTCAAAAAGGGGATTTACCGAAAGGTATTTTACTATGATAAATCCTTTATCATATCAATTAAGTAGTAGCCAATGGTTACACAGATGTTTACAATAATTCTGTATGGTATTTTACATTTCTTGATCATATGGTTTCCGAAGTAGCTATAGAACTTCACATTACATATTGTAACTCTCCACCCACTCGCAAAGCCCACACGATTCGCGTGACGCATATCTAAATGTATTTTGAAAATATAATTCATCTTGCTACACGATACTCTTCGCAAGTTTTATAATTTGAGACAGCTTACTCACAATACCATGTCATGGCTATATACAATTTTCAATTCATTTATCTAGATAACTCCAATGACAAATTAGCTATTTATCTTGTTTAATTTATTTTATGGACATTATTTTGTTTTTTGTCAATATAATTTACATTGTTTTTGTGTAAGTATTAAAGCTATGGTAAAAATATTGATATTTTGAATGTAGCCTTTTCATTCAAGTCGTTTTAGCTACTTGCTACATTCAATTGATCCCAATCCATTGCTACATGGATTACAGAATCTAAACTACTTGTAGTAGCCCTTCTTATCTCTAGCTAGTGCATTCCAGTACCCTAATATTTTACAAACTACAACAATACTTTTACATACATCCTCTTTTCTGATTCCACTAGCCAAACATCCATAAGTATGAAATACAAACATACATAAGTATTAACATTCATAAGATCAATTGCATAGGTCAATAGGTTATTGAGCTCTCTAAAGAAACATAGTTTAGGCGAGTACCAATGGCAGTTGTATAATTAACAAAATTGACAAAATGATGCAAAAAGAATTTCGTAAAAAGCACTGTTACAATAGGAAACCAGTTCTATTACCCGAATGCATGTCACAAATAACACACATGTTTAAGACACATAATTCATTTCTCTTACAGTACAATTTGAGAAGAAAAACAACAATAATTTATGACAAAACTAGCTCACTATATTCAGAGCTCCCCTATAACAAAACCGCACTGTCTCTTGCTCTGTTGCACTAGGCACACTCACGTCGCACAAAAATGTCATCACAACACTAGCCTCTAGTACTGTCCCCGTTGAAAGCCCAGTCCTACGCCGCGCATGGTGTGGGTAGTCGCTCTGGCCACTTCATACTGTGCTTGCATGGCTTGAAAGAGTTCCTCCTGCTTTTTGATTGGGTCTACTGCTTTTTCTGGAGGCTCAGTCTTGACTGCGGCTGTGGGAATAGAGTTACTGTTTAGTGCATGTTTGTCTATTTATTTATATTATGAGGATTTGTTGTAACAAACTCAGAATATATACTGCCTTGTAGTATGTCCTTTACCACCTTCAGAGAATCAAGATATTTTATGAAACAAAGGACAGGGGCACTATCGCATTCAGTCTGGACTGCAACTTCGGGGGCCTAAATTCAACAGTAGACTGCAGTCAACTCAGCTTTATGAGTTGATTGAAAGAAATACCTACATACTCATTACGTGTTAAACCTGTATTGAACAAAATTCTCACCTGGTTCCTTGATCCCCATAAGCCTCATGAACTTGGAGACTTGTTTGCCGTCCGAGTCCTGAGCGAACCGAGTGCCACTCCACTTGGCAGCCTCCTCAGCTTCAGACTTGTTCTTGTTAGACCACAACAACTTGCGCTTCTGTACCTGACAATGATGTTCATGTGTTATAAAAGTCCCATGTAATTTATCATACATTTATGTTCGATCTGGCCATGATGGTAAGGAAAGTTGTGTCTTTTTTATGGTAAAGTTAGCAATTTTGGGTGACTCTTGAGTTGACAGCAATGTTTTCCTGATTAAAAATAATCCAGAACTCAGCTCCAACACTGGATTCTGGATTGAAATGGGTTTTCATTGGTAAAGTATTAATGCAGTGTCACTTAATTCCAGCGCTAGTATAAGAATAACTCTTTATATGTGCCTATTTGGAAAAGTACAAACATTTTGCAAAGAACAAAAGGGTCTCCGTAAGAACACAACAATTAATTGGGCACTATTTGGCTTGTCAGCTGCTAATATCATGTCATCTGTAGATAGGAGAAAAAGGATTATGTGAAGAATGATATGAAAGAGAAAGGAGTAAATGATGCCATGACGTGTTGCGCCGTTTCCAAGTAGAATGGGACAAGGGCAGGAAGATGATGATGTAGATAGGAGAAATCCAGTCTGTGCATATTTACACTGACATGACCAAGGCTTTTGACTTAGTGGCCCATAACATTCTGTTGAATAAATTACATAGCTATGGTATAAGAGGGAATATCTTAAAATTATTCGAACCATATGTAAGTAATAGGCTGTAATGTACAGAAATTTCTAGGATATGTCCAAAAAGCAAATTAGAAACCATATACGTATCAAAACCAAGACAGGTAAAGTATGGCGTCCCACAGGGTAGCATACTGGGTCTGACACTTTTCTTGATATACACTTGTTATGCTACACCCCTACTGTTATTGACTGATTTATAATATACCCACTGTTACTCTAATTGACATTATTGATAGTATTTTTTATTACTTTGAGCAGGTTGAAATTTTTTTATTTTATCTTTTTATTTTTATTGTAATTCCAATGGCATGCCATTTATTTTTACATTTTTAATTGTAACCTACTATTTGCATGCCCATGTGACGGTAAAATATGGAGAACCTTATTATAAAAGAACAGCAAACACGGTTTTATCTTATTTTAGAGTAACAGTTTTTCTGGTAAGGATTTGCACCAGGGAACAACATCACAAACTGTAGCCAGCCATGGTGAGTGCAGGCAGGCCAAAGAAACACTTCCTACAATCGACGGCCGCTTCTATAAGCGCTCCGGCTGATCGAATTACAGCTGCGCTTACTTACAGACGCCTCAACTGGGTACGGCTCTTTTAATGTGTCTTTCACCTCTTTGTCACAGGAGTCAAAATACTTAATCCTTGGTGTATACCGATCGTTTAACCCCTCGTATACCGGGCGACAATGCGCACCAAAGGCGCTGTTTGCCGCGGAAAACAGTACGCGCGCGGCAGGCCGTGTTAATATTTCAAAAATATATTTTAAACTAACAACGTAACTTACATAGTTTTACGCGTAGATATACGCTCCGGCAGACTAACACTGACTTGTTTTGAGCGTTGATCTACGTTCCGGCACACGAGAGGTTAAAAACCCTGGATGAGTTACCAGAACAAGTTTTACAGTACCAATTACAAAAAGTAATACTTAAGATAAAATAAATTGAAATGATCTCTCAAATATTTTTTTTTAAAATAAGGAAGTTCCCACGCCGCTCTCTGTACAATTCAGAGATTCTAATCGTTTTTCGGTCCCCAAGTACCCTTACACAATGGCCTCCTTGAATAAAATACTTGTTGCTTTTATAAATCACCTGGTCCATAATCTTGCTAGTGTTGACAGCGGTGGGGTTGTAGTACGAAGGTAGATGCGAGCCCGGAGGTGGTGCCTCACAGGCTGCAGCACGAAGCTGCTGCGCTGTGGCCATTGAACCATCTGGTGTCTTGATCTGAAGACCTGTGTAGGTAAAGGTATTGAAATTACCACATGTTTTTTGTTTTGTCTATTATAACTAGTCTGTACTGTCCATCTGCTGAATATAATCTTTAATATAACTGATTGATTTTTACTACAATGGTCTTAGTTAATGATTAACTTCTAGCTACAGTTATGTTCGTATTCCAGCATTGCACATGTAAGCGGATACACTCTTTATGCTAGGAGGCTTTTATCTTTACTAAGTATTTATATTATTTTGCTTGAATATATTCTCAATGTTTATTTATCTTTCATTTTGGTATATTGGCGTGTGCTAGCTGACATGTCGCAAATAATTTAATGTTTTGTTTCATAATTATAACGTTATTACTTCGGATATTATTGTATAAAATTAGGTTCTTCTAACCTATCCATCAGATGTGTTGCTGGTGATTTTATTCCGCCACTTCTTCCCAGCTAAAACACAAGGGAGCGGCGTTTTGGGGGACTGTCTTGTGTAATTGACGTTCAAAAAGTGTTGTTCTTCAGCCTAATTTGAATGAATGACTTGATTTTGATTCCTTTCTCAACTTTTTTCCATTGGTCTTTAAGAACAGAGGTATATAAGGTGCATTAAAATAGCGTTTACGACGAGAAGATTCTGAAATGTTTGACAGGCGAACCCAGAGCAGTCAGCAGCCCTGCTATCAACTTACTGATTAATAAACAACTAACTCGTTTTGTGGAAGCGTTTTTTTTAAAAGTAGTATTGTTATCATTATTACCCATTATCTTAACAAAAATATACCATGTACTAACCCATCTTCTCCATAACCTCGAGTTTCTTGTTGACCTTGTAGGACGAAGGCCTGTAGTCGGTCGAGGGTGGGGAGGCGCGGCGCTCCGAAGACGACGAGTGGCCGCGCGGGTACGGAGCCCCGCGGGACTTGGAGCGGGAGCGCTCGCGACGGTCATGGCGATGGCTGGATGACCTAACACACGGGAAAAAAGATTACTTCCAGTACGTCATGGACTGTTCTATGTTTTTATGAACCACTAGCAGTGTCCCGGGATTTCACCCGCCGCTCGGCTCTTAAGGTCCGTAGCGGGTGTAAACCTAGAAACTTTCTCAAGAATTGGGCTATATAATGCAAAAATGTTTTTTTAGATCCGTTCTGGCAGTTACAGACATTAGCACGTCCAAACAAACAAAACCTTCAGCATTATTATTATATTAATCAAAAGATAATAAACATTGTGACTGGTAGACTTACGGGCCATAGATGGCTTGATCTTTAAGACTTTTAAGCACGACTTATATAAATACCAAGTTATTCTTACCGTTTTTCCTCCGAGCGTCGACCATGACGGTCTCTGTCGCGCTCGCGTTCCCTGTCTCTTTCCTTATCGCGACGCTCGCGGTCTATGAACCTGAAACAATGTAGAGGTGGCTTTGATGAAACGAAAACTGATTTAAATCGAGGATACCTAGCTTCACCCAAGCAGAGGCCGGAAGTTCTCGCGTTATACCACGGAAACGTGTACCAGGATTAAATATATAATGCTCTAAACAAGGTCATGGCCTTCATGTGTGCGAAATCTGTTCAGCAGTTAAGAAGTGAAAAGGTAACAAACAGACTTCCTTTCGCACTTATAATACATATTAGTATGTATTTCTATTATTTTTTAAAGCTAGCGCTTATTTATGTCTCGATTTCGTTCAAATTTTATCCGACCAGTATGTAGCCAGTTCTAATAATTGAAGTACAATCGTTTTCTATTGTAATTTAGTTCAGTTAAAAGTATCATACCTGGGCGACACAGCATCTCTAGCATCCTGGGACCTCTTATCAGCTGGTGGGGGAACCTCACTGACGAAAGGCTTCAGGTCCATCAACGCTGGCACTTTCTCGCGGTCATCGGGCCGGTCGCCTAGCAGACCGCGGCGAACGCCCTCGTGTGCGCGTCCGCGGTCACGGTCGCGGTCCGATCTATGAAGGGGAGCATAGTATTTAACTACTTTTCTAATTCGGCAGACGTAACTGCTTTGGCAAACAGGTAGCGGTATCAGCTACGAGCCCATGGACGGCGGTAAGCGCTCATCTTTAGGCAGTCTTGTTACATAATGACTTGACCAAAATTATGTCTGAACTAAGAAAAGAGACTACCTTCTGAGTAAGTTTCGGAGTAGTCCGATAGGAAAACCGACCTCTAAAAGATATTCTGTTTTTGACGAATAAAAACGAATATTAAGCCAAGTCAGAGGCCCATGGGCGGCATAAAAACTCTGACACCAGGTTAAGTAATAACCACAAAATAAAGAAGATAAGAACGAATTTACAGAATAAATATCATTAATCATGCATGTGTTTGTGGCACGGAGGAGTAAAACCAACAATTTCACAACTCGGGCTGCTACAGATAAGTACTAATAAGTTTTTTTTTTATTATCTAACCCATTTTTCACTAGCAACAGCCAAGCCTCAGAAAGCCCTATAAAATATACCATATCACGTTAACAGTACCTGTATCTATCATCCCTGCGCGGTGACCGTCTATCAGAGCGGTCCCTATCGCTGCGTGCACGAGCCGGTGACTCGCGGCGTTTGTCGCGCCGGTCGGACTCGCGGTCACCGCGGTCGCGTTCACGTTCCCGCTCGCGGTCACGTTCACGACTGTCATCTGTAGACAAAGAAACGTTTTGAAATATAGTTGTACATTAATTATTTATAGATGAATAATTTAAAACAATAGTAAAGCAAAAATAATACCTAACAATAATATCATAAGCATAACACAAATAAAAATTTTAATCAATTTAAAAAATTTTGGATGGGTGGTCGGATTGGACACCGCTGTACGCTCGTTAGTACTAGATAATATTTCGCATAATTATACCGGTTGTAATTTTTTTTAATGTTACTTTTTATCTAAGTACCTACTTAAATGCTTATTTCTAAATTACGAAGTCGATGATGTTGGTGCACGGTACAACTTTAATGAGTTTATGTTGGCATCAACTTAAATATATCAAATGTATGTGTGTACTACTGAATAAATAATAATAATAGGTCTTACGGCACGTGGCCATAATCAGAACGAACGCCGCCATTTTTTTTTTGTCACGAATATTTACACTTCAGCCAACTTATCTGTGCAGGCGGGAAAACATAGAATTAAAATAAATGGACCAAGTTTGCCATTTTGATGCATTTTCTCTTCATAAGCAGCGCCACCATGAGCTGCAAACTTAAAGTCGTCATACTGTACCAGTAACGACTCCCTGTCAATGTCACTCGAGAGCCAAAAGATTCGTGTAGCTCTGCCCGCTATTATTTATCGAATTCATGCATATGAACTACCTCATTGCTCTAGTGGACGAATGTGACTGCTGAACATGAGCTTCTGGTTTGATTCCCAGGTAAGGAAAAGTGTTATTGGGATTAATTACGAGTGTATCAGGAATTTCTCAATAACAGCCAAGGAGTCCGGATTTGTGCCCAGTTGATTGACCGTCAATAGCCTCGCCTGCATTACATCGGACTTAAGCATAACCGGTGTACTGTTAGGTACACCTCTGCCTAACCCTTCGGAGATTACAGGCGTGATGTTATTTATACATAAAGACTGAACATATGTTTGTTTTTGTAGTACACCGGTTAAAGTCGTTAAACCCTTATCCAGAACTTTGTTATACGAAGCATAATCATTTACAAGACTTGTGTTCTAACTTAGTAGTTACTACAGCATAGTATACATACACTTTTATCTACAAATCATTTCAATTCAGCATGCAACATTTTACGACTGGTTGATAAATGCATACAATACAACTGTTGTAAATCTAAATTAATTACCAATTTACCGTGTCTGAGCGATTAGAACATACCATGAAAACTCAATATAAGGTTATAATATTTTGTCGAAACTCCACTAATAGCGTTTTCTCGTTTCGTACTACTGCCACGAACTATGAGTATATTATGAGAGTAACTATTGTGTCTTATGTTGTCATATCATGTAGCATAACATAAGACAAGGTGTAAACAGACTCTTCAAAGAGTCAACCAAGCATTCTGTACAACAAACTAAGTAACTATACCCAAAAATTATTGCTGGAAAACCACTTTCGATCTTTTGGGGTGAAAAATTTTAGTTTACACCAGGGCTCAATGTAAAGCACTCAAAACAGGATGTACATTCAATAAAAAAAGTATCGGGAATGGATGATTTGTTTTTGGTCCCAAATTCAATTTTTAGTTTTTTTTTTGTTGTTAGATTGGCACAACTGTTTTCCATTTTGGCGCGGATTTTGAGTTGCATCTGTTACTTAGATTAAATAAAGTGCTGTTTTTAGTTATATCATATCTAGTGTGGATTTCGAATTTCATAATGGACTTAAATTTTGCATCGCCAATGGCATTTCGTGTTCGAAGTCCCTAAAATGTTACAGAAGGCTTACGGTGAAACGACTTTTTCAAAAACACGTGCTAATGAGTGGTACAAAGCGTTCAAAAGCGGTCGTGATGTGATGGAAGATTTGCTCTGGCAGGCCATCAACGTCTTCAACTGAAGTTAACATCGCAAAAGTGAAGGGAATAGTGACTCAAAACCCTCATTCAAGGTTGAGAGAGATAGCCGCTGAACTTTCTGTGTCTCACGAGTTGATCCGTACTACACACATCAAAAGTATCTAGGGATCAACATATATTTTTGCAATAACTTTTCTCCTGATTGATATTAATTAAAATTTTCTTTAAGGATTCATCAAATAAAGTGTTTTCGTTTGTCACAGTAACGATAAACCAAGTCACCTTTGCATTAATAAAGAAATTTGCCATTTTCCTAATAAAGGGATTTTTGACATTTGAACCACTAACATTAAAGTTCGAAAAAAAGACTGAAATAACAGTTTTCTTTAAAATTTTATTGGGTAACTTAAACAATTAATAATCCGTGTTTCTACCGCGAACACTAACAACACAAGAACATCGGTTTGGCATACTCAAAATGAGTTCATCCAAATCACGCTGTGGAATGGCCGCCCATGTTCGTTGCAACAACAAAAAAAGGTTTTCTTGCGACTGGATACCCTCCATATTCGGCAGAGCTCTTCTCTGTAGCATATCCCATGCATGCTCAATCGGGTTCAAGTCTGGCGACTGAGCAGGCCAGGGCAGGACATTGATGTTAGCTGCGGCGAGAGTCTGTCTTACAACTCTTGCGGTGTGCGGTCGTGCATTATCATGCATTAACTGAAATAAGGGACCGATTTGCACTTGTAGAGGAACGATGACGTCTGATACAATCGTCTCAGCATAAATTTGAGCGTTGAGGTTGCCTCTGATCCAAATCAACTCAGTTCTTCCGCCGATCCAAATACCCGCCCATACCATGATGGTTCCACCACTATAAGGATGGACTTCCTGGCAGGATTTTAATCGCTGTTGGCGTCCAGGGGTTCTCCAGTGTCGTATACGTCTTGTATCCGGTCTCATACCAAAACGAGACTCATCAGAAAAGCACACGAAACGCCATTGTTCTTCTGCCCAATTTCTGTGTTCAAGAGCCCATTGATATCGAATCCTACGATTGTGCATTGCTATAGGTGGTACCCGTAGCGGTCTTCGGGAATGAAGGTTCACTTCATGCAAGCGGTTTCTGACTGTTTGGTCGCTTATTAAGTTCCCTGAAGAGTGATGAAGCCTCACGGCTAACATCATGGCGGTTATTGTTGGAGCTCTTCGAGTTAAGATTTGAATGTATCGGTCTTGTCTCCGTGTGGTGCAGCAATACCGTCCTCCATGGCGCTCAGCCACGGTACCAGTGCTTCGGTAACGTGTCCAAAGTCGACTGATAACACTCTGACTTGTATTCAGAGCTAAAGCCACAGTACGTTGCCGGGAACCAGCTTCTATCATTCCCACGGCTCTGAGCATTTCTTCCCTGCTTAAATGACGTCGCCGCTCCATAATAACGTTGGTTTTAATCAGTAGTAGGGAAACAGTAGCACTAATAATGTCTTCAATGCGTTGTATGTTTTTATAGGGAAAATATTGACAGCTTATTTTCATCTTTTACTCGAATTTGATTGAGAGTTCCTGATTCAAATTATGAAATGCACCAAAAAGGATCCATATAAATTTATAAAATCATAAATTTATTACAAAGCCACATCTCAATCTCAAGAAATCCGCATAAAAATGCTTGATCCCTAGACACTTTTGATGTGTGTATTTTAAATAATCACTTGGTCCCAAAAGACCTGAATTTTCTCCAAAAACTCAATCGCATATGTAAGTCGCTGAGGACACGCTAGAACGAGTCAATTCCGACCCAACATTCATGAAACGCATTGTTACTGGTGACGAGACGTGGGTTTATGAGTTTTGACATGCAAACTAGTCAACAAACCTCAGAGTGGCGGCTTCCAACTGAACCGAAAGCGCAAAAACTACGCCTAAGTCGATCAAAAGCCTAAGTCATGTTGACCGTTTTCTTTGACTATCGCGGTGTTGTGCACTCGGATTTCTTGCCAGAAGGTCAAACAGTAAATAAAGAATATTATTTGAGCGTTTAAGAGAGCAAATTCAACGAAAAAGGCCAGATTTGTGGAAAGAAAATTCTTGGATTTTGCACCACGATAATGCGCCTTCGCACAAGGCATCATTGTGAACAAATTTTTGACAAAAACTCAACAAATACCATCGAGCAGCCACTCTTTTTCCTAAACTCAAATTACCACTTCGTGGCACCCGTTTTCAAAGGAAAATTCGCGGCGAGAACTGTACTCAATTCCGGAAAAAGCGTTTCAAAATGTTTTGATGATGGGATTATTCGTTGGCGTAAGTGTATCGTTTCCGAAGTAGCATACTTTGAAGGCGATAAAATAACTTTGTATGAATAACTAACATTTTGTGTATTATATTATCGTTTACCGATACTTTCTTGACACGAGTAGTATTTTAAAGTTATAGCATTTTTTTAAAAACTTATGAAATTGATGGAACTTTGACCTACAATATCTCCGTAACTAGAAGGTTCCTAAGTAATCTCTAGAACCAAAAAATTTTTGCTAAAAAAATACCTACTTTCAAAAAAAAACAACATTATAATGTGAAAAATAACTACTTTCGGAGTCGGTGATTTTTGACTTTTTTTCCACCGACTTCCGAAAGTCAAGTTATTTTCCGTCCGTTTTTATTAGTCTCTTATTTTTTTGCAAAAAAGATTTTAGTTTACCCTTTTTAGTCGTAAATCCTAGTCAAATATCAATTTTACTTTATAACAAGAAGTTATTAGCATACCATCCACATAAACGAAGAAGAAAAATGAATATTATACAGGATAACTCATAAAGTACCAAAGCAAACTTAATAAAAATTATATAGGACGACCACGCGAGCTTTTCCTGCCAAATGAAAAAAGGATCACGTAAATCGGACCAGTAATCACGAAGAAATCCATGAACATACATGAAAAAAGATCGTGGTCGAATACATAACCGTCTCCTTTTTTAGAAGTCGGTTAAAAATGATCGCAGCGACACGGGGAGAACAAGTGCGTTTCGGCTTCATTAAGATTTTTTTACACCCATTATAGTACACCCACGTTTTGTCAGTTATGTTTAAGTACCATGAAATTGGGGGTGTGCCTATTGTGGCTCATGTCATGACTGTCATGCCATCAATCATAAATTCACCACCACTACACGCACAGACAGGAGGCTCGTGTCCCAGCAGTGCGCTTGTTATAAGCTTGTGCTATGCTTATGCCACAGTTGCGACAGAGGACAATAATAATGTAAAGGCTCTCTCTATTTGATCTCCTACATCACAGGCGAATGCTCATAATACGACAGAAAATAAAAGCGGAGCATAAGATTCTTAAGAATAATAATATGTTTATTTATAAATGTTTTACCATGCAGTCAAAAATTAGAGAGGCCTTGAATTGGGCCATTCTAAAATCAAATTGATGTGTCATTTCTATTCAAATCTGGCTTCTAGAGCTTGTCGGAGTAAGTGCTACCAACATACCGAATTCTGCCACCAAGCAATGTTGCCGTGTCTTTGTTGGAAGAGTATGAATGCTGATGTAACTACAGGTACCTGAGACATTACACCTTTGTCTCTGGGATGACTGAATCAGCTGTCCCACCATCGACGATAAGCGAAAAGCGAGTACAGGGTAGCAACTAGAAACCAGTTCTTTGTGTAGAACTAGAGGATTGAGTTTTCGCTGGCAATGTGAACAGTCAG
Organism: Standfussiana lucernea; assembly: GCA_964057025.1. Classification (NCBI taxonomy): domain Eukaryota; kingdom Metazoa; phylum Arthropoda; class Insecta; order Lepidoptera; family Noctuidae; genus Standfussiana; species Standfussiana lucernea. The sequence goes on from OZ059805.1 coordinate 8,651,328, forward strand.
CTATCAAGTATATTTATTTTTAGTAAATGATAAATGATAAATGATAAATGATGTTTATTTTGCAAATAGGTTTTTACAAACACTTTTACACGTCTTCTTTTTTAAAACTAGATGAGGCCGGTGTTTCGTATCTGACTACTCTGAGAAGAAACAACCGAAACAAACTCAGAGGTCATAGTCTCTTTTAAGGTCCAGACATAATCTTGATAAACTCACATGAGGACTATGCAGATGAGTGTCTGAGATGGTCTTTTGAAGAAAGAACCACACAGATTTGAGTGGACCTGTCCAGCCAGTGCAAGCATTTGTCAGTTATCATGTAGCTCGACTCATAACTCAAGGAGCTCAACGAAACGACGAACAATGCCAAAGAAAGGACATTTGTGTAGGTCGCTTATAGTACTCAAACTGCCAGACAATAGTAAAAACAAACAAAAACGTAAAAATTACCCACATTGTCCTCACATTCACACTAATCAAATAAAATCAATAATACTTACAAATTAAATGTTCATAAAAATAATTAAAAGTCACACATAAAAAAAAAAATAATAAGAATAAAAAAAAGTAAATAAGTAGGTATTCATGTCAAATCATTAAATGTCAAAGTGTATAAAAGAAAGGAATAAACAATAAACAAATGAAAAACTTGAAATCTCGACATTCATTGAGCAAATATAATTGGAGCAGCTTAATCCCAAGCCTTTTTATCTTCGAGATAGTGATTAACATTATAGTAGGCTTTTAGGCATAGTTTCCGTTTTATAAACGATTTGAATTTATTTAGGCTTAGTGCTTGAATATGGCTCGGAAGTTTATTATAAAAACGTATACATTGGCATCTAAACGTACCCCCTATTTTTTTGAGCCTCGTTGCAGGAACAACAAATTTGTGTTTGTTCCTCGTATTTATATTGTGGATATCACTGTATTTTTTAAACAAATTAACATTTTTATGTGCATATACAAGATTTTCATAAATAAACTGAGAGGGGACAGTAAGTATATTAATTTCTTTAAATTTTTCTCTGAGGGAGTATCTGGGACTTAGTTTATACATTGAACGAATTGCCCTTTTTTGCAAAATAAAAATTGTTTGAATATCGGCGGCACTGCCCCACAAGAGAATACCGTACGACATCACACTGTGGAAATAACTAAAATAAACCAAACGAGCTGTCTCTAAATCAGTAAAATCACGAATTTTTCTAACGGCGTACGCTGCAGAGCTAAGCTTTTTTGATAATTTATCTATGTGGGGGCCCCACTGAAGTTTGGCATCCAAAGTTATGCCTAAGAACACTGTGTTATCTTCCGGTTTCAACTCTTCATCCTTGATTTGTACACTAGTTTCCACTTGTCTTACATGAGGTATCGTAAACCTAATACATTTCGTTTTTTTCTCATTTAAGAGTAGATTATTAACATTAAACCAATTAACGACTTTTGCCAGGGCGCTATTAACATCGTCAGTAACTAGCTGCTGACGTTTGAGTTTAAATAAAAGAGAAGTGTCGTCTGCAAACAATACTATGTCGTGATTATCTTTTATGAGGTAAGGCAAGTCATTTATATAAATTAGAAACAAAAATGGGCCAAGAATTGAGCCCTGGGGTACTCCCATTCTTACTACGGATCCGGAGGATCTTTTCCCGTTAACATCAACTCTCTGAATCCTATCACTCAAATATGATGTAAGAAGATCCAGAGCACTATTCCGGATTCCGTAGTGGCGGAGTTTCCTGATTAACGTTTCATGAAGAACGCAATCGAAAGCCTTGGACAAATCGCAAAAAATGCCCAGAGCATCGCATTTATCCTCCCATGCATTATAAATATGTCCTAAAAGTTCAACACCGGCATCGGTAGTTGAACGACCCCTTGTAAAACCGAACTGTTTACTGTGCAATAACTTATGATTATTGAAAAATCTTTGCATTTGTATTAAAATTAGTTTTTCAAAAATTTTACTAAATGTGGGTAGTACTGAAATAGGTCTATAATTAGTGGGGTCTGATGTACTACCCGATTTAAACAATGGTATTATTTTACTATTTTTCATTAGATCAGGAAACTCACCACGTTCAATACAATCATTAAAAATTACAGCTAAAACAGGAGCTACAATGGTTATAATGGACTTAGCAACGTCCACAGAATGACCCCATAGATCAGCGGTCTTCTTAACATTTAATGTATGAAAAATTTTAATGATATCTTTACAGGTGACATATTCAAAATTAAATTCGGAATCACAGATTGGAACATTTTCTTTTAGTAATGACTCTGCAGCAGCAGGTGACGAGTTTAGCGATTTAGTAGTCGATACGGGAATATCTGCAAAGAAATTTTCAAAGGCGGTGGCGACTTGAGTATCTGAATTTAAAATGTTATCGCCAATAGCAAGGCTGTAGTCACTATTTCGGTTGCAAGACCTTCCCGTTTCGCTATTAATAATATTCCATGTCGTTTTGATAACATTACTACTGTTTTTAATTTTTGAACTCAAATAACGTGACTTTGCTATATAACAAACTTTTTTAAATAATTTAGAATATTTCTTTACATACAAATTAAGTTCTATAGTGTTAATAAAAGTCCGCTCTTCATACAGCTCATAAAGTCGTTTTCTACTCTTATGAATACCAATGGTGGCCCAGTCATTGAAAGAAGCGTTACTATTAACCGAGATTGTCTTAGGAACAAATGTGGTATTAAATTGTGTGCAATACGTACTGAAAAAATCGTTATATTGTTGATTGGGGTCATCATTAGTTGACAAAAGTGGTAATTTTGACAAAAGTTTAGTTTTAAAAGTCTCTAGGCGAGTTTTAGTTTTTGGGTTAACAATGATATCCTTTTTAGGTACTACCTTCTTTACATTTGGAATTGTGATCAATTGCCCACAATGATCTGAATCTATTAAGTTAATAATTACTTTGTGGGTTGGTGTAACATCTGTATAAATATTATCTAAACACGTGGCACTAGTCGGGGTTATTCTAGTGGGCTCCAAAAATTTGTTTTCAAGATTATATGACTGAAACAGGCTTATGATTTTAGTATTTAACACAGAACTTTCTAACAAATTAATATTAAAGTCACCACAAGTGATTATATACTTCCCTGAATTGCAGATTTTGTGCAACACTTCATCCATTACCCTTTCAAAACAATCATACAACCCTGAAGGAGGTCTATACACACTTAATATGATAAACTGCTCCAATTCTATACAGGCTATTTCAACTGTTCGCTCAACAGATAAGCTTATAATATCCTTGCGGTCTTTAAATTTGAGCTGATTATTTACTAAGATTAATGCGCCGCCATGTATAGCATTTACTCTGCTGAATGAACTACCAACCTTGTGATTACTAAAATTGAAAATTAATTGGTGACTTTTGAGCCAATGCTCCGTTATACAAAGAATATCTATGTTGTTGCAATTCAGGAAAAGTTCTACTTCTAATTCTTTATTCAAAAACCCTTGAATATTTTGATGCACAAGGTTGATACTATTAAAATTCTCAAATTTCTCATCCAATCGTTTCTTAAGTTACGTAACGTACAAAGTACGTTTCTTACGGTTTCTTGAGCGAGAAAATAATCATCGATAGCTAGTCTCTTCCTCAACGGTAGCGGAACCGGTGCCTTAGCAACCATAACGGCTCCAGTAACAAAGATACGCGGCGTTGTTTGTTTTGAAAATAAAAAGAAACTTACTAGATCTGCGGTCATCCCGCGACGACTGGGGCGGGGGCGTAGGCTCCACGGGCGGCAGTTCGGGCTCCGACTCGGCCTGCGAATCCTGCGACAAGAAACACGACACTTAAACTACATTATAAGTACAAAGAGTACTTTGATCCAAACATGATTGCAGCACAAAATGTGAAGTGCTTTCAATTTGTTTTCGATAAATTGAAACATAGTCAGATACGTTTTAATGTACGATTGTGTTACGCTTATTTGAGTAATGGAAACCATGTTATTTAATTTCCTTCTAAAAAAAAAAAATACTATGCCAGTTGCAATGCTGTTTCAAAAAAAAAAAATTTTTTTTTCAGTGTTTTCCAACATAATTGGAGTGATGAACAAATTTATTATTGTAATGAGATAATTGGGATCTGTTTTCTTTCCCAAATATTCATGTTTTGATTCTGCTACACAGCATGATGAGGCATTGTTTCCAGAATGTACAAAATTGAAATCAATAAGCAATGAGGGGGCTTCAGTCCACGGCATTGTTGTTGTGGGGTTATAAAAACATGTTGGACACAGGAACAAAATGGATATCAATGTTTCTTCGGACTTCACAACTGCTTGGTTGATTGGGCCATGAAGCAGCAGTCCAATTTTTCGAAAGACCCCATTTTTTCAATAGTTTGTTGCATACCTACTTCAGCATCAGAATGTTGAGCTTCAAAGCTGTAGTCAAAACTTTACATGGTTTGAAACTTAGACATATACTTAATTGTAGCATGTGACTGAAAACCAAAACCAGTACTGCAACATTTTTAATGCTGCTGCTTATACACACATCAACACGGTCTAGGGATATTTCATACTCAATTAAATAACTCGAAAAGTACTGGCCGCATTGGAATCTTTTATACACCGATTTGTTTGTAATTTATCTCAGACTAATTCCAAATTTAAATTTTTGAAAATTCTTTTGTTTCGGTGGCATAAAAATGTCTTGATGTATAGGAGAGGGAATTTTCATTTGTGCGAAATTTAGAAAACAATACGAATTACGTTTAGTTACAGTTTTTTTTTCATTTTTAAACGAAAGATAAAGTTAAAATTGAGGTATTGTAGCCATGCAACGCCGACATTTGACGAGGGCGGAGATGTTACGAGCTGTGGGAATGCTGGAAGCTGGATCTGTTCAGCGTAATGTTGCTGAGGCCATAGGGACCCATCAAAATGTAATTTCAAGATTGTGGACACGCTATCGTGCCACAGGTGAAGTAGCGGAGAGGCACCGGGGGCCAAGTCGCATCACTACCCCCAGACAAGACCGATTTTTGCAAATTACTGCGCGAGCACAACCAAATGCAACGGCGACTCAATTGGTCCAAAGGCTGCGAGTGGAACACCAAGTGCTTGTGAGTGACCAAACTGTAAGAAGGCGACTGCATGAAAGCAATCTACGCTCTCGTAGACCACTCCGGGTCCCACCTTTACGGAGAGGCAATCGTGGACGACGATTAGAATGGGTTCGGAACCACGTGGACTGGGGCCGTGAGCAATGGTCCAATGTGCTGTTCACGGATGAATCCAGGTTCGGCTTCCATCCAGATTCACGAAGGACGCGTCTTTGGCGAGTTCCTGGACGATGGAGCCGTCTCCAGAACCCTCAGGAAGTTCACCCATATCAAGGAGGAACAATTATGGTTTGGGCAGGAATTCGTCTTGGAGGACGGACGGATCTCGTTTGGGTGCGGGGCAATATGACGGCAGAACGATACGTCCAACAGGTGCTGGGGCCCGTAATCTTGCCCCACAGAACACAAATGGGGCAAGATTTCCTGCTCATGCACGACAATGCCCGGGCACACACGTCGAGAACGGTAGCAGCTTGGTTACATACACATAATGTTAGGGCCTTAGACTGGCCTGCTCAATCGCCAGATCTAAATCCCATTGAGCATGCGTGGGATATGCTGCAAAGAAGAGCTCTGAAGGAAGTTCCTGAAAATCTGGCTACAGACGATCAACTTTTTGCGCACCTCAGAAGGACATGGGACAATATTCCGCAGCAAGACATTGACAACCTTGTTCTGAGCATGCCGAATCGTTGCCGATGTGTTATGAACATCATGGGCGCTTTCTCAGACTACGAGTTTATAACTTCAAGTTTATAAACACAAATTAAATGATTTTTCTATTTTTTTCAGTTTTTACTCACAAATTAAAAGTTCATTCATATACGATTTCCGTCTATGCTTCATTTTTTTTCCATAAAATCCTGAAATTTTAATCTAAGTACCTTAACCATTATTAAAAAATGGTAGAATATTAAATAACGTATCTTTTAAATATATACATGTCATATAAATAATTAACACATTGATAGTAATTCGCTTTTTTAAAAATATCCCTAGACCGTGTTGATGTGTGTATTATGATTATAGTTTTTTACACACAGATTTCATCATGCCAATTTCTTATTGTAATAATACCATTTACTATGAGGAAAGGTCAACAAACCTTGTATTGGCCATTTATCATTCCACATCACGGCTATCAAGTAATTGATAAGTCCATAAAAAAAGATTTTGAATCTTTAAGAATTTGTTTATTAGAAGGTTTATGACCATATATGTTTATACCTCCCCCTAATAAATAAATAATGAGTCAAATTATGACAAGTTTTAAACACAAAAATTGCATGGTAACATTGCTCTTTGGCAACATGTTGGCTGTTTCTAGAGGAAAAATGTAATAGAGGAAAGATAATCTAAATTATCATAAATAGATTCATACAGTGTTGACCTCTCAGTTCATTGCCCTAAATATAAAAAGAAGAGAGGACATCAGAAATCCTATTGTATGAATTTTAAAGGAAATTACAAAACATTCATTGCATTGGATAGCATAAATGTAGATGAATTATAAATTCTATAGAAATAACAAGACATAACACAATAAATAAATATGATAATTACGTGGATGTTATGAAACATTTCATAATAGTGTGATCATTAGAATCACATACTGCTCTTATTAATTTTGAAACTGTTTAGTATAAAAAATAAATGGGGATATGAGTAAATCATGATGCCAAATAGTTTGGGTTATCTTATAGCTATGTACTCACGTGAGCCTGATGTTAAAGGATCGCAGTGTGCATGGACTCGGTCGGCCATCTTGAAGCCTCGGCACGTACTCAAGGGGTATTTGACTTTTGTTTTGTGTCAATTTACAAATGGGTAACATATAAAATAATAAAAGTGTTAATATCATTGTTGAAAACAGCATAATGCAAAATTGCTTTTTATCTAACTCTATTTATAAAAAGTGTACTATTATGATAATTATTTAGTTACTATTACGAGAAATTAAGATTATTTTGAATGCTGTGAAGGATACTGGCTCTATGCCTGAATATAGATGAAGAATAGTCTACTAGTTAACACATTCATCACATGAACAAGAAGAGTATAACAGTGAGGGACCCCGTCAGATGGTCAGTTACCAAGTCCACTGGGGTTTTCACTGTGCTAGCATATGTGATGGTGGTAGACGTACATATGGGACAGTTACCTCGCTCATGTCCATGTTGACGTCATCGTAGTTGGTATCGTCGTCTCTGCGGCGGCCTCCAGCGCCGCCCGCTGCCACCTATAATATCATTCTATTGTCAAGCAGAGAACGCAGGTTAATATCCATGATTCTCATATAGATTGCATCAAAACATACTAAACACACTCAGGACACTTAGGCAATAAGAAAATTTGTATATTTAGAAAAAAATGTCAAGGACGCCAAAACTTACCGATGATTGTTGGCTTCCATAACGCTCCAATTCATTCTCATCTTCGCTACCGTAACCAACAAGACAATCCATGGCTGTTCCTAGTTAATTCTGACACTATTAGTTTTGTGAATCAATTGTCCAAGCCCAATCACAGTAAAAAAACAAAGTAATAATCTATTTTGGCTTCAGAAGTGAAAATAACGAGGAAAATAAAATTGACAATGTCTCTTAATCTCTTTGTCTATGCACTATGAGTTTTTCCACAGATGAGCAATATTACGACATAGACCGGTAGTAACCAAACTGAGATTCAAATACAGACAAATCGATATTAAATAATTTTTTATTCTAACAGAAGTTGTTTCAAATACCAAAATAGATTGCTTCTAAAATTAATAAAGGAGGTCATTGCCTCATGTTCCTATAGGGGGATATAGTCGACTATAATATAACGCCAAAATCCAGGTGCTCATAACCATGTATACTAGTTCAAAGCCATAAATTGCTCCCACTGGGATTATGAAATATGATCTCGTTTGCAGGGGATAGGATGTTTTTAATGGGGTTTTAAATAAATAAATAACTCAATTCCAATCAATTTTCTTGTTATATCCTCTTTAGATATCGATGTCCATCACATCTGTAGTGTTTTCCAAGCTTATTTGATTTGACTTAACTTATCTGTGACTTAACATAACATCACGCCTGTAATCCCCGCAGGGTTAGGCAAAAGTTTACCTAATAGTACACCCACCTTTCGGCAGTTATGTTTAAGCCTCATGTAAAAAGGGGCCAGCCTATTGCCGTCAACCGGGCACAAATCCAGACTTCGTGGCTGTTACTGAGAAATTCCTGATGGAAAAACTCGAAATAGCACTTTGCCCTACCCGGAGGACCTCATGCTCAGCAGTCGCGATTGCGATCACTAGGCCAACGAGTAACGAGAAAGCTTATTTGATTTGACCCCTTCTTTTATTAGGTTAGGTAGATCAGGAATCATAATCAAGAAAGCTGGTGATTTTGACTGGATGAATAGGTAAAGTCAATTGCACCTGTTCTATGCGGAAAACATGCAGATACAGCATGTCTTCTTCCATATCCATACTTCTCTAGTTTCTATAAATATAATCTTTTTCATACAGTGCAGTGGGTGAAGTCCTCTGTTTGTTTATGCCAATCTCCTTGCTCCAATGCCAGCCTTTTCCAGGTGTTACCCACAATGACAACGTTATAATGCTAGGTGTTTACTAGCATCTCGTCTATTTAATAATACAATGGATTTGATTGTAGTATGTTTTTCTTGCATAAATAATCATTTATGTACAGTATTTACAAGGCACTATGAAAAAATATAGCTGAATATTTCGTTGGTCCCTACGTACAAAGCGACATGTCTAAACACTGCATGGTTTACAGGAGACCATAATAAAAATTCAAATGATTCTAAAACGAATTTTATGAAATAATGTTGTATCTTTATTAATGTAATAATTTTGTATTCAAAATAGAGTTTTCAATGGCGTAACACTTACGCGCTTATAACATTCTCCTGTAAACCATGTGTTTTGACATGTCGCTTTATACGTATGGACCATCGATTTGAATGGTACAATGCCACAATAATTAATTTTTTTATGTTATCTAATAATTTGCTAAAAAAATAAGAGCAGCCGTTTAGGACAAAACTACACTAATTATAATAATTATCTCTAATCTTTTAATTCTGTTGCGTTGGTGTTATTGAGTTTAAGTGAAGTTTTATCGTTATCATAATCAGTGGTGCCCTGAGCTACCAGAAGTATAAACACGCCGACTAAGCCAAACATAATCAAGAGGAAAGCTTCTTGCTGATTTGAGTGCCGCGCATCCATTGCCTTCTCACGTTTTTTTCTCAGAAATTCTTTCTCATATTTAGCTTTCTCAAATAAATTTCCATAGTGGCTTTTAGACCTGTAACATGAAATATTGAATTATCTAAGTGGGGTGAAATGTGCTACAAAGAGGGTTAAGTTGCAATTATGCTAGCTGTAACACTGGCATTATACAAAAATTACAATAATTGGAACTTAGTACCTCCTTGACTTTATTTGAGTAATGAACAAAGTCAACCAATAGCATTCCTACTGCTTGGACAAGACCTCCTCCCTGTGCTCTCCGTAAACCACCACAAGGCCCATTGCTCCAGTTGGTGGGTCACGTCTATGAATTTTTGGTCCAAGGCATGCTATAGTTATCTTACACTGTTTTCCTTAACCATTTTTGCATACCAGTGATAAAATTACTATTCAATTCATGGTTTTGAGGACAAAACATACCATGTGTCAAAATCATAAATAGGTTGTCTGCCATCCATGGTTGGTATAGTCGAGCGATGTATGCGAGATTTATAGAATTTCAGTGTAGGGTCTGTTGGCTCCGGGTCTGGCTGATATTCTACTCTTGGCATTCTTCCTCCTAGCAACCCTGGAATAGACAAGGATGGAGTGTTATACTACATGTTTCTCATAGGTTTATGTAATCAGATTTTTGGCAATCATTTATTTGTGAACAGGAAGACAGTCTAGTACAAAAATATTTCATAATGATTCAAGGCTAACTATACAAAAGCTACATAAAAGCTAATTGTAATTACTATTTGATTAAAAATATAATTAATTATATTTTATACCCCATGCTTGTAATAATGTTTGAAGTGATTAAGTTTGCAACAAAAAAAACCAACCTTTGTCATACATCTTTTTCAATTGTATATTTCCTAACACCTCATAGGCTTCGGAAACGGCTCTAAACTTTTTCGCTGCTACTTCATCCTAAAAAAGCAGTGTGTTACAGGGAATCAGTTTTAAATATGTCCATACAAGTAGTGGTCATTCATTCTTACATAAGCTTAGGAAGGCATGTATGATTGATTGACGTGAGGACTGAGACCTTACGTTATTGGATTTATCCGGATGGTAAACTTTTGACAATTTGTAATATGCAGATTTGATATCACCCTGTGTCGCTTTAGGAGTGATTCCAAGTACGTCATAGTGGTTGGACCCGCATCGCGGCGACGTCGTGCTCAGCGACCGAACTACGCCACACACCAGTCTTGATGAGTTATAGATTATCATCTAAAAAAATACATCAAGATCGACTGCATTAAAGTTATGAAGTGTATCGCTAGTACCTACAACTACACAAAATGTTATTCACTTACTATAATTGAATTCAATAAATCTATGGAATGCACTAAAAGAATACTCACACTGTATCAATATTAAAAATATTGATACAGTGTAATATAATTAGAATGTGACTAAAAATACAGAACAAATTTTGACATTTTGAACTGAAAATCTTCCGTCAAACAAATCAACAAATCCAAAATTATGTAATCTGTTAAAAAAAAACAGCTTGCTAAGTTACGAACAAATTAAAAAATATAGCAAAAATATCCCATATTTGCAAAATGTAAGCATTTTGTTATAAAACTGATAACGTCTACTAACTGAAATTAATCGAATCTAGATGTATAATTTTACTCCACTGGCAATACAAAACAGGCGTTCCAAACATACTTCTTTACAAAAAATAATGATAAAATTAAAGTTTAAATGCTAACGTCTGTGTCTCTGAGAGCATTGTTTGAAATATATTACAGTCACCATGCACATGTGCAAAAATAAATGAGTGACAGTCGAATTTCTGAGCATGATTTTATACAATTCTAAGCTGAGCCTGTATCTGGGTTTGAGTGTGAGAAAATTATAATATGAGGTAAAAGTATTCTTACTATTAGTATGAATTGTATGAAATGAAGTTTTCGAAAGCACCTAGCTGACGTCAAATAAATTAGTCACCGAGTAAAATAATATAAGTTTTATTCGTATATTTCAGTTAAGAACCGTTGTTTCCTGTTGTGTTAAGTGTAAAAATACAGGTCAGTTTTATTTGAAAGAAAATGACTTTCTATTAATGCCTATTTTCAAGCAGATGTTTTAAGGAAAATGCATGTCCATTTATGGAAGTCCTTGCCTACTTGCTGTTGACACCGTGTGCCCTAGTTAAGCTTCGATGCTATTACTGGAAGGCGGTTTTGGCAATGAGTCACTTTCTCGTTAGCGCAAGAAACTGACGAATTGACGATAAGCTGAGTGACACCTCAACTTCATTAAAATTTTATTTATAAACTTATTATTTGGTGCACTATAGTAGTCGCAGTCGAACGTTCGTTACCTGGCTTATCAGCGTTTACGTTTCAAAAAGAAGTTTATTCTCGTATCTAAATAGAGGTATAACCTATTGGATTAACTACCTATTGTAACAAATTCTTTGTTTTGCATTTATTTTTGTCCCTCTATGGTCAAAAAATTGTGAGTCATGCTCAATCTTTAAAAATTTTGACCATCTGTTTCATATGTTACTGACATTTTAATTTATTTTTTAGATATCACAATGTCGTCCCGCAAGACAGCTGGTCGCCGTGGCACCAACAAGAAGCGAGCCCAGCGTGCCACTTCCAATGTGTTTGCTATGTTCGACCAGGCCCAGATAGCAGAGTTCAAGGAGGCTTTCAACATGATTGATCAGAACAGAGATGGTTTTGTGGACAAAGATGATCTTCATGATATGTTAGCTTCTCTTGGTGAGTAGTTATTGAGTATTTTTTTTGAAATGGCCAAATTATATTTGCCATTGTAGTGAAAGAATTATCCAGTAAAGTAAAGTTGATGTAGCAGAAGGTTCAAATAGCTTGGAGAGGCTCCTTTTGAGCTCCGTTAGGCTGCAGTTCTAAATAAAGAATATCCACTGTTCTCTAAATATTCCATACAGATACTTTCGATAAAGAAATACGGGGTGGAAGAGACACAGATGCGAAAACGGAAACAATAAGTACATCATTCCAAACTGGCCACATAGAAATTTTTCGTAGGTTATTTTAAAAAAATCAGCTGTTCCATACATTTTGGCCGTGCAGGTATTGCACTTTTGTAGGAAACAGCTGTTTCTTTTTAAATAACTTTCGAAAAAATTCTGTGTGGTTTCAGTTTTTGCTTCGGTGTCCCTTTCTCCCTGTTTAGAAATAAATGTAACCTAAAACAGTTATCAGCAGTTATCCTGTTCTGTAAACATCTATTTGCTATGAAAATATTATTTAAAACTAAACAGGAAAATGTAATTTTTTCTCAGTGTTGAGTCAGATATTAATGAGTTTCATAAAACTTGATCAACATAGGTTGTTGTTTGAATGAAGAATGCCTATTTTACCAACTGTGCCAAACAACACAAGTATGGTCACCTTTTTAAACAGACCATAATTTTTCTTTAATCTTAAGTGCAGGTCAGATAGGCAGTTGCAACATGTAAAATACTAGTATTCAGCTGGATGCGGTTAGACTAGGGGCCAACCCCACCCCGGTGCAAGTGTGGGAAGGGAACACTGGGGTGGTTATTAGTCAGTTCGAGTCTGCCAGACCCCTCCGCCCACCCCAGGGCGGAGGACATTTGTGGGGACTTTCCACCCCAGAACAAAAAAAAAAGGGCCCAACCCCAAGATAGTTGGAACAAAGCTAAGTAATGATGAACTTTAAAATGATTAAAGTACCAAACCACATTATTAATTCAGGTAAGAACCCAACGGAGGACTACTTGGAGGGTATGATGAATGAAGCTCCTGGTCCTATCAACTTTACCATGTTCCTCACTCTCTTTGGCGAGCGCCTGCAAGGAACAGACCCTGAGGATGTCATCAAGAATGCATTTGGGTGAGTAGTCCAGACCTAGGGTATTATTAACAGTATAGTGTTATTAAATTGAAACATTTCTTTCTATTACATGCTATGTGTTCCCACCGCTGAAAGGCGAGGCCTCTCATTCCCTCATTTGCAGGCTTCTGCTATTATGTATGGGTTCTTGCAAAAGGAATGTTGGTTAAAGGAGTTTCTTGGTTTTTCTGCTAACTCCTGGGCCTATCATCATCATCCACAGCCTGACTTCACCCTCTGCTGGGTATAGGCCTCTCTTACCTTGTGCCATTCCGCACACTGCTGTGCCAGCCAAATGCCGGTTGATGCTGTATTAGAAATAAAATACTTTCCCACAAAAAAAGGATGAATACTTGAATTAATAGAGGCATGGAACGTATAGCAGCAAAATACTTTAAGCCGTGGCATAATCTATGATAATTTACTTTTTGTCCTTGTTGAGGTAGATAACAATGGTTTAGCTTGTGCCATATTGAAGTATTTAGTCATTCAACAGTTCAACACACCTATTTGCAACAAACTAGCTTACATTCCTAATTCAAGTACAACACCGACTAGCATGTGCATGGAGTCATTCAGCCTTTAGCAGCCCAATCCTGACCTCTTCAATCTCTTTTATGTACTCTAACTTTGATTACTAAATCTATATTAAGAGCGTGTTAGCATTTTTCAACCGTAAATCGAGATCTTGGGAGATTTTGAAGTGATTTTGGTCATATAATTTATTGTTTTAGCTTCTTTTGACTTCAAACATCGTAATTATCATGGATTTTTGTTTAAAATCTATTAACAAAATCTCGTTCAAATTGGATTATTGACTATGAAAATAGCGGATTTCGAAGGTGCGATTTCCAGATGACGCGCGAGGGCACAACTTTGAAGTAATCTTACACCAAATATTATTACTAAGTAAGAAGGTAAAAGGTATTCATTCGAAGAGGCATACCCTGAAATTTAAAGTGCTTTGAGAAAAAATCGATTTTTAATTCATGAACTTGTAGTTATATCACGTCAAAAAAAATTAAAAATCGAGAAATCGACAACAAAAAAACACGTCATATCTCATAATCTAAAAGTCATTTGGCAACATAAATAATTTTATACGTAAGAAGAAAGATTGCACCATAAATGTGTAAAAAAGAAAAAATATATGTCTTCAATCATTTATGAAAATAATTTTTCAAAGTAAGTATAAAATCAGTTGCATCGTACGGCCTAAATCAGTCGCGCTCTGGCGCTCGTCGACGTAGGACCTATGTCGGTTTACCTCCCGCCGCTGCGCAAGCGCCACGCGTGATATATACGTGAATTATAGTGCGACCAAATATTTTTGATCCGTAAGTATTATTTATTTTATTTGTGCATCTGAATGAGGTTGTTCATTTAAGTAATATTTTAATAATTAGGTAAAGTGGAACTATGTACTTAAAACTATTTTCTCTACAAACTTGTTATCCTTTCACTTACAGAACATGGGTAGAATAAACAAATCATATTATTATGGATCAAAGAAAGCTGTTAAGTCCCGAAAAAGTAAATTGATTAATAATGTGCAGAAGGCAAGAGAAGCTGCGTAAGTACCTATTTAATTTTTTAACAGGGGGTCAATACATTTGTGTAAATTATGGTTTTTCTACCAACTCACCACTCGTAGTCAGGTAAATGGCAAATCGACTAGCGGTGACCCATCAACCGTAACCGTTTCTTTTGAACATACTTATATGTATAACCTTCACTTCGAACTAACTATGAAAGCAAATCTTAGAAGTAAAATTTGACCCACTTCCCGGTTTTCTATTAAGCTGAAATGTTAGAATAGAATAGAATAGAATTTTATTTTGCAAATATGGGTAATACATAATAGTTCTTAAGATACATTTAGCTCAGCCACATTTTACCAATCGGCATGCAAACATTTGAAATTATTAATGTCATTATTATTATTACACTTATTTTGATCCATTTTGACGACCCGAATGGCGCAGCGGTAGTGAGGCTGCCTTACGTTCATAGGGTTCCGGGTTCGAGTCCCGGTAGGAGCAAGTGTTAGTGTGATGAGCATAGACATTTGTTACCGAGTCATGGATGTTTATAATAAGTATGTATTTACAAACAAAAAGTATCTATGTAGTATATCAACTATCTGGTGTCCACGACACAAGCCTCGTTGCTTAGTGTGGCACCAGATGGCGCTGTGTGTAATGTCCAGCGATATTTATTTATTTATTTATTTATTTTAAAATTTACTATTATAATATTTTTAAATCATCAACTTAATTAAAAACATATGTTAGTATTAAAAGGAAAATATAAATTAGTATAATTAAATTACTCATTACTATTACAAATATCTTATTATTATCATTACATTATTTAACATGTCATTACTATTACAAATATCATCATCAATTATGTTGCGTACTTAAATGTTTAGTTTAGATGACAATGTATGGTAAGCTATGTGACGTCATTCTCAATCCAATATGGCGCACTCCCAAAGATGGCAGACTAGTTATTTTGTATGCATTCCTATGATATGGGTATCAAATGAAGGGTTTTGCTAAGAAGAACATGAAAAATAAAAATATTTTTTTTTAAGCTATACAAAATTATTTAAAATATATGACTATTACTGATTAAATTACTTACTAATAGCTAAATTAAATTACTTATTTTCTATGTTTTTCTTTCAGATCAAAATTAAGAGCATCTTTGGTAAATGATATAATCCCCAATAAATCCTCAACTGTAATTTCTGTCTCCCTTCCTACTGTGGTATCACCAGTAAATTTAACTTCTGGCTCATCCATAAATGTAGCTTCCGACTCGCTCACAACTTTTGACTCATCCACGGATATAATAGAAGAACCTGATATCAGTTATGTCAATGATCAAATATCGTAAGTTGAAACTAGTTGTTTTTATTCTAGTAGATGAACTTTTGTTTTGTTTTATTTTCTTTAATATCAGCAATTATATTTGTAGAACTGAAAACATGGACCTAGGTTTAATTGAAGGACGAAACCCAAACGTGACTTTTGATTTACCCAGAAAAACACCTAGTACCAATAACCTCAATAATCAAACATCGTTGCTACAAAATTGTTATTATTATTTCAGTTTGTGAACTTTTGGGTTTATTTACTTATATCAATAATTTTATTTTGTAGTACTGAAAATATGGACATTGAAGCAAATGAAGACCCACCCAAAATGTTAACGGCAATACCTAGTACCAGTCACTCAACCGATCAAAATATATCGTGAGTTGAAATTGTTAAGTATAATCCAGTTTTATTCTCTATTTTTGTAAATTTCATTATATCGATTATTTAATTTGTAGGACTGAAGATATGGAGAGTGATTCTAATGACAAAATTATGGATAATTTAACGATTAAGGTACGAATTATTTTCTTTTTTACTTTACAACAATAATAGAACTTGGAAAAATTCCTTTAATTTAGTGTTGTTTTTTAGGTTACGGAAACAGAACCGGAACCTATAAATATCGAAGGAAGACGCGTGGTAGATTTTAAATATTTCTTGGACAGCTTAATAAAAATTGCGGAACATAACAATCGGTTTGGCTGTTCATTACATAATCTGAAAATCGTCAAAGAAATTCAAAAGGGTCTGCAGTCAACTTTTTATTTTATGTGTAATATGTGTCATAGCAAGTTTGTATTGAAAAGTTATGATGAAGAGAAAGCAAACACTACGTTGAACGTAAACGAAGGGGCTGTCTCAGGGGCCATATTAACAGGTATTGGACGAACGAATTTAAATGAGATTACTGCATCAATGGACTTGCCTGTTATGACATTCAGAAGTTATAGTAAACATCATGACAAGGTGGCTGAGATGTGGAAAACTGCAGCTGAAAAGAGCATGCTTGCAGCGGCCAATGAAGAGATCGAATCAGCTCGAATGCGAGGATATACTGGCAGTATTCCAAAAATTCCTGTGGAAGCAGACTGCTGTTGGAGTAAACGCTCTTATAAAAACCAATACAATGCTTTATCGGGTGTTGCCGCTATCATTGGCCATCATACAGGCAAAGTTTTGTACATAGGTGTGAGAAATAAATACTGTGGCATTTGTTCCCGGGCCAACAAGAGGCAAGAGGAACCCACTACACACAAATGTACAAAGAACCACGGCGGATCGTCTTCAAGTATGGAACCAAATATATTAGTTGAGGGATTCAAATCTTCTGTGGAGAAAAGGAAATTGATTTACAATACGTTGATTGCAGACGGTGATGCAAGCACGTATAAAAACATATTGGAGAGCAGACCGTATCCTGCCGTGCCTATTCAAAAAATTGAATGCACTAATCATCTACTCCGTAACTACAACGGAAAAAATTTGTTCCTGAAAACAGACACCACGATTCCTTTAAAGGAACGTAAATTACTAAGGCCTGAACGATTAGTCAGATTAAGAACAGCTGTACGGGCTGCAGTACGGCATTGGAAGACCAAGTCTACATCGGAATCCAGCAAAATTATTGCATTACAAAAAGACATTCTTAACAGCCCGAAACACATCTTTGGAGACCATTCCGATTGCAATTTATATTATTGTAGTGAAGACCGAAAAAAAGAAACAAATGATACTCTTGCTGCAAAAACACTCATGTTGAGACTGCAGCGAAATGCTTCCCAGTTGGCTTATCATTCAAGGAGCCTGCTTCACTGTTTTACTACAAATCGTGCAGAGCAGTTCAACAGTGTTGTTGCCAAGACAGTAGGTGGAAAGCGTATAAATTTCTCGCTGAAAGATTCATATTCTGTTCGGTGCCATGCGGCTGTGGTCTGTTTCAATACAGGAAAACCTCAAACCTGCCTTTACAAATCAGTGTGCAACAAAAGCCCAGGAAAAACACTGAAACGTCTAGAAGAAAAGAAATTTGCCTACAATGAAAGTAGAAGGGGCAAGACATCTTGTCGCAAAATTAACTTTGCGCCAAAACCTCCAACAAACATCGATTATGGCAATTCATGTCAGAAACCTGATTTGAATTCTGAAGATTACGAACAGGCCAAATTTAGTTTTTTGGAGAGTCTACAAAAACAAGCCACAAAGCGTCATGAAATTGAGCGCGAAACAATACTTCAAGCAGAAAGCGCATTGTGGCTTGAATTACGTAGATGTATCCTAACTGCATCAAATTTTTCAAAAATTTGCAAAAGAAAACCAAATTCTAATTCAGCGCCTCTTGTAAAAAGCATTTTATATAGTTACTCGTTAGATCATGTGGCTTCAGTAAAACACGGGAAGGATAACGAGGGAAAAGCTGTTGAACAACTCAGTCGCCAAGAAAACATATCCATCGAGAAATGTGGTTTGTTTATTGATGAATCCCTTTTTTTCCTGGGCGCTTCACCGGACGGCATATATGAAGATGGCATCATTGAAATAAAGTGCCCTTCTTCTCTTTTTGGTATCGATCCAGATACTGCTATTCAGCAAAAAAAACTAAAATGTTTTAAATTATGTGGCGATGATGTGGTCATGAACACAAACCATGATTGGTTTTATCAAATACAAGGCCAACTCCATATCGCTAATAAGAATGTGTGTTTGTTTGCTGTGTGGACTGGCTGTGAATTCAACATAAAAGTCGTCAAAGTTTTCAGAGATGATAATTTCTGGGAACAAAAGATGGCTCCGCGATTGACAACATTTTATTTTGATTGTGTTCTCCCAGAAATTATAGATCCAAGAAAAAGTCGAGCGATGCCCATTAGACAAATAGTTTTATAAAACTTCAATTAAATAGGTACTTTTACAAATAAACAAATAAAATGAGTTTATTTGTATTATAAGTAGCTACATAATGTTATTTTTTTCATCCATATTTGTATAAATTTAATTAAAATACATTAATAATCTATTGTGGACAGTCTTTTTATTTTCTCCGAAAACCTCAAGCTTTTTACTTCAATAAAATATAGGTACGCCATAGCTACAGATCAAGACCGTTTAGTCGTCGCAGCGTCGCAACTGTGTGCCGTACATGAGTAAAAACGCACACTAAGTGGCGTCGAGCGATAAAAACCTAAAACCCGAGCGCGTAGATTTGGTACAACGCTCTTAATAAAAATCTATTGTCTGTCTCTACATGTATGACTGAATGCTCTGTCAGACATGTGGCAATAGATTTTTGCACTTGAGGACTGCTAGACCGATTTGGCGGTTTTTTTTTGTTGTGTGCGTAATTTTTTGGACAAGATTTGTATGAAAGAAAATCTTGATATTTCATTAGAAAATTGCAGCCGTGCGAAGCCGGGGCAGATCGCTAGCATCCAATAAATGTAATCATATATATTATTTTTAAATCCCGATACAACATTTATTTCACATTCACTGTCATATAATCAGCGTTTGTTGTTGTATCATGGGTGCAGCACACAAATGTTGCAGTAGTTATGAAACGGCACTGCCGGGCGGCAAAATCGAACCTAAGTAGATATCTGTTTGGAAAAAAGCCGCTTGGCCTGGCTCGAAATGTGCCGACCCGAACGTGAAGCAGCGATAGCAGGTGCCGAACGAAGTTTTACTACTGATAGGCTTTGTTCATCAACAAATATGTATGTACTGCCGAACCCGATGTGGCGACCCCATCCAATGTGTAGTGTAGCTCCCACAGTTGCTGAGTTTGTGTCAAGTTTTTTTCCCCAGTCTCTAAGCCTTATATCCGCACTTATTAAAGCGTATTGACGCACGTTTATAAGAAAAGGTCAAGTCCGTTTCACACAGTCCGCGCGTTGACTCTTGCTGACGCATAAAATTTCACTTTTATGATATTTTTTTCAATTACTTTTTTTTAATTTATTTTTTACAATATTGTAAACATTAATTGTTCAAGTTAGAATTTTATTAACAAATCTCGTCATCATCATTCAATAGATTAAAAATATCTTCTCCGCTTGAAATAGCCAGCGCTTCCACAACAACTGACCCTGTGCGTGAGACACGCACAGGACCGTCCACGACACGACACCACACACACGACACGTCACGACAGGTATCCGTTGGGTGAGACACCCAACGGATTTTCGAGACCTAATTTGGATTCGCGTGTTATATTTGAGTTCGGAATCTCACATGATTATCAAGTTTTGGTAAAACATAGTCATTCAAATTCCATTGCAATCAATTTAGGATCTTTATTATTAACCCTAGAACCACAACATTGGGTCATGGGTGACCCCACGCACACGTATTTTAATTTTAATTTAGCGAGTTTTGCACCTACAACACTGTGCGTCTAGGTACCTTCCGTAATTGGTAATCAGTGGCCCGTGACGCATGGCGGGGTGCGCACGCTCATTAGGTTCGGAGATATTGCAGTTTGGGGTCGCCCGCGACCCGTGTTGTGGTTATCGAAACTATTTTTTTGTGATTAACTGTTGTGTGATTTCACGTTTATTTCACGAATAGTCTTTCAATATGGCCTCAACGTCACGAGCCCTTGAAAGTAATGAAATTGAGCTACTTTTGGAGGAATATGAAGGTGAAACCTCCAGTTCTTCGGACGAAGATGGATCTGAAACTGCAGAAAATGAACATATATCCGAACACTCCGATGAAGATGATTTGTTTGATGTTGAATCTGGATCAGATGATGATGATGTTCTTCTGTCTGATTTCTGTATGGGCAAAAATGGTTATGCGTGAGGTATGGGACAAATTTCAAGTACTATGCTCTGAGTACTACACTCCGTCGGAACATGTAACAGTAGACGAACAAATACTTGGATTCCGTGGTCGCTGTAAATTTATTGTATATATGCCACAAAAACCTGATAAATATGGCATGAAAGTTGTAATGATGTGTGATGCTAAGACTGCTTACATGATATCTGCAATTCCATATGTAGGTAGAATGACAGAATGTCCTACAGGACAGTCTATCCCATCCTATTATGTTTTGAAGCTATCGGAACCTATTCATCATACAAACCGAAACATCACTATGGATAACTGGTTCTCCTCAATTCAACTTGCATATGAGTTACGCAATATTGGACTAACAATGATAGGCACGTTGCGAAAGAACAAACCCGAAATACCTCCAAAGTTTTTAGCAAAGAAAAAAGATTTCCCTACTTCGGTATTTGCGTTTGATAAAAACATCACATTAGTATCTCATGTCCCGAAGAAAAACAAATGTGTTGTCCTGATTTCTACAATGCACAACAGCGGTGAAATTGACCCTAATACACAAAAACCCGCAATAATACTGGATTATAACGCCACGAAAGGCGGCGTTGACACGTTTGACCAATTAAGTCATTCTAAGACAACAGCAAGAAAAACACGAAGGTGGCCGCTAAGATTTTTCTACGGCATGCTTGATGCTGGAGGTATAAATTCATATGTAATACTCAAGGCAAACATTCGCAGGAGTAAACTGAAAAGGAACTACTTTCTAAGAAACCTAAGCCTTCAATTAGTACAGCCCTACGTGAAACGCCGCCTTGATGAGGTCAAAAATTTGCCCCAATCTCTTAAAGTGATAATGCTTCATGTTTTGGGAGTAGATGAAGAAAACAGTGCTCAGGTAGCCCAAGCTCGATCAACTTCAAGTTCCCGCTGCTATTTATGCACTAGAGCCAAAGATAGGAAGGGCAGAGAGAAATGTGTTAAGTGCTCCAAAAATATATGTGCACAACACAGGTTACCTATTTGTCACCAATGTATCTAGATTTTCAGATTTGTACTAAATTTTTTTCCCTTAAGCATTCCATTAATATCCAAAAAACCTTGTAATAATTGTTTAAATTTATTAAAGTTTAATATTTTGTAAGTAATCATTTTTTTATTTTGGGGTCACCCATGACCCATGTTGTGGTTCATTTAATTAAATTTGGATGTTGTAGTTGTAGGGTTAAAAATGGTCGATTAAAAATCAACTTAGATTACATAAAAATAAACTAGACAGTTGATTGGCAGTACATTTAAATCTAAGATTGATATTCAATGAAGCAACCATAGATATAGTATCTAGGAATATCAACAACACTCGACTCGACTGCCTCGTTTTTCTAGTGGTCGCAAGCGCAACTGCTGAACATGAGGTCCAGGGTTTGATTCCCAGGTCGGGCAAAGTGCTATTGGGTTTTTCCATCCGAAATTTCTCAGTAGCTTTCACGGAGTCTGGATTTGTGCCCGGTTGATGGCAATAGACTCGTCCCCTATTACATGTGACTTAAACATTACTGGCGAAATGTGAGTGTACAATATAGGTACACCTCTGGTTAACCCTTCTAGGATAACAGGCGTGTAGTTATCTGTATAAAAACTAGCGTTGAAAAAAATAAAAGGATTGTGGCCGAGGAGAGTTAGATGGATCTATGATTTTTACCTATTTGTATTCACCTCCCGTATGTTTTCTTTTTTTTTTTTTTGTTTTGTATTTCACCTATTAAAATATATTTCAATTTCAATAAAACTTGTTTTTTTCAACTTTTCAAAACATCAACCGAAACATTCGAAAGAATCCTATTTCTTTCCAAAGGATTCCTTCTGTTAATTTTTCTATGTAACATGCGAAAAGAAACGGAAAAAACCACAAAATGTTTTTTATTTTTTTGTGAAATTTCGTTATTTGCGGCATTTTCAACGCTAATAACAACATTCATTTACAAACTCATACCACCAGATGCTTCGACGAAGAGAACCAGGGTGTGATCAACGAGGAGCGTCTCCGCGAGCTCCTCACCACCATGGGAGACCGGTTCACGGATGACGACGTGGACGAAATGCTGCGCGAGGCACCCATTCGCGATGGACTATTTGACTACGTCGAGTTCACGCGCATTCTCAAACATGGAGCTAAGGATAAGGATGAGCAGTAAGAATTTTATAAAAGAGGTGGGTTGCAACAAAGAGAGTGATATTAAATCAAGAAGCTACTATTGAATCAACGAAATCATAAAGTAATCATCCCACTAAGTCGGTCTGTTGTTTGGCTTCCAGTCGTTTCACAAGTAGTAAAAAAGTATATATACTTTTTAGGGAGTGTAGTAAATATTAGCTACTGGAGATGATTAAATTAGGAATTATTTGCTGTTAATATACTTAAAACCAAAAAGAGACTAGGTTTACAAACAAAAATGTTGAAAATAGCGTAACAATTTTAACGACTGGATGACAATATTAAAACAGACTAGTTTCGTATGTACTTAAATTTAAAAAAAGCCCCAATTTTTTGACACTACATTATTCATAGATTTTCTCTAATGAAGTCAGTCAGAGGTATGATTATTTAGTACGTATTTATGATTTAGTAATTGGGAAAAATACGATAGAAATCCTTATCCTCTGATTGAAGATATACCCGCCTTACCAAACGCCATTTTAATAATTATATTGCCAAACTAATAAATTGGTAAAATAAAATCAGTAGAATATAAGTTAGATTCATATGGATTTCAGAATAATCTATTAAAGATACTGAGGTGCTAAATATACCCTAGTTCTTACGAATTTTGCATTTCCAATCTCGCATTTTATAATGAAAATTGTAATTCCACAATATTGGACCATCGTAAGTTTAAGTTTGGCTTGTGTTTATTTTTCTTATATTATATTCATGTATTCAGAATTTAGTTTTAAACTTGTTAGTATTGCTGGTAACACTGTTATTAATGTCATCTCTAAAACAAGAATGCATTCTGCTGTGCAAAAATTGTATTTAAAGATTGATTCATTTATAAGTGAATTAGGTATTAAATACAGAATTCTGCGGAGTTCAATATTATTCCTTGTTGGCATTAATTGAATTTTTAAGCTTAAATATTTTGTAATTTGTGTTAAAAGAAAAGGATTATAATTTTTTTATATGTTTTTCTACGTCTTGTAAAAGTATAGACCAGTTCTTACAGTGTTGCCATCTGATTCAAATCTAATTGGCAAAGCATTAATATATCATTCCTTGAATTAGACACTAACACTTCTTCTTTCAAAAATGAAGTTTTTTTAAGCAATGCTATTTGTTTTTAAATTATGAATTGTTTAGTCTGTAGGTTTCATTAAAATTAACTTATGGTATGAACATAATGTGTGTATAAGTTGTGTAATCATGTATGTATTTGTTTTCACTTATTTACATTATAAATATTTTTATTATCTCTCAATTCATAGTTATTTTTTCATGTTCCATCCCTTAAATTGGCAGCCCCTAGTGTTATAAGTATTTAAAAGTGGTGAAAAAAACCACAATTGACCTACATCTCATTAAAAGAAACAAACAAATATAAATTCATGAATGTTCAACATTTTATTCACAAGTTAATGGTAACGATAATGTACAATGCTTTTTGTACGAATTATTGAATGAGATAAAGTGACATAGCCGGTATGAGCATAGGATAAATCGTTTTAATTCCATGTTTCCTTGATGAAGTGCGCGCATCTTTCGGCGACCGCCATGATAGCACCTTGAGGGTTGCCAGTTGGTTGAGAAGGCATGGAGCCAGCGTCACATACACGTATATCTGGAAAAAAGAAATTAGTACTTTTATTTTTTGATTTGTTTTTGTGACCTTGAAAGTGCAGGTAGAGACGTGACGCACAAACTTCTTCAGGTTGTACGTCACGTCTCTACCTGCACTTTCGTTAGGAAAATGTTGAAAGAAAAGTTAGGTTGGCATATACCAGATATATATAGATTTTTTAAACCACCCCCTTGTTCGGTAGGGGATACCAACCTCTGTTTAGACACCATTCATGTCTTGCTGGTGTTTCAGTTTTATAATGGCATTTTTTTAGGAATCTTTTTCTTTGGCATAGAGAATTCCGCAGAGTTCACCCTTTTCTTGGGAAGAGTTGTGTACCTTTTAAGAGAGGGTTTTTCTACCAAGCCAAATCAAGTAAACAAACCTTAGTAAGAAATAATTTAGATATGTACTTACCCGTAAGGTTGTACACTCTAAGTTGTGGGTCGATAACCTGGCCGATGGCGCAGGTAGCAAGCTGGTGGTTTTGCGGGTCTGTGTGCACTCGGATCATGCACTCCATCCACTTGTCAGACCAGGCTTTGGCCTTCTTGTCGCATGGCTTCGTATATTCCGGGTCCAGCTTCACTTCGTATTTCTGTTGCAGTATCTGTAGGATGACATTTTGAAAGTTAATTATATAATCATATTGCTGAACATATTGCCATCGGCATCACCATACCAGGATCAAGCCCTGACTGCGGGCTGCCACTAAAAAATCCCTCTGATTAAAAAATTAACTTTGCTTGATCTGGGATTCCCATAAATACACAAAAAGATCCAAAAGCTAGGTATACTTAACGATAATGCTTACCTCACTGTCAAATATCTTGCGCAAGTATTTGAGTCCTTCCTTGATCATCTCCATGTCGTCCGGGTGCGAGAAGAAGTTGGGGTAGAATAGCGCTTGCTCGAAGGGGTCCGTCGAGTTGATGGTCATCCAGCCAGTACTGCGCGGGAGTAGGGCTACTGCGTTTGCTCTGGATGAGATTAATGTCATTTATTTATCTAATTATTTGCATATTTGTACGGTCTCATCAACCGTACATTTACTTTGCGAACGCAGCAACCTACTTGGATGTCGTGCGTCACAAATATTATGCTATAATTGTAATTTTCGCGCTAGGCAGGGCGAGTCAGACAACAACTGTGGAACTAACCACTTGTCAAGAGAAAGAATTGCTACCGCTTTAAGTTGTACCTTTTACATTTTAATATAACTTTAAACACAACTTGTGGTTCTTTCTGTGTACTCCACAACTAAACCAACATCAATTAAGTGATAGTGTACGGTGCCTAAAACCATTGGCTCCTACAATATTTACATAAAAATCACGTGTCACTATAGTAGGTATGGTATAGCTACTAGGAAAGGACATCTGAACCCGCCCACATATCATTAAAAAATTCATCGGTTATTTAATAGAAAACAGCTGTTTCCTACAAAAGTGCAATACCTACACGGTCAAAATGCATGGAATAGCCGATTTATTTTTTAAATTACCGATGAAAGATTTCTCATCATAATCACCTTGTACGTTCGACAACGCTAGTGTCCAAAATCACCCAACCGATTCCAATGACATTTTGTGACTGTGCCACAATAGGTGAAGATAGGATAGTTATCTACCCGATAGGTAGCAGGCACGATTCGCTAGTTTATTAAATATTTAGTAATTACAGCAGATGACTCTTGTCATTTAAGGCCTTCCTTCATGTGACAATATTTCGACGCGCGTTTTCAAATCGAGCGTTTAGACATACTCTAATATTTACCTAACAACCAATCACAGGCGCGCGCGTTGACGCGCGTAAGCGAGCGTCAACGCGCGGCAGCGCTCATATAAAAAGTCTCTAGACGCAGGCGATCACGTAATATTAATGTAACGTCCGTTTGCTGTTCAGTTGAGCGCGCGGTTTCATCGCGATCATACGGACATTTTTTTCCATTTCGTTAATTATTTATACCGAACTATAGTAACGAGTACTCTCGCATCGCGCGTTAGCTTTTGACATCTGAACTCTCTTTAAATTTAATCTTGCGTTGACGCGCGTTACATGTGAACTTAGCCTTATAGAACCACAAACATTTTAACAATAACGTCTTCCAGTAAATTCGTGTTTTTGTGTTAAAAAGAAAACTATGAACCTCTGCCTCCTTTTCTTGGGGCAATTCTATTGGTAAAAACTTCACAGTGGTTCTCCTTCATAAGGTAGCAGTGCTGGATTCGTTTATGTGCCCACAGCTACTATATTTTTTTACCATTATTGCACTATAGATTTATAATTAGAATATACTTACTTTTTAAAATATTCTGCCATTTTTTATTTGAACGGCGGAGTCAAAAACCCTCCTTTTTTTCGGTATATCGGTGTAGAGTAATGGGTAAAGAACCGTGCCTGAAGTTCCATTACTTTGCCTCTCACTAGATTGGGAGTAAATTATATTTAGCCGACTTTGTCCCACTGCTGGACAAAGGCCTGCCCCAAATACCAGGTATCCTTTTCTGAGCCACCTCGAACCAGCCCTTGGTACGCGTCTAAGTCGTAGTTGAGTTTTCTTTTGCCTATATTGTCCGTCCCCCATAGCCTTCCACACTTCTCTCAAAAAACGATGTCTAATTTAAAACAATATGTATATTAAGTCTACTTACGATACATTGTAGCCAGAACTGGAACAATCTCCTGCTTTTTCACCCACGACACCAGTTTTAGAGCATTCAGCGTAGAGACCGTTGAAGAAGAACTGTAAGTCTGGCTGTTTGAGGCTTTTATCGGCGTAGCTCGAGTACAAGAGGCCAGTGAGCTGAGGATACGAGAAAACATTGAGTTGTTGTCGAAGGTCTGATGATGACTAACTCCTTTAATTAGGTGTAACGTCCGAGAAAAAGTTAAAGTATAATAACAGCGGGGATTGCAAACATTATGTTGGGGGTGAGCATATTGCCATTAAACGGGTGCCATGAGAATTATTTTCCTAAAACAAAAATCGCTGCCTGTCCAGGCTATCGACCCCAGACACCAAAGGTCAACACTCAGCTTGCGAGCATTACACCAACTTGGAGCAAGAATTGGTTGCTGAAAATTTCACAGTTCCCATATCATACGTCATCATCTGCCTAGCCTTTTTCCAACTACGTTGGGGTCGACGTCCAGTCTAACCAGATGCAGCTGAATACCAGTATTTTACATGGAGCGACTGCCTATCTGATCTCCACCACCCAGTTACTACTGGGCAATACGATACCTACCCTTGGTAAGACTGGTTGTCAGACTTTCGGGCCATTGACTACCTATAACGAGTGTCAATGATCTACAAATGACAACCGGGACCAACGGCTTAACGTGCTTTCCCAGGCACGGAAGAAACTCGGTATGTAATGGATGTTCACCCATCCACAGACCAACCTAGGCAAGCGCGGCTTAACCTTAACATTGATCCGAACGGCTGTTATTTTTTTACCGCGAGCTCCTCCCTTTCCATACACAATAAAATATTACCTGAGTAAGTCCCGTTGAAGTCATAGGTCCTTCATTCGTGAGCAGGAACTCAGTCAAAACATTCCAGTCTAAAGCTTCAGTGTTGTTGACTGCACTCAGTATGAAGTATAACGTGGCACCGCAGTGGTTCTTCAGGCTCTTGCCAACGGGCAGGTCAGCTCGCACAGGGATCCCTAACGGTTCCAGGACTTCTTTCGGTCCTACTCCGGAATGCATCAGGATTTTGGGGCTGGTTAAAGTTCCTGCGCTGAGGATTACCTGCAAATGATAAGAAGAAAATCAAAAATAGGATCAGCAATAATTTACACCTACTGCATAACAGGTAGACCTTTTCATAATCTTTGCAAGGTACATCAAAAATAAAGATAGGTACTTATTGTGGAGCAACGTTTGTAAGTATTAGTGGGTGACACTGATAACGAATGACTAAAAGTTATGGCAGACTCACAAAACTTTTTGAAAGTTGCTAAATGTTATCATGTTGCAAATCTTACTTGTAAACATAACTACTAACATATGCAGCTGAAGTTAAGCATGGACATAATATTATTTACAAATATGCCTCAGGTATTTAGAACCCAGGCTGACTCTGATTTTCCTCAGAATATAAAATGCGCCCTTACCTCTTTAGTAGCATTAACAGTCTTGGTATTGCCTTTAGCGTCAACATACTCCACTCCGTAGGCTCTAGTACCGTCGAATAAGACCTTAGTCACGTGGGCATAGAGCTTCACGTTCAGGTTGGGGCGCTCAGACTTGGGTGGCAGGTAGGCACGGGCTGTGGTGTAGCGCTGGCCTTTGCTGGACGAAGAAAATAGGATGTTAGGGAGGAATTGAAACGAAATTGTCAATTGACGCTTTTGCTAGGCGAGACCTAAGGCAGAAAGCCTTAGGTCTCGGGGTTTATTCTATGTCCATAGCCGTTAATCATTGTTTTTATATGGAGAAAATTATTGAAATTTAGGAAAGTCCAATTTGGGCCAGTCTGAGATATTTTCTTTGTAATTCACGGCATTATCATAAATTCTCTCAAATCCAAGACAACCAACAATCTACCTACACTTATATTATAAAGAGGAAAGATGTTTTTGTTTGTTTGTACAGAATAGGCTCGGAAATTACTGGGCCGATTTAAACCATTTTTTTCACCAATAGAAGGCGAAATTATCAAGAAGTAACTTTAATAAAATTCGGCGATGTTATAAATGACCGTACATTTTATTGTACTCACGAATCACACATATTTTGAGTGTTCCGTTGTCAAATGACAAAAACGGAACCCTTATAGATTCGCGCTGTCTGTCTGTCCGTTCGTATGTCACAGCCATTTGATTCCGAAACTATTGGTATCACAACGTTGGAATTTGGAGAGTAGGTCAAACTCAAACTCAAAGCATTTATTTCAATTAGACCATTACAGGCACTTTTGAATGTCATGTCATGTCATGTTTTGTTTTGAATGTTTTAGGTGTCTTCTATGACCCGCTACACAAAAGTGATGTAAAATTATATATAAAAAAAAAACGAAAATAGTGGTGTCTCTCCATACATGTAGCTGAGGGTGAAAACAAAAAAACAATGTATATTACATTACTGTGTGGGGTGTCTAACGGCAGCGCTAAAGAAATAAAATCGAGGTTCCAAAACGTGTCCGTTACCGCAGCAAAATAATGTCGAAAAAAGTCATTTAAATCTGATAGATAATTAGTTGCCCAGCTTCTGTAATTGTTGCGCACATTTTTAAAGTTGCACTTGTAGTTTTTTAGTTATTTCACAAAAACACTTTCTGCTGGGGTAACGTTATCGCAGCAAATCATTTTTCTTTTTAATGGGAATATTTAAATAAATACTAGCTATATAATTAGTTGTGTAGACGAGGTAAATGTTGCACCTTATTTTGTACTTGTTATTTCTTCGGCTGCGAAGTTAGTCAAGATTCTGCTGGAGTAACGTTTGTCGTTTTCCTGGATGTCTGATTCTTAGAATTAGTTGTAGGACATAATTATTTGTGTAATAAAAAAAAAAAAAACAAAATATTGCGCCGTTTAAATGTTATTTAATTAATTATAAAAACACTTCAATAGGTCCTAACACTCTGAATAAGAGGTCTAAAGACTTGCTTAAAAACTACTGAACCGATTTTGATGAAATTTCTATGGGACCAATCGGGAAGTGTATTCTTACAGATAAAAGATTTTTTTCAAAGCGGTTCATAAATGACGAAGACATGAGGTAACAAACAAAAAAAAATACAACCGAATTTGAGCACCTCCTCCTTTTTTTGAAGTCGGTTAAAAAGAGACTACATTATTCCGTAGAGTTACTCAAGTTCTTAATTGAGTAAATCTCCAGAATAATCTTTGTTACACATAACATAGCACAACATGACGCCTGTAATCCCCGAAGACTTAGGCAGAGGTGTACCTAATACCCACATTAAACCAGTTATGTTTTAGCCTGTAGGGGGCGAGCCTATTGCCATCAACCGGGCACAAATCCAGACTCCGCGGCTGCTACTGAGAGATTCCTGATGGAAGAACCCAATAACACTTTGCTCGATCCGGGAATCGAAACCAGCACCTCATGCTCAGCAGCCGCGCATGCGACCAATCGACCAACGAGGCAGTCAATTTAAATCATTGTAACACTTAACAAATATTATTGTAAGAAAGACTTAAATGGGTCACGAATCATATAAAAACCTTTGATTATATAATGTCTAGATAGAGCGTCGCCCTACAATCGTATCAAAGAAAACGAGTCAACATTTTCAAGTATGTGTGCGTGCAGGCGTCGTTTTACACTATGCGTCTATGTCTTTGTGTGCGTAAATAATGCTACTACAATTCTCCCATAAATCACATAAAAAAATAGACTTATTAAATAAGATAAGTTTTAGGTGTATGACACGATCTGCACTGATTGACGGGCAAGCACTTGTGAACCAATAGTTGGTTGACACTTTTTGACACGTTTGCGCGCACTTGACGCTCCATCTAGACATTATATAATCAAAGATAAAAACGTACAATCAGTTCTATTTCCTTATTTTTTTTGTAGTAAAATATAATTTATTATTGTTGTCTGAAGCTCTACATGTGTGTAATTAAGGATTACATCCATATTTAATCACACGTAATTAAATTATTATGTGTGATCTTCTTATCGTAATGATTATAGAGACAAGTGTAATTAAGATTTACCTACCTACCTTACTTACAATGTGTCACTGGCAAAAAGAGCATTCAACTAAAACAGAAAATAGGAAACATACTCTCCACCTCAGTCGTTGTCCACTGGCAATAGGCTAGTCCCTTATTTTATGGGTCCTACCCGCCGGCTGAACGAATTTGGCAGGCGGGTATACCATCACCAAGGGTAGGTAGGAGGATTTTATTTAAGTAGCCCTGAAAATACCCCACTCCCTGGCAAAGGCCTCCTCCAATTTTTTTCAGGTACTATTATCGTGCGTCACCTCGAACCAGCCATCGCACTCCGCGTCCATGTCTTATCGGCCGAAGCTGCGGGCAAACGCTAGGTTTAAACTACAATACTCACTCATTAAAAGCTTGTGCGATGCTGAATCCCTCGGGAGTTTCCGGGTCGTTCATGTCAGTGATGATCGGGATTCCCGTCTGATTGATGGCTTCTAGTAGGTCGTTTAGCGCCTTAGGCTGGTGGCGGAACTAGAGAAAAATAGGACACATTGCTAATTGGCTATCAATGTTTGACGTTTAATTTAGAACAGTAAGTGCTCATTAACGGAGACGCGGCGCGTCGGGCGGAGCGTTGAGCGGTTTTTCACACGCCCAAACTCAAACAAATATGGCAATGTACGATGTCGACGCGGCGGCGCAACCCGCACGACATGTCGATTTATTTTCAAAAATCCATCTCTGGTTCGATTCAAATCGAACATACAACTATACTATTTGGTGTGGCAACAGTTTGTTTTATGGAATATTGTAAAAGTGAGAGAAACGAAAGGAAACTAACGAGTTTCGGGCACTGCCGTATGTTTGTATATGAGCGTGTAACACCGCGCCGGGTTATAAGCCGCGTGCGACGCGGCGGTGTGTCATCTGCGGGCAACGCTGCATTTCAAGCAAACGCGCGTAAAGTCGCTTCTCTGTAAACGCTGTCATACTTCGCCATATGTTTGAATAGAAAGCGGGCCGCACCGCACAACGCGCCGCGTCTCCGTAAATGAGCCCCATAGGTATGTACAGTCCGATCACACTTGTCAAAGTCACAGTGATCTTTATTTTGATTCCAATTAAGTTACTTTTGGGCTCCTGTTGCTGCTGATAGAAGTAAACTAACTGCGATGGACTGTACGTACCAATCAGTCATAAATTCAACAAAGGAAAGGAAGGGAAGGGAAGGGAGGGAAGAAGGGGTTTAAGGGTTAAATTTACTGTCTACGGATGCAGCTGAAGTTCTTCTAAGAATATAAAATGCAATAACAACCTCAAAAAATACATATAATTATGTAAAGAAGTAGAATTTACTAAATTCAACGTGTTATTTGAAAAGTCTAGGAACTAAAAGAAAATGCAAGCTGTCCACTCCAGAAAAGTTAGCTTTTCTTAAGTCCTTTTAGGCAAAAACATGTTACTTACGAAAAAAAAAACATACACTGCTTTGGACAGGTTTAAGTAGGAATTGTTTGGATCCTTCATACAGGAGTTACCTGGTCGACTCTCAGACAAAATCAAGATTCAAGGGATAGTAGTCTGCAAGAGCGAGCGAAGCGAGCTCAATAAATTTAAAACACTACTTTGAACAGGTTAGAATTGTTTCGACCCTTCATACAAGATAACTACATGGGCGACTTATAGACAAAAATAAGATTCAAGAGAAAGTAGGCTGCAAGAGCGAGCAGATTGAGCACCAAAATTTTAACATCGTGCCTTGAATTAATTTGATAAGTAATTTAAGATCAAAATGTCCACATGCTCCTTTTTTTTTTGCAACCATATACACATATATATATTGACATAAATGCCTTTTAAGGTCTCTCCCTCATTTCAGCCTCTGTCTATATCGGTAGATTATGCAAAAATCCATTAGGAGTGCCAGTCCTGAGGCAGAAAAAAGGAGCCTCTGTGATAAAAGCTTTTTCGCAGGGTTAAAGTACGGACCACGCGCGTTAGTTTAAAGAAAATGTGTAAGTTTGTGGAGGTACCTAGTAAGAATACTCAGAGGCTCATTTTTTTGTGTCTGTGGTTCTACTGTACCCTACAATTTGAGCCCTTGGCGACGCCCATATAATCCTTCGAGGTTTATTGTAAAGCAATTGATTGGCCAAGCTACGCACGACACACGAATAGTCTACTTAGCTTTGCTTTGGATAAAAATATGGGAGGTATTTTTATCCAAAGCAAAGGTCAACTGCAACTTACACACTTAAGTAAGTACTTATAGTATCTCTGCTTACCCTTTGGATAGGCATTGTTCCTGTTTCCGAGTGGTATTCCCCACTAACAAGTGACCCAACTTCCTTGTTGCCTTCCGCCATGTCCATGAAGGGTTTGAGTTCGTCCCAGGACCAGCCTACGGCTCCTTCTGCCACCCAGTCGTCGTAGTCGGCGGCGTGACCTCGGTGGTACATCATGCCGTTCAGTTGGCTTGTTCCTCCTTTAGATGGGATAAAGTCGAGTTTGTTTAAAGACGGGTTAACGCCATACTATTGTGACAACCAGCTTGTACTACTTTATGGGTAAGGCAGAAACTAATATTTTGCATCGTAACGAATGAAGCCATTTTTTTTCATAACGCCGGATACCATAAGTTTAAAAGTAGAACGTGCTCATAAACACAGGGTGGAAGGGACACAAAAACTATAACGGTTGCCATTTTTTCGTCGGTTATTAAAAAAAAATCTGCTGATCAGTACATTCTGACCGAGTAGGAACTGCAGTTTTGTAGAAAACAGCTGTTTTTTTTTCAGAATGATGTGCTCAATACGTGGTTACCGTTTTAGCGTAGGTGTAATTTCCACCCCGTAAAGTTTGCTTATTTGTAGCACGGTAGGAATGGGCAAATCCTGTGTCAAGACCTGTTTGAAGAAAATCTAAAGTCCCTAGTTTTTTTGTGAATTAAAATATGTACTTACCCAAGCCTTTTCCTAGCGGCCACTGGCATCCTAGCCCCTCTTGGTCTAGGCAGTAATCATCAGGTACGGTGCGAACTCGCCAGTCCACTTCCTCGTTGCCCCAGAAAGCTCTGTAGAATGATGGGATTCGTACACCGAGTGGTTCTGGTCCACCTGCTTCTAGTAACAGCACCTACAAAGAATAATCTGTGCTGTATTCTGTTTACCCGAATAGCCTATTTTCTCAAGACTTGAAGAGAGTCTAGAATTTAACCAAATTCGGTTATTAAATTTCATTTCCAGATGCGAATTAGTGCAAATTATATCTAAGATTAGTGAACCAATATTTATAAATCGTGTTCTATTTTGTTAACAGTTTTATACTTTTTATTTTATTTGTTTTTTTTTGTTATTATTATTTCGATGTAAGGACTTTTGATAGCTTAAAAATATATTCCTATGAACTAGTATTACCAGTGGCCTTTTATAAATGACATTAAAAAAAAACTAAATCACTTACACTATATGAAGTATTTTCAGTCAGTCTGCCAGCCACAATGGACCCAGCAGATCCAGCGCCCACAACGATAAAGTCGTATGAATCATATGTTTCATCCACCGACTCGATCCTCTTACACGGCGTGGAGACGTCGCAGCGGCCCCACAGGTACTCTTGTAGGAGTATCATGAACAAGAAGTTGCCACTGCATACTGGGGAGTTGACTAGACTCGGCCCTTCTTGAACGATTGGGCATCCACAATCCTGGTGGCAGTAACGTCATAAGTATCAAATGCCTAGACAAGAGGCAAACGCTTTCAAACGATTTTGTCAATCCAATCGAATACGTTTTTGATGGAGTTGTAACGGAGGTCTTTTTAGCGGAAGCAGAGGCGGACGCGGAGGTGAAGAGCTTCGCCTCTGCGGATGCGGAGGTTAACGGCGGCGAAAGCGGAGGTGGGGAAAAAGATCAATAATCATTTATTATCCGACTGCCCCAGAAGCAGGGTCATGTTTTTATTGATATAAAGATATTATTAATAATTTCCTAAATAGGTTCAAAAAGTTTTTATTCAAAATAGGTACATCACGAGTTAAGTTTACTATAAGTATGTATTATTAACATAGTTAACTTTACTGGTTTATTCAAAATTCAGAAGAGGCAACCTTCGTTAAAACTCCGCAAAAAACTTACGCGGGACTCAGGCTTATATTTGTGACAACGTTATCTATCGCACTCGTTTCTAAGTTCATATATGAACCTGTAAAAAATTGACGAATGCGGATCGTATTTTTGCGGGCAAATTGTCTTGGTAGACTGTTTGTGGATTGTACCTCATGCCGAAAACACAGGTAAGTGTATGTTATTGTATATTTTAGAATATCAATTGTTGAGTGTTTTAATTATAGTTTCATTATTCAGAACTTTACAGATCAAAACTTCTGACGATGGGCAAGGTAACTCTAAATTATTCAGACCCATCCATGCCAACATTGCCCGTTATCAAAAAGCACTTAGGGTTGTCACATTTTTTGGCGAAAGAAAAACGTTTTTTGGCACACGCCACAAGTAGGTACACAATATAAAAAAAGCAAATATAAAATAAAATTTAAAACTAACCAAGAAACACGTTGTATTTTTGGGACATTTAAAATAAAGTACTTCAGTTATGAAGTATTACATAAGTTATTATGTTGTATATTAGTACCTGCTGCGTGCAGTTAAAATACTACTCTGTCAAGAAAGTACCGAGAAACGATCAATAATACACAAAATGTTAGTTATTCATCCAAAGTATGCTCCTACAGAAACGATAAACTTACGCCAACGAATAATCCAATCATCAAAACATTTTTAATCGTTTTTTCCGGAATTGAGTTCAGCTCTCGCCGCGAATTCTCCATTATGTCTTCTACCGAATGAAAATGGGTACCACGAAGTGGTAATTTGAGTTTGGGAAAAAGAAAGAAGTCAGCTGGAGCCATATCTGGTGAATAAGTTGGTTGCTTGATGGTATTTGTTGATTTTTTGGTCAAAAATTCATTCACTATGATGACCTTATGCGAAGGCGCATTATCGTGGTGCAAAATCCAAGAATTTTCTTTCCACAAATCTGGCCCTTTTCGTCGAATGTGCTCTCTTAAACGCCGCATAACGCTCAAATAATATTCTTTATTTACTGTTTGACCTTCCGGTAAGAATTCCGAGTGCACAACACCACGATAGTCAAAGAAAACGGTCAACATGACTTTGACTTATGATCGACTTAGGCGTGGTTTTTTCGGTTTGGGTTAAGTTGGAAGGCGCCACTCCGAAGCTTGGTGACTAGTTTCCTTGTCAAACTCGTAAACCCACGTCTCGTCACGAGTAACAATGCGTTTCATGAATGTTGGGTCGGAATTGACTCATTCTAGCATGTCCTCAGCAATTCTTATGCGATTGAGTTTTGGAGAAAATTCTGGTCTTTTGGGACTAGCCGAGCGGCAACATGTTTCATTTTTCAGTCACTATTTCCTTCACTTTTGCGATGTTAATTTCAGTTGAAGACGTTGATGGCTACCAGAGCGAGGCAAATCTTCCATCACATCTCGACCGCTTTTGAACGGTTTGTACCACTCATAAGCACGTGTTTTTGATAAAGTCGATTCACCTTAAGCTTTCTGTAACATTTTCAGGGACTCCGAACACGAAATTCCATTTCCACAAACTCTTTGTTCGATGTTTTTGTCCATTATAAAAATTCGCAATGCACACTAGATATGATCTAATTAAAAACAGCACTGTATTTAATTTTTTTTTTTTTTTTTTTTCTTTGGCTTCGCACGGTTTGTGCATTTAGCCAATGTCACGTTTATTTTGTGTGTAACGTAGAAATTAAAGGTAAGGAAACAACGGTGAACAAAACATAACAGGTACGAGATTATTTATCGGAATTTAGGATAAGATGGACATATAGGATCAGTTGTAAAATGGATGATGAAAAATAATTACAATGAAAATTAATTTACAACTTAATATTATTTATGGAGATGAATGAGACAATACTTTTATATACAGGAAAACTATTTGTACAAAGTAAAGACAGTATTGAGGTAGGAAAAGGAATACTAAGGGATAGAAGGTTACAGAAAAAGGCAGAACGGTCGTATAGGGGACAGGAGAAAAATATATGATTTAAATCGCCTACCTCTGTGCCGCATGAACAAATAGGGTCGTCAATTATACGAAATCTGGCAAGATGGGCTGGGGAACAAACGTGTCCCAGTCTCATCCGTATTAAAACGGAGGTCTCCATTTTGCCAAATTTCGCCCTGCCAAACCATGGTTTTTCCGGAATCTCCGGTTGAATAAGGGAATAATGATAACCCTTTGATCTACTACTGTTATCCCATGCTATCTTCCAAGAGTCCCGAAGAAATGTTTTAGGCAACGTCACGAGATCATAAGTAAAGATCTTATATGGGACTACGTCCCCACAATGCACCGCATCACCGGCAAGAGCGTCAGCCACTTCATTGCCATGAATTCCAGCATGGGCCGGAATCCATGCAAATTGCAGTGAGATACCCTCAGTCATCATTCTGAACGCAAATTCTCGTATTACGACTTATTTTGGTAAGGGGATTTATTAATAGCTAAAAGAGCACTTTGAGAGTCTGAAAAAATTATAACTTTTTTGAGCTTTATAACACTAACATATTCAATGGCTTTCAAAATACCAAAGCATTCCCCAGTGAAAACGGAAGTCTCCGGAGGTAGTTTTACTTTTTGTACGATGTTGTATTGGGAATGGTATACACCTATCCCAACACAACCCGTCGGAGCACGTTTGGCAGCATCGGTAAAAATGTGGTGGTAATCAATATGTTCAGACAGAAAAAGTTGAAATTTAAATGGTTATGAGGATCTGATTTGCTGACACAGTCATATTTTATGGAGGGACTGAATTGAAAACTTTCGTAACTACAGCTGAAAATAGGGAGTTTACTGGAACGGTGAATAGGAGAAGAAAGTGAACGGAATTTTTTATAACTAACAACAAGACAGGGAGGACGTTTATGGGTCCAGTAATCTGATGATTCAATCTGCAGCATTAAATGATCCAGTTTGGGAATGAGAGGATGTGTTGAGAGCTGAAGGATCCGGAACAAGTATTTATCAGATAAGAATT
This sequence comes from Standfussiana lucernea, assembly GCA_964057025.1. NCBI lineage: Eukaryota > Metazoa > Arthropoda > Insecta > Lepidoptera > Noctuidae > Standfussiana > Standfussiana lucernea. The sequence goes on from OZ059805.1 coordinate 8,689,844, forward strand.
GCCTTCGTAAATAAAGTGGAGCTTCTCCGCATAGGACTTGACTTCATAGCACCCGAAATAACACGTAAAGCTTTAGACTGTATACGATCCAATTTTTTAAAGGCCATAATATTTAATTTAAATAACAGATGCAACTCAAACTCCGCGCCAAAATGTAAAACAGTAGTGCCAATCTAACGACAAAAATAACAAAAAAATAATTTGGAACCATAAAAAAATCATCCATTCTCGATACTTTTTTGACTGATGATTTAAACTATAAACAATATTTTAAAACCTAGTTTAAGATTGTCCTAAATTGTAGTCGTGGTAATTTTTACGTATTTTTATGAGTCAGGTTTGCGTGAAAAATCGACGAGGGCAATGTTGGCTAAAAGTCCGGATTATTTTTCCCGTTATCAAATCTTTAAATATCTTAAAAAATATTTAACATTGCAAATACGAGCATCCGGTCGTATAATGACAAAAATTACTTTGGTTCCCCTAGAAAATATATATAATGAATGACGACGAACTACGAAATATATTCAATTTTCTTAAAAAAACGGGCCAAGTTGGCTAGTTTCACTTCAAAATCATCCTTTTCACTGATAGAACCTGATTGTCTAGGTCCCAGGTATTTTGTTGATTGAGGGAGGTTAGACAAAGAAAGCGTGCGCCAATCTTAGCCACCGTGTGCAAAAAAAATCAAGATGAAAACGAGATTTCTTAACAGAAAGACATCGGGAGAGGTGACACTAAATAACAGCTTTTAAAAAGCTTCGCCCATCCTTATCGTTTTCCGAAACAAGGAATATGTTTTTTTTGACAACAAAAACTACCTTTTGGTTTTCAGTTTTTTAAAAGATAGAAGTGCTTTCGTTGCTTTAATTTGAACCGAGGACTGTTTCGCGATCGTGACAGTCGCGCGGTTACTACGTATTTACGTATAGGCAGAGGTGTACCTAATACTGCACCCACATTTCGCCAGTTATTTTTTAGTCCCGTGTAATTGGGGGCGAGTCTTTTGCCATCAAACGGGCACAAATCCAGATTCCGTGGCTGATACTGAGAAATTCCAGATGTAAAAACCCAGTAACACATTTGCCCAACTCGGGAATCGAGCCCAGGAAGTCGCGCTTGCGCCAGCTAGACCAACGAGGCAGTCAGATTAATATCTAGCAAAAAGGTAAATAAGTAAAAATGTTTCACTCACCTGGGCGGCTAAAACCATGGTGGTATCTTTTTAATAGCTGCTCCACAAAACCTACAGACAAAAAAGTTTAACAATTAAAAAGAAATTCCACCCGATCTGTTTGCGGTAGAATTAAAAAATATGTAAGAGAACGCTCTTTTATAATAATTGCCATCATTCGTTAAATGTGGTCAATTTGTCCATGTCGCAGTCCGCAGTGAATATAGTTAATACACAATATGGCCGGAAATTATACCGGACCATTTTTTATTTAATAATACTCCAACCTGTAACTGTTTTTACCCGACTGGGCCAGAAGGAGGGTTATTGTCCCTAATAAATCATATAAATTAAAATATCGACACCTAATTAATATACACTCTTTTGCAAAAAAACGGGTGGTTTGATTTTTTACATTATTGGTAATCATTCAGTTCTAAAGAGGTTTTAATAGCCAAACTATGTTACTGGCACTTAATAAAGGGTCTGGGTATGAGAAAAAGTTAATTCTAAATTCGAAACTTTTGTTTTTAAAAATAATTTTCCCTTTTTCAGTTTGTGACTTTTTACTTACTTTTCGCGGTTTTCGGTTAAAAGGTTATCAGGCAACTAAAACTAACTTTCGTTATTTTTAGTAGAATAATTTATGTTTGTCGCATAATCCTGCTTTATTGTGACTTAAAACAGATATATTTATGTCGATTGTAATGGCAGAAACAGCAATAAGAGCTAGTTAAATTATATGCTGGAAGAGGGGTGTAGCCAATGTTACGTCTCACAGCGGTTAAACGTGAGTCGTTCAACCGTCCAAAGAACCTGGACTCGATAACTAGAGACAGGTTCCGTTCAGAGAAGGCAAGGTTCTGGGAGAAAACGTTGCACACCACGAGACGACCGTTTTGTAGTGACTCAGGCGCTGAGGAATCGCAAATGCAGTTACATAGACCTCAAAAGAAACCTTCAAGAGGTACGAGGAGCACAAGTTAGCCTATGGACAGTGAGGAGGAGGCTTTTAGCGGCTGATATACGCAGTCGACGACCAACCCCCAATTTGTCTGAATGGTGAGGACCGACGTCGGCGAGTGTTACGAAGACCAGCGGAGCGCTATGCCGACGTATGTTTTGAAGAAATCACCCCTTATGATGGAGGGTCCCTTATGTTTTGGGCGGGCGTAACTTCCAGCTATCGTACCGCGATAGTATTCATTGAAAATGGCTCAATAAATGCGCAAAGGTACAAAACAGAAATCTTTTGTCAACATGCACACTCCGCACTGACTGCAATTGGTAAAGATGCCATTTACATGGACGATAATGCTCGGGCCCACCGTTCTGGCGACGTAGATGCTTCTATGCAAGAGGTCGGTATTCGTCGTTTGGATTGTAGAGCCCCGACCTTAACCCCGTTGAGCACGTCTGGGACCTCCTAAAAAGGCGAGTACGATCTGTCCAACCACTTCCACGAAACTTCAGGGAGCTTAAACGTGCGATCTCGGCTGAGTGGGAACACATTCCACAGGACGATATCACAAGCCTGGTGGAAAGCATGCCAAGAAGATTACATGCCGTAATCTGCAAGCTGCAAGGGGAGGTCATACTCGTTATTAATTTTTATTTTTTCATGTCTTTTTTTTTATTAAAACTTTTTTGCAAAAAAATAACCGACTTCCAAAAAGAACACAAAAAATGTGGAAAATAACTTTACTTTCGGAAGGATTTTCCCTTTTTAATTATCGCAACACACACAAAGCCTTGTCAAGTATCAAATTCGCAATTTCTTTTACTTGGATAACGTATTTTTACCAGATATTTTGATTTAAAAACCAAACTGCTGAACCGATTTTGATATAATTTCTATGGGACCAATCGGGATTTTTTTTTGTTTGAAACTTTCAAACATAAAAAAATCCAAATCGGTCCAGCCATCTTCGAGTAATCGGGGAACATACATAAAAAAATAAAAAAAAAGGTTCCGACGAATTGAGAACCTCCTCCTTTTTGAAGTCGGTTAAAAATACCATAAAAATACTCGTATTCTTAATTTCATTATACCCATAAAAATTTCCATTTTAGCACGGCTCTCTGTTTACATTGACTAAAACACCGATTCCAGGACATAAGTGTTAAAAACTATATTCTCATTGAAGGAATTTCTAGTCATTTATGCTAATGACATACTAAAAATAATAATATTATCCATAGAAAAGCCAATGACGTGAGGTGCCCGTTTTTATTGCAAACGAGTTTAGATAAATAAAACTGATTTAATCTTCAATTATTGTGTGTGTCTATATAATGTCGTTTAGGGCTCTATTTGTCGGTTGCAGTTTCTAAACTGACTCAATGCTATCAAAAGCGTTTGTAGAATAACAAACTATACTCGAAATAATGCGTCTAAAGGCACCTTCACTCATCTGCTTACTGAATGCAAAAATTTTTTTTGCAATCTTAATACATGAACAAACATATTATGAATAGGCTGTTGTTGGTGGATGTGAGGTGTTACGCAAATGAATAAAATAAGAAATAAGTACCTACATACGAGGATGTCTGAAAGTAACGCCGGTGACTGAAAATTCTTTAAAATCGGTAAAGGCACCTATAAAGAAATTTCTGAAATAGTCGGATTTATCATCTATAACGCGACACATGATTTTCCTTATTTTTTTTAAATTAATGGTGTAAATAATTTACACCTGTATAACTATAACATCAGCCAAAGGAGAGGAAAGTTTTAATTGAAATGTTAATTTGCTGAACACATACTAGCCTTTATTGATAGTTACTTTTTGACCATGAAATTCGACATTTTGTCGTATTAAAAAAAGATGTATATACATATAAGTAGATAGAGATACCTTTAATTTTGGGGGTTTATTGATTACGGTTTGGTACAAGACTTTTGCCAGGACATGGCATCGGGACACATCGTATGGGAGTCTTACCAAATGAAAAACCTTACGACGGTTCATCATCTGTCTAGCTATTTCCCAACTATGCTGGGGTCAGCTTCCAGTCAAACCAGATGCAGCTGAATACCAGTATTTTATATGGAGCTACTACCTATTCGACCTCCACAACCCAGTTAGTACTGGGTAATACGATAACCGTTGGTAAGACGGAAAACCTTACGATGGATTAACAATAACACCTAACGAAAGAAGGCATCTGCCCGAAGACTAATGGGCTGGAAGAAAGGGTTGATAAACTATAATAAATAAATACAATAAAATATAATAATTAAATCACCTTTTCCTCTAAATATTATGAATCTTGGAACTTAATTTTCACTTTAAAAACCTTCTTGACTCTGATGGTGGACCCACCCCGTTATATTTAAGAATGATTCTAATTTTCCAAGTTTGTCTCCTTAAATACACTTAAATAAACTAATAATGCAAAGTAAAATGACTTGAGAAAAATTGCGAATAATAATAGTAGAATGATCTGCCTAGACTAAAATGATAAGATAGGCTTATTAAGATACATAATATATTGTGTAAGCCTTCCCTCCAATAAAATAATCCTTCCATCAATAAAAGAAGTAGGTACGCGATTCTTCACAATGACTGGCTAATCATATTCTGAATACATATGGCAGTGACGAGTTTGGTACCTTGGTACTTTTGTGAGGATTATAGCGATCTGACAAAAAGATAAATCATCGACGAGGTCATATCCCTACGGAGTGGAAGAGACATCGACGTACAAACGAATACCACGTATTCAATACGTCATTCCGAACCCCCACACATAGAAATCGATATATCTATCTACATGATCGGTATTCATTTATGATCATTCTCTTTCCCTTATCCCAAGTTGTTTGAGGTCGGCGCAGCATGTTTTCTTCTTCCATACTTCTCTATTACTCGTCACCTCAGCAGTTACCTCCTTCCTAGCCATATCATCCTTCACAAAGTCCTCGCAGTCCTCCAGTCACAGTCGGTATTAATTAGTACTTAAGTATTAGCTGTACTTAACTAAATCAACCACAAATTCGTTAGCTGAAAAAATTGTGTATCGTAAAAGGTTACTGGTAACTCGACGTATTTCTTGCAGGACGTCATATTAGGGTTAAAATGAAACAAATTCAGCCGCCAAATGTTCTAGCGAAATTCAGTAGTTTTTGAGTTATTTCGATTTTAAGTTTCGTTTATGAAAAATCCCAGATTAAATAATTTGAAGCCAATTTAAAAATGATTTACGGCACGACTGTACTCAAAGTTACTTTTTTGATAATTAAAAGTTCAAAAATGCCTAAAACTTTGGAAAATATCACTAATCAAACATTTTTTTTTTGTAATTTTTGCTATCAGATCATAAAAATGTTGTCTAGTGCAAAAAAAAATACTACGCTTGATGTACAAATTACTAGGAAAATATCCTTGTCTTATCAGCTATCTAAAAAGTTAAACTTATAAAACTAAACTTAATAAAAATCATGGACTACATTACGAAAATCGTTTTTGATTTAATACAGGAAGGCGTGCATCTCATAAAAAGGTGATTATTTGGAAAATCGAATTAAAAAATGTCGTGAACATTATTATTATTTTTAATCAGTATCAATTTGAAAACGTTAATTACACGCATTTCACACGATTTGTTCCATGTGCAGCCCTCGGTTCCGAATACACGTTCTTATTCGTTTCCATACTTCGGTTTTTGTGATCGTTGACTCACAGGAGACTGCCATGTCATAGAATCGAAAATATTCCAGTGTGCCTGCCTGCAAGCTGCAGCAGGCCTGTGAAGGAGTGCCGCTCAAACAGTGCAGGCCTGTGTCCTGTATCTATCCCAGCATTGGAACAATATAAGCTGATTTAGCTGTCAAATATAAATCAAATCATCCATTTCTTTGCAAACATGGGTAATTGGTACATGATATGTTTAGGTAAGTACGTTGTTGTTGATGATGTTTTAAGACGCTGTGAATAGACGACTTTTATGGATTTGAGGGGGTGAAGCAGATGAAAAGGGGACGAGTAGTCCCGCCTACTGCGAGGTGCATCGGCCGACTTTTGCCGATGCGCGACGTCCATTATTTATAGAAGCGTAATTTCACTACTCCAGTAACATGTAAGATTGGCCTAGCGCGCCGCTTTTCGACTTTGAACTGCGCCTCCGCGGCGAAAACTAGGTTCGAATCTCAGCAATCACATATTATTTTGTTTTGATTTATTATTTCTTTATTTATTTTTTAACTTATTTTTTACATTTTATTTTAAATATTCCTATATAAAATCACTATAAAAACATAAAAGATAGTAGTCTACCGGTATCGGGAACAGGGTCAGAGCTACCGGCGGTCAGGGCTCCAGAGAGAGGAACCTCTTAACAATTCGAGCCATCTCGAGGAGTACCGTTTTCTGAATCAAGCCTTTGATCCAGCTGCCTAACGAGAGCCTCCTCAGGTATTGGTCGAGGCTGTTGGCAGTCGACAATGATCGCTGAGTTCACATCCCATATGTCGACAACCTCGCGAGCCAAGTCAAGATACTTGATTTGCTTATCTTTCTCGGCTTTCACGAGGTTCTCGTCATGCGGGACCGTTATATCAACAATCATTGCGCGCCGCTCTGATCGCTCTTTATCAGACTTGTTGGTTGTAATAGTCCCGAGACTGATGATGGATTGATCCCAGTACAGTGTGATATTGCCATTTTCAAGAACTGGATCGGGCCCATTCCGACGACCATTACGACACCGCCAATTCCACAAAGCTGTATTTTGTTGCTGATGGATAATCCTGGCTACAAGGTTGTGTCTATGCAAGTACTCTCCGGTATCTAGACGAGAACACCCGGAGATAATGTGACGGATTGATTCGCCCGGACGGTGGCATGCCCGACATTTTATTATTTCAACCGTGCCGTCCTTCACAATATTCTTATTCTTATTTATAGATGGTGGAAGGGACACCGACTCTAAAATGGTTACCACGTATTGAGTGCATCATTCTGAATCCCCCCACAAATAAATTTTTCGTGGAAAAAAAACAGCTGTTCCATACATTACGACCATAGGTATTGCAGTTTTGTAGGAAACAGCTGTTTTTTTATTCCTACATATTTTCGAGAAGTTGTTTTAAAATTCGTTCTTTTTTTCTTATTTTTAAATAATATAATCAATAATTGTTATTTTCTAGAAAAGATTTTAGAGATAATAATTATGTAATAACAGATTCGTCTGACGAATAATAAATCTATATACAGGGTGGAAACTTTCAGTAGGGCAGTAAGGGGAACTACCTTAACTGTTGCAGCTACATGAAAATGGTCTTCGGAGACTTTTTTATAATCTACTCTTATAGATCAGACATTTTTTTTTTAAAGGAAAACTAAAACTTCCTAGAACTATTTATTTTTAAATAAAAAATCACGAAAACAACACAGTTATGTTAAACCGTTAAACACCGAAATAATTCGAAAGTACTGTTCCCAACAAACGTCTGTCACGTCTGAACTCCCAAGCAAAAGTGACCGGGCCCTGAGACTCCTGAGAGCGCACCGCTTGTATTGTTCGCCCCCTCTACTCGCTGCGTCACCATGATCACGCGATATCCCTGCCATCTGCGCTGACGAATCCGCTAACCCTACATACATTTTTGTTTCAGAATTTTCTCTCTCCTACTTTAGACTTTAGAGAGGGCCACACATTTTTACGGCTTCGGAAGCAAATGTCATCAACCATTGTCTTAAGAAAGAAAGTGTGCTAGAAACCTCAATAGCAATTTTCAAGAGCTGTCGATAGACACCCCACACAGTTACATGTAGGGAGAGCCACACCTATTTTTTTTTTTTCATAATTTTACATCACTTTTATGTAGCGATTCTTAGAAGACACCTAGTCTCTAAATTTCAACATTGTGGTACCAATAGTCTGGGAGTAAAATGGCTGTGACATACGGACGGACAAATAGACAGACAGACAGGGCGAATCTATAAGGGTTCCTTTTTTACGACTATATAGAGGAATAAAAATAATACTTTCATAATTTTGAAAATTTGCCATTTTGAGAATCTGCAACAAAAAACCATACACAACCAAAAACACCAAAACACTTTGTCGTTTCTGCCTATTTGCCTTTACTATTTCGAATTTGGCAATCTGCGTCTTCTAAACCATACATCTTCTAATTATACAGATAAGTTAAATTGAAGTGACAGACACTTCAATTTAATTTATCTGTATAATTTTTGTTGCAATTTGCAATGACTTTTATATCACGTGTCAGAAAAGAATTATTGTGAATGGCGGCCAAACAAAGGAGCTAATCGTGCCCTTTTACTCGCACTGTATAATGTGAGAGTGAGAGAAAAAGCTAAGTGCGGTCATTTTAGTATCTTTTCTTTAGTGACGTAGGTTACAACTAAATGAAAATTACGGTGTATTCGAATACTAAGTGAGGAAAGACGGACGCGGAGAGACGAATGAAAGAGTGGACTTATGGACGGGGTGATGGGATCGATAGATAGATGTGTGAACAGTAAGAATACATAAAGGCAATGAAGAATGTTAACTATTTTTGATTATTAGCACTCCATATTCTCTGTCAAAAATAAAAAATACTAGTGAAAGAATTACTTCGATACGTCAATTAGTTTCCGATTTAGAAGTAAAACAAGTTGTAACCGCACGACGCGGGCTGCCGGTGACGGTGTGACGTCATCGCACAACACGCTCAGTCTGGCTCACTCAGTCCGCTCGCGGTCGCGCGCCCATGCCGTCAAAATTATACCTAAACACTTTTAAAAATGTCCATTCCAAATACTAGGAAATCATACATTTAACCGTACATAAATAACCTACTCTTTTTGCTTGAACATAACCAATAGCATCATCGCCATAACTGTCTCTTGCCGATCTGAAATAAGTTTCAAATAAAAATAAATGGCCTTACGTATTTTGTTAGTAAAAAAAATACAAATAAATAAAAAAGGTTTAGTCCATCTGTTCAAACATCTAGGTACATTTGCAACAAAAATTAAATAAAATTGCCTTACGTATTTTGTTAGTAAAAAAAATACAAATAAAAAAAGGTTTAGTACATCTGTAACGTTCAACCCACTACATCTACATCCTAAGTACCTATCCTACTTCCTACTAATATTATAAATGCGAAAGTTTGTGAGTGTATGTGTGTGTTTGTTATCTTTCACGCAAAAACTACTGAACGGATCTGGACGAAGTCTGGAATAACACATAGGCTACTTTTAATCCTGGGAAAATGTACAGTTCCCGAGGGAAACGGGGGCGAAGCTGCTGGCGGAAGCTAGTTTGCACTTTGCAATAAATCAATGTATGTATTCATTTAAATTTACTTAGAAGAGCGGTACCTACCTATATATACATACGTACCTACCTATAGCTACAAAACTATAATACATACATATTTGTTGTCATTAACGTAAAAATTTAATGGTAGGTAGGTTGGTAGTTCTACTATTTGAGTTGCATTCTTCCATTACGACATTAGTTGGGTATTTTGTTTTAATAAAACAATTTAGAACAGATAAACTATTAAGCATAAGTAGTAGCAAGGAAAGTTTACTTATCTTTGCATTTTTATTCCTCGCATTTCGGCGGCAACGAAATCACTATTAATTGTTGATAAATAATGCGCAACCATTAATCGAACGAATCCTTCATCCATTTTATTAATCGAATAATATTTACTATTATAAGACTATTAACGTAATACGCGGACGAAAACAACAAAATATTGCGCAAGCTATTACACCTACTATAACCGCTGGCGACTTGTACTAAGCGGGACGCAGCCCGCGCGGCGCGTTGTGACATGACGTCACAAGCGGTCACGTGACTGTTAGCGGGACTCGATATTTTTCGAAACTTTGAATGACTATAAAATCAAAACTACTAGGTATTTTTGACTACAACAAAAACTAGTGTATTTGTATTCATACAGGCTTTACTGAGACAAAATTTCAAGCGATTTGGCATACCTAGTAACATTCTTCATTGCTCAGTTTGTTAGGATGATCAGGCTAAACGTGGACAAGATCTTTATTAATAAAATACTTGCATTTTAAAAACTACATAAGTATAGGAAAGAAAATATTATTAAAAAATTGTAGCCAGATGCAAGAATATGCTTCAAATGGCATGTGAAAAATTGAAATTAATTGTCGGATAAAATCTTTGTAATAAGCATATTATTTTCTATAATCAATTTGCCAGTAGTATTTTGATGTAATCGGATTATTTACATATCATAGGATTGTATTTGGGTGGTTAAAATAAAACTATTAGTTATTATTTGTTATTTTGACTTTATTAAGTCATACGTTTATTATATAATAAAAAGTTGTAAGGAGCTCATCCCAGTTATTTTGTAGCAAATGAAATCTGCATATTCTGCTGTTTTAGGGACATAAAAATTCTAATCTGTGAATAACTTCACCCTTAGCCATGTTGGGACTACAAATATGAGTCGCTGTGATGATTCACAATCCGGGCAAAAACAAGGCTTGTGTGTCAGGGGCTCTTGTGAAATTGGGCTAGTTAATTGTAGGTGAAACAATTGTGACAGTTGGAGCAGGACCTGGTACTCGATCAGCTCGTTGCCAACATGGATGGCAAATGCGATCTGAGCCATGAACCTAGAACAATTTAATTCTTAGTTATTGCCATTTCAAAACACTAATCAATTGAGTTTCTAACAATTCATTTTGATTTTTTTTTGCTGCCCAGAGATTATATTTAGGAATGAATTCTAACTAAAGAGGGTACAAGTAGCACATAAAAAATAACACATTCTTTTATTCTGTTCCATAGAAATCAAATGTTGCTCTTTCATGGAGAGTTAGAATAACTTTTCAGTAAACAAGTTAGTGTTATGTAAAAACATTTTTAAAAGCATAATTGTAATTCACATAATATTCTAATGTAAACTTAATAAAAAGTTAATCCGTCCTTACTTGTTGTGGTGCTATCCACTCACTGATAGCATTTCTTATATGTGTTTCTCTGTCTGAGTTTGTGTTGAGAATATGAGATCTGCTACACCGTATAGAACTTCCGCAATTAAGACATAGCTCTCTTCGATGACCGCTTGATGTGCTTGGTACATTTTGCTGTTCAGGTAAGTTATTTATTGGTAATGTCCAGCATGAGTGACAGACCAAGCTATGAGCTGTAACCTGTAAATAACAGATATTATTAATTACTCTTCATTTCGGATTTTTGTACGTGTACCTGGCCACTATGGGATCTGCAAAAATATTTCTTTCAGAATTAATAATATTGTTTAGTAAAAATATTTTTAACCGGACATCTTGTCCACGCTTAGCCGAAAATCATATTGAACAGCATTGTCTTTCTTTAGCATCCGATTTTTTTATGAGGTTTTGCTTTGTTTAATTTTCTTTTCATCAGTCTTCGTTCTTCAAACTTTTTCAGGATGCTTTTGGGACTTTTCCCTAAAATTTTTATATGAAGTAGATGCCTCGGGTAGGGGTTATTAAAAAAAACGACTACAGCACTGCAACGCGCGCGGTAACCCCGACGAAGAGATAAATAATTAATTCTCTTTCCCCCCACAACCTTTGCAATCAACCGTTACAATTGAACAAAGAATTATGGCCGGATATAGTTTGCAGCTGCTGGATGAGATGCGTTATGTCAACGACTCTTCGTCCATGAACTGGTGGGTATGCATTATCTTGAGATTCGGTCGACGGCTCAACGAATAGCACATCGTCAGTGATTTCTCTGTAATAAAAAACACGTCACTTTTTAGGGTTCCGTACCTCAAAAGAAAAAAACGGAACCCTTATAAGATCACTTTGTTGTCCGTCCGTCCGTCCGTCCGTCCGTCTGTCAAGACCGTTTTTCTCAGGAACGCGTGGAGGTATCAAACTGAAATTTCTATATGATACTTAGTTCTACTGTCCCTGGAAGCTGTAGAAAAATCAACCTTCTAAGTCAACGCAATCAAAAGATACAGCCACTTAGGCCGCAAATTTTCGAAACTCGCACGGGAATCAAAACCTACAGGGTACTTCCCGTGAACTTAGAATCTTGAAATTTTGTACGAAGTCACGTCTTATAGTACAGATATAGGAAAAATTACGAAAACCGTAAATTTTTAGTTTCGTCATATAAAAAAAAGTTATATACCCACAGGTTTGTACGGAACCCTCGGTGCGCGAGTCCAACTCGCACTTGACCGGTTTTTTTTATAAACAGAAAAGCAAAATACATAATTCCAAATCACGGCAATAACGCATTGTGTACGAATACAATGCCTGGACATACGAGTGAGTGGACATATAGACGAGTGGATAGGTATCTAGACCTTAGCTGAGAACCTACGTTCGGTAAGGTTAGTCTCCCTGTGTTATAATAACTATTATTGATTCAGAACAATCGGGCTGGAAGTCGCGAAGTTCTTCACACCACCTCTTTTGAAGTCGATCGCGGGGTCATCAGCTGTCCGTCGGCTCTCATTGTGTGATGACATTCGCCCATCTTTTAATACTTACTCATCATAATTTAATTTTGGATTGGCTCCTGGTGTTACAAATGATGTCCCAGGGTTTTCACGCTCAGAATCCTTTTGTAATCTAAAATTTAAACAAGTAAGTTTTTAAATTGGAAAAAATGCATTATTGTTTTAAAAAATAAATATAAAAATTCATTTCAAACAAGAAAATAAGAAAAAAAAAATTATAATTAAAAAAAAAAACAATTATATCAAAAGAAATCAACAAAAAGAATACATTTACTCTGAGGTCTGAACCCGGGGTTAGACATTGATGTAGAAAATTGACCCACGCATGAGATAGTTACACCAATCGAGCTATGGATATATGTACATACATATGTATGTATATGTCGAAATTACGCATTTATAAAATAATACATACAATCAAAATAAGGTGTGCACAAAAAGTAAGGTACTTACTTTACAACTTCGTTCATGTGTTTTGTTTCATCGAATAACATCTCTTTATTGTCCTCCGTATATTTTTTTTGTTACCCATTTTTTATAATGTACACCAGGGCCGAAGGCACCTAAGCCGATTCCTGCCGGTTTCCCTTCGGGAACAAAGTACTCTGTGTAGTCTCTTCTATAGTTAAATAGAGTATTACATCGCAGTTCTGTACTGTGATGTAAAACTCTATTCCATTTAATACATCATAGGAATGAAAACATTACAAAAATGCCAACTTTTTTCATGTCAAGAAATAACAGGTAGCGCCAAATAAGCCGGCGCTCGGGTGTCAGAATTCAGATCTAAATTCGTATGTACGTGCACACGTGACTTGGCGGCTAGCAGCACCGTTTTTTAGGGAATTAGGTAAGCCGAAGATTATCGAGTAACGACAGGAGCAGAAATAGAAAGTATGTAGGGGAGAACTAGACAGATAGTCGATAACGTATTTGGTATCAACTTTTTTTTTGTTGGCCTATTTATAAAAGATAAAATTACATTTATTTTGTTCATAGTTCCTCTACATTTTATTCTACACAATAAATGATGAAAAAAGATCAATTTGGCGCCTACGAAAATTTTTGCTATTTTAATCATGGGTGTTATTTTCGTGCTTTTCGGGTCACTTATAACGAAATTTAAGGCAAAACGAAAATAGAAGAAAATGGGGGTGAAGACAAAAAAAATAGTAGTATAATTTTCCTTAGGGTTCTTTTGACTCTTCGCCACTGATGTACACTGATTGTTTATTTACACAATTTATGACTGAAATCGAACATAAATTTGCACCAACACCACAACTTAGAAATAACTATTCACAAAATAAGTATAATAAACAGCATTCAACAACAAACAGATACGTAAATGATTTTGAAAAAAATGACACAGATCCGTCAAGCAACACGCCTCAGCGGTCACTGTCACACCGCGTAAAAATGAAAGAGAAGCCAAAAGAGGATGCAATGGCGTGAGGTTTCGTTCGACCCGTTCCAATTATTTATCATTGAATATGTTAATTCTTACAATAATCTCATTTCAAACGATAAATAAAAACAACAGTTCCCCTTATTATTATATATTACATCACTGTTTTTAATTTTATAAAGATTTGTTCTTAGATGATAGAGTTACAATTGTTTGAATTTCAATATTTAATAGTAAGTTTACGATTTTTTTGTATCGGGAAAATTTAACGAAAACGTGTTTTGAACACAACAGTTCCCTCATAAATATGATCAAGATTAACATATATTTTTTTTGCTGCTCTAAAATGTATACATTTTGCTAAAAAACTGTTTTTGTGAAGCCCATTTTTACTATGCACAGCGCCTTAATGTTTTCGTTTCTTGTTTGCGTATATGAAGTTTTTTTTATATTTTATTTGTTTTGTTGTTGGTTTGTTTTTGTACCTACTATACTTTCATTTTTCCTGTGCTAATTTCCGGGCACAACAATGTATACACAGGTGCACCCAGTTTTGAAATAATGAATTAATATTCTTTTATTAATTGTTGATTTTTATGTGCTTATTACCATTTTTTCCTTGTTTAATATTCGGAACACAAAAAAACATCAAGTACTCGTATTGAAACGTATGCATTTATAGCATGACCAATTTCTTTGACATCTTTGTTTTTTATCATCTTTATCTCCAATTCAAAGTCTGACGCGTCACGAACGTCTGGTAAACGGCTGTGTAAACTTTTAGGGGGTGTAGGTAAGGTATCTATATATGTATACTTTACCGGGGAGAAGCTAGCACCCCGTCTCTAAAGACAGGCAGCAGGCTGTTGTTTCTGTCAGCCAATCACAGCAGTTAAAATATCCTCCCGACTGAATTTCAGTCATGGCGGCCAATCTCAACGAGGACTAGCCAAGCAAGGAGAAGAATATTATAATCAATACAAATAACTAACATTAAGTGTCCATTTTTAATTTCAAAATAACAGCTTTTTACTGTATGCTTATGAAACCGAATAACCATATCACAAAAAAAAACACTTTTTTTAAATTTTTTGTGTCTGTCTATTTGTTTCGGCTAATCTCCGAAACGGCTGGACCGATTTTGACGGGAATTTACTTGCAGATTGCTGATGTTATAAGGAGTAACTTACTTTTATCTTAGAAAATGGATAAAGGTTCCGTGCAAAAAAAAATAAACCCTTGAAATTGTTAACAAAATCCGATTCTAATTCAAATTAATATTTTTTATAACAATTATTTCACGCGGAAGAAAGTCGCGGGCAATAGCTAGTTGTATATAAGTGTGGGCGTAACACAGGTGGGCTCTCTCTGGCCACACTCCTAATTAGTATTAAGTCGACACAGTTGACACTTGATCTGATTAAAAGTTGGTGGTAAATGCGCGCACATACTAACAATTTGTAACAGTTGTATCTTTAACGTGGGTGAAAAAAAAAATAGGAAAAATTATGTAATTACCGAATTACCGAAAAAATTACTGAATTACCGAATTGGAGAAAAAAGTTGCGTAATTAGTTACGTACCTAATTGATATTTCCGTAATTTTGGAAGCCCTAGTTATCCATGCACAGCCGAATTTGTGCTTAGCAAGGGTAGAGCAAAAGTCAAGACTAATCTTCTAGTCCGATTAAGAAGTAATTTTCACCCGCAAAAGAATGCCGAACTTTTAGATAGCTGTTGCCCGCGACTCCGTTCGCGTGGAAATTTTGATGTGTATGCGTGAGAAAAAAAGTAGCCTTTGTGCCACACTCTATCTCTGAGCCAAATTTTATCCAAATCCGTTCAGCCCTCGCGTGATAACAGACATACAGTAACAAACATACATCCATCCAAACTTTCGGATTTATAATAGTAGTAAGAACTGCTACACAAACAAAATACATCTACTATCTTATTTGTGTTTACAAAATTTCCATCATTAAAAAAACTATTGCACAATATGGTGGTCTATTTTTTATAGTCTCATCTTTATTTACTTGGCCGTAAAACGTCGTTATCTTCCACAATATCTGAATTATGGTAATTAATGAGTACGTAGTACATCATGATCATAAGTCACGTGTTTATTTGCGGACTTAATGACTTGTTTCTGCGTAGATACTTAATTATTTGTGTGCAGAATGTATCTACTAAAATGTGGGCGTGTGCCGATGTGTGCAAAAATTGTGGACAACATGGAAACTATGATTATCTGTCTTGAATGGAGTGAGCCTAACCTATTAGTAACATATCTAGTGACTGTGCTTGTGGAGTGCTCGCAAATGGAACGGGCAATGTGGCCAAAAAGCTTATGAGTGGCGACCGCCTTTAACACTTTCGGCGCTATGTTCAAATAATCCATTTTTA
Source organism: Standfussiana lucernea (assembly GCA_964057025.1). NCBI lineage: Eukaryota > Metazoa > Arthropoda > Insecta > Lepidoptera > Noctuidae > Standfussiana > Standfussiana lucernea. The sequence goes on from OZ059805.1 coordinate 8,706,314, forward strand.
CCTGTATACGCAAATCATTATAGCTACGTATAACGACGACTCGGGAGGCGGATTGTGGGTACACGAACGAATTATTGTTCGAGCCATATGCTGGGTGCTTAGCACCGAAAGTGCGTGCGTGTTAAAACAACGTGCCGCAAGTTATCGGGATTCTGGAAATGCAGGACCGGTCGTTCCGCGATCATTGGGTAATTACTCAAGTACCAAAAGCTGAATGATCGAAACTAACCTAGCAAGAACTCTTTCGGCTCTCCAGATTCACCATTGGGCCGATTTCGGCTTGGTTACGTTGTTGGATAGCAAACAATCAGGCGGCTCATCTGTTAAAGGTCAATGTCATGTAGTGATAGATAGTGGTATATCATTATAGCACTTTCACAGACGAGATCCTTTACAAGCAATTTCTACTCTATGTCACTTTTAGCATTTTTGGTTTTAAACTGAGAAATCTATTTATATTCAAAACCACATAGCATAGCGTAAGAACCAAAATACAACGTAGATAGATACTAACGAATCATTCCCTTTATGTCGACTACCTTTACGTCGACTGCCTTTACGTCGACTCGTGATTTTTCTTGGTTTTGATGCATTGTCTTTTGTTTCACCTCGACATGGCTGTCACAGAGTACAGTCACATTAAAAACTAAATACGACTGTGCTTTTGATTAATAAAGTAATTTCGCTTATTATCCAGTGATGAGTCCTCGTAACACTGGTCATTTTCTCTCACTCGACACTTTAGAATTCTCACTCTTTTTAACTTTGTTAATTCGACAGTATCGTTGATTCGTCACTTTCGCTGATTGGACACTTGTGTGAATTCGACAGTTGCGTCAACTCGACACTTTCCCTAATTCGCCATTGTCGCCAATTCGACACTTTTCTTCAATTCGTCACTCGAAGTACAGTCGGTAGAAAATTAATATACGAACAATACGTATACGAACGCTATAGAAAAAATTACCGCTTAAATTAGATGAACGAATCAAAAACATTGACATAATTATTGACATGTTATTGCGCTTTTTGCGTTACACCCTGTAGATGTACTTGCATACAATAGTAGTAGGTGTAAATAAGCAGATATACAGTCACGAGCATCAATATGTATACTCTTTCCTAAATTAAAAAGAAATTTTCACGAAAAAATAACGATTGCAACTTGGAGATGGGATCTATTTCATACAAATATAAGTTACACAATGCTATGTTCGTAACAACATATAATTTTAATCAGAACAGTAGGAGAAAATCACTTTTAAAAGTGTTTACATATTGGTGCTCGTGACTGTACTTACATTTTAAAACTGTATTCTTCCCAGACACTTCCATACTTCTGTAATCTTACAATTTGCCTTTACAGTAGGTTAATTAAGAATTGCACAAAAATAAACGTTATTTACAAGCCAATGTTCAAAATCAAGGCCTGGGAGCAAAACAATGTATTGTGTAACATTTTCGTGCGCACACATAGATCTGACAAAAAATATTTCATTCACTATCGTTAGCTTGATTAGCTAAGGCTATGTTACATTAATTATTTTTTTTTTCCTGACTACGGCAAATCCAAAAGGAAGGGTTATAATTTTAGCAGTATTAGGTACCTATGTATGTTTGTCATAATATATTTTTGTTCAACCGTAGCACCTAAACTATCAAGCCGATTTTGATGAATGAGTTGCAATCGATTCTTTATTATGGTATCCTACGTATTCTGTGAATATTTGAGATATTTAGCAATGACCTGTGACTCCGGTAAGACGAAAAAAAAATTACGTCAATGTCTTGTCTATACATTTTTAGTTGCAGTTTTTAACTAAGTATATTTTTAGGGTTCCGTTGCCAAATGGCCAAAACAGGAGTTTTGCTGTTGAGTGTGAATTTACATATATGAATGAGCGTTAAAAATATCACATTCTGTATGTCCCTAGTCAATGCACACTTTTTACCTATCAGATATCTTTTGTTTTTATTTGTAGGTACTGCTGCTTCTTTTTTAGAAACATTGTGAAAAATAAAAAAAAGAAGAACATATATGTTTGTTTTTGTAGAGCGATGTAAACTGCGTTTATATTTTTCAATACACTTCCTCAAAAATGGCTCATATCGCACTACGATTAGGTTCAAAATGCTATGGATTTCACCCTCGTGGTTTTCTTCTTACATTCCCGCACTATGGAGCGGAAATAAAAATTCCACAGTCAGGTGGTGAGGCGGCTGGCCCCCTCAGTCATTTTTTTTTCTATTCGATTTAATCACTTTGGACTTTGAACAAATTTGGACTAAAAACTGAAACCAAAAAACTAATAGTGTATTGAAAAACGTCGTTTGATACACGTGGGAATTTTTTACTGCAGTTCTCGGCTCCATAACACCCTTCGCCTGGCGGATCGTGTGTGTATTTCACACTTGTGGAATTTTTTTAATTTATCACGCACGAGGTTTTGCTTTTCCTGATTTTGCCACAGATAACATTAAACAACTGTTCAATATAGTCGGCGATGATTGCTTTTTTTTTCACAGCAAAGAGGCGCATGTTTTTAAGGCCTTCATCAACAAATTTACATTTATTTGTGTTCTGAATTAAAATAATATTTGAATTTTCTATTTTTCATATTAGGCTGCTTAGCGACTTTATACCTTTGCATCTCTTTCAACCTGGCGAAAGCAAAGCGCGGGAAAACAGCAAATCATTTAATTTCCTAATAGTTCATGACAAAAATATCTACTTTTCGTTCTATTATTATAATATTTATGCGAAAGTGTATGGAAAACCGTCGTTTGATACACGTGAGCATTTGTTACTGAAGTTCTCGGCTCCTTAACACCCTTCGCCTGGCGGATCGTGTGTGTATTCCGCCTCGGCCGCAATTACAAACTTTCCCCACTTATATCAAAATGTACGATTGTTATACGTCTTCCTATTTTGAAACCTTCTTTAAACCTATCACTATAATGAATACGTCTTTGTTATTCATTTCAATTCTAATACTTAATAATTTTTCGAAAAAAAATAACAGGAAGAGCTACCTATGTAAAAGTAAAAGAAACCGACTCCATGGTGTAGGACCTCAGTACTTACCTTTTTACACCCTTTTTACATATATAATTTAATTAGTAATATTTGTATGTAATAACGATACGATAAGGATAGGACTAGACAATCATTATTAAATCTCGGGTTTAACCATCTTCACCGCCATCAGGATTTATATTATGTAATTTTTTCCTGTCTAGTTTCGCCACAAATTACAAGAAATCCAGTCAACAAGGTGACACAGGGATTGACTATCCAGGGAGGGATAGGCACGCTGCGGGTTGTTCGAAAGAGATACCGCGGCCCCGGAACACAAAGGGCGATGAAGGAACATGGGTGGGTTTTAGTCAGTAGGAGTCTGACACACCCTCCCGCTCAGCCCAGAGCGGGAGAAGTCATTTGATGATTTCCCATCCGGAAAAAAAAAAAAAAAAAAAAAGGGAGGGATAGGCATACAATATATCGTCACTTTGTTTTATGTGAAGCGGTCTAACGACACGCTTCGCGCAATGGCTGCTGCGTGTCTTGGAGACTGGAACAACGTTTATAACAGAAAGAAATTGACGACAAAAAACGGAGGGCAATGGATGGATTGTGTGAAAGATGGTAACAAGATGTTGACGATTGAGATGACGACTAATAGAAAAGCATAGAAGATGCAGGAGCGATCCAAATACATATAAATTGAGGGTGTGTGTGGGATGAGCGCAGGAGGATAATGTAACGGAACGCAGATTGCGAGCCCTGGATCAATTGTAGCGGCTGTTTAAAAATATACCTTAAGTTTACCACATACCTAGCTTTTACGTATACACATTGCACTATTTTATTTATTCTTATGGTAACATCAGCCAGTGGTCGAGGTGCTTAATGCACAGAGACTGAACTTTAATGAGAACGGACTGAACATAATTATCCACCACGAGCGAATACGGTGCGAATTGCTTGACCATTCATAATCCGAATTATGGATGTGTGTGGAATTAAAGTTTTATGGTTCCTTCATTGAAAGTTTTGTTCTTGTTGATGAAAAATGAAGGATTTATTTACAGATGTGCGGCAAGATAAATTTTATTTTATCTGTTTCTGCTGAAATTTTTCTATAATGATCTACTAGAGATCAATTGTAGTTCAAGAAAAAACAGTTTATTATAGTTTACTAGCTTGCCCCCGAAATTATTATAAATTGGAATTGGAATCGGATTTTGTTAGCAATTTCAAGGGTTTCATTTTTTTGTAACGGTAACGATTTATATGTTTAATTACTTCGGCGTTCTGCAAGGCAGTATCATTGGTCTATCTATAAGGTGTAGTTTTGCAACCTCGTCAAAATTCAGTAGGTTGTCATAGAAGACGTAAATTAATCAATATAAATTACGGTACCTGGGCAATAATAATAAACGCTGCTTTTTTTAGTTGTTTTAATTTGACACTATTTCAGAATGAAGCCCTTTTCAAAAGAGGAGAATAACCCATTTATCGAATAAACGTCTGCGTTTGTTTTTGTGTGTGAAAGCGCGGTTATAAGGCTAGTATTAGACGGGCCGCGTTTTAATAGGGTGGTGTACACTTACCGAGTTCCGATATATAATTACCTACATATTTTATTATTGACTCGGGTCGAGAATCATTAGCATAGTTACCTCCTTGAATTTGACGAGGATGCAAAGCAACACCTTGTATATTAATTTCGAAAAACGGTTATTATTGACTCCTTGCTTATTAAAATCTAGAAAAACCACAGAACCCGCTTCACAATCTATGTGAAACACGCATTTCTCATTAAATAATCACGATTACACTTGTCGAGTTTAATTAACCAAATTAATCATTGAAATTTGGCACAATCCAACTTCTCAATCATATAAGTTCATCTGATAACAAGATCTTAAAAATAGTGACGAGTTTTGCTTCTGGTTGCTTCAAAACAATGTGACTAATAAGTTATAGTCTCATTGTTTTCAGCTATTGATCAGGGGGGTTACCATGATCTATTAGTGCAGGAATGTTTTAGGACTATTCCGAGAGTGGGAAAGTGACAGCGCTAGACAGTTGACTAGCGCCATCTCTTACCCACTCTCGCTCTCGAAATAATACTAAAACATCCCTGCACTAACAGGTCATGGTAACCCACCAGCTACTTATTTTAGATTTAAAATCTTTCAAAATGTAGTATTGAAACACACATGCATAAGAACTTAATGAAGGTGAGAGTCTTCTTAAATCAATACAACCTTTTCTTTAAGAATTTGAGGTTTTTACAACAATTCAGGTGGGCCAGTGGTAACGGTCCCGACTTACGTAGGTCGTCGTCGCGATGCTCTACAACACGCTACGCTGTTTTACGTCGTGCTACGCCGTTTAATGCTACGCTTTTCTACATCGTGCTACGCCGTTCAAGGCTATGCTGTTCTACGCTAAGTGCTACGCCTTTCAAGGCTACGCTTTTCTACACCGGCCGCGGCACTGAGTGCTACGCCGTTCAAGGCTACGCCAATTGCTACACCGTTCAAAGTAACCCAGTTCTACGCCGATTGCTACGCATTTACATATACCGCTGCGCAATGATCTACGAAGGACTACGCCGCTGCGCCGTTCAAGGTTACGCGATGTTCTACAACTCGCTATGCGCCTTTCAAGGCTTCGCTGTGGTGTATCTAGGTAGAACCAAACCTTGGGTGTAGAACCAAAGAGCCGAAATGAGACAATAATTTATGTTACTCAACGTTTTATAATAAAATGTGTCACCGGTGTAATGAAAATGAAAAAATAAATAAAAATGTTTATTTGTCCGATAACACATTACATGGATTATAAATGAGACAACCCCAGTAAGTAATTGATAATATTTTGTGTTGGGGCTATCTCGCTCTTCCCTTAATTATTAACAATATTGAGACTATTTTTAGAAAAGGTGATTAGAAATTTTTAGGATGAAAATATAACAGTAAATAGATCTAAAATAAAACTTATAAACTAATTAGCAGCTCTTTGTGTAACTGTAGATGAATGCGTATGTGAAATTGTACATATGTGCGTCTTGTTTTTAAACAGGGTTATTGTTGTGTGAGTGTGAATGTGTATGTCTTCTTTGAAGTGCCGCATTATTGTTAAGAAAGAAATTAAAATAAATTGTTTGACCAAGTCTAACCAAAACTTGCTCTGATTCCTCGTATGTAAAGGTTTTTAGCCACTCGGTTATTACCTTTTTGCATACGTGTAACGTATGATGGAACCTTAATTTTCCGTTTATTTTATTATAAATGTAGGCTGATTGGGTTGCATACTGACGCCGTGCAAAAGCGGTCTGGACTCTTGGGGAGTAAGCCTCTATATCCTTTCGTCTTTTCCCCTGACTTTCTTGGTTAAGTGGAATAGATTTTTGAAAGTATAGGGTCGTAATTAAGAAATATAGTTTTCTTAGTGAAAGTAAGCCACTTATTCTAAAAAGATTGAATGTGTGGTTTATAGTAGATTACTTCTATAAGTGAGCTTTGGGCTCTTTCTAACTCGAGGAATTTAGTTTTCGTGGCTCCTCCCCAGATTGGTAAACAGTATGCAATAACTGATTGTGTGAGCGCAATATAGATGCTATTGAGTATTTTCTGAGACATATCTTAGACTTTTTAAAAATCCATACTAATTTTAGCACCCGTGTCGTAACAATCTAAATATGTGAATGCCAAGTTATACACTCGTCAACTATAACTCCCAAGTATCTTGTGGACGTCACATGTTTAATGGCTTGACAATGACAATTTTGGTCCAAGTGGGACCACTTGGGCACACGTCTGGATTCGAATTCTGAAATTAAGGCCTGGTTCAGATCTTATACTAGGAGAAAAACAAATGTAGTTTGTTTTAGGAACACTAAGGGGTAGATTGACTTTGAGCCATCTATCTATAGCAGCTAATCCTTGCTCGGCGTTTTTGCACACGGCTTCTTACGTGTCCCCACAGTAGACAATGGCCGTGTCGTCCGCGTAGGAGATTTCCCCCCCCCACTGTTTCTTAGGTTGCAGAGTTCATTAATATACACCAGAAACAGTGGTGGGCCGTGGACCGACCCTTGCCGAAAACAATGTTTTCCTCCTCACTATGCGAGTTACCTATTTTAACTTGCTGTCTCCTATCTCGGAGGTAACTGTCAAAGAGGGAGAGAGCCTTATCACCTCTTATCCCTATAGCCTCAAGTCTCTGCACAAGTGTGGGGACAAATACGGTGTCAAAAGCCTTTTTCGAGTCTAGAAACACCGTAACGCATTTATAACCCTTGTCAACCTTATCAGTGATTTCAGATGTTAACGCAATGACCGTCCCTGTCTAAGACCGTATTGTGAATCGGAGAGAATGTAGTATTTATTTAAATAACTTACTAATCTTTTATTTAATATTTTTTCTATTATTTTCGAAAGAGATGATAAGACAGACATGGGCAGCGGCCCCCCTCTAGAAGCTCCGGATTTAAAAAAAGTTATAAGTTTTCCTGCCTGATGCCACAGAATTAGTAAGTACGTAATAAATTGTGGCGTACAGTAGAATCAATCTCAAACTAAAATATTTTTAAGTAACTCTTACTACCGCAAAAAGCTTACACATTTTCTTTAAACCAACGCGTGCATTTCGTACTGAAATTAATTAGGAGCCCCTTGCTCCAGGCCTTAATAGGCAATTATGGAAAACACAATGTTGCTAAAAATTTATAAACGCCGCCGTTGAAGACAGATATCTGCCGATATTTGTTGATCGCTCTTGTCCCCATCTTTGTGCACAGGCGTAATTATTGAGCGTTTTAGCGCATATCAGGAAATATGCCCGTTTTGAAACACAGATTAGTTAACTGGCTAATAAGAGGAACAGCAAGGTCTCGAGATAATTTAAGGAAACCCACAGATATGCGATCCCTGCCCCAAGTACTACCTAAGTCAAGCGACCCAAGTTTGCTATCCACTTTTGCCGGATCTGTCTCCAGCAACAAGAACGAATTAATTGGAGGAAGTGCACTTAAGTTAATGTCAGGTCTAGATGCTTGTCCAGTTAGGTTTATTTTTCTTTCGCGTGTTTTTTCCAATAGTTACGAAGAATTGTTTTACACGGTAGTGTAGTACAAGTTGTTTTTAAAAGCTTTTTTAGCTAGCTAGATATTTATTATTTAATTCTCGTTACTTGATATTGCATATACGACGATGTATTCACAGAAAAAAAAAATGAAGAACTATACTTAGTAACAGAAGACATGCTGCGCCACCCTAAATACTCGTACTTACTTTGGGAATTTGGGATAAGGGTATGAGAATGTCGATGATTTAAATGAAAGTGTTATGTGAGCTTTTAGAAATACCTACTTAGAACTGTAAACATTACTCACATTAATACAAATTCTTCTGAAGCTTTCAAGTTAAAATTCACAACTTTTTCAATTCGAAAACAGCCTGACACACTGCCTTCTAGACCTAAAAGGGTCGAAATGTGTAAATTATCCGCCCTATCAAGCCACATTATTTATGCTAGCGCGTTTAGATAATTGTTTCTTGCTGTACAAACCCAAGTATCTTGGAACATGTAAACGTCTGTTTCCAACATTGTATTCGTATCTTTCAGCGATAAAATTTCATTAGCATGTCATGAGTATCTGTGAAGGCCTCCTTCACACAAACCCCTTTTTCAGAAACTACAGAACCACCTGCTAAGACTTCTGCTACTTACATACTTCTTTCGCCTTATCCATGAACTGGTCATACATACACACTGATGGCGATTAACAGTACTTATTCCTCGTCGTGCCACCAACTTGTTCCGCTAGTGGCACGAGAAGGAATTGTCATTCCTCGTCGTATCACTGAATGATTATTGCTCTATAGCATAAAAAACAACAAAATCAAACTTCTACATCAACAAATTCTTAACTTCTATCTTGTAAAGTTATCTTGATTTTTCCAAAAAATTACCGGTACTAATTATGTGGTTTACTAATTCCATTTGCTTTTGTCTGCTAGTAAAAATATTTAGTCCAAACTGTTTTTTTTTTAATTTGAACAGGCGGCAATGCAATGTTAAATGATGCCGCAGGTCATTTTTTGGAAAAATTAAGATAACTTTATAAGATAGAAGTTAAGATTTTGTTGATATACAAGTTATGATTTTATTGTTTTTTATGCAATTAGGTATTTGAAATAAAATTTGTCTTCAGACTTTTTTATTACTATTAGAGCAACAATCATTCAATGGTAAGACGAGGAATGACTATTCCTTCTCGTGCCACTGGTGGAACAAGTTGGTGGCACGACGAGGAATAAGGGATTATCAGTGGGTATTGTCAGCAACTAAAGGTGTTGAAAAGAAGAAGTGTTTGTCGACTTTTGTTTCTAACCGTACCTACACGGCTGTTTTAAGCTGTAGTGTCAATAATTGGTTTCCGTTGCAATAATTACTGAACAAGTGAACAGTGACACCAAACCCACACTGTAGTTGATAGCCAAACGTTTAACACAGTTCCTGAAAGATACCTAATCCGGAACATAATGGGTGTAAAAATACCCATAACGAGGCCGAAAGGCACCCTGTTCTCCCCGCACGTCATTGCGATATAATTTTTGTCCTGGACATACTTGGGAACCTTCTAGTTACGGAGATATTGGAGGTCAAAGTTCCAACTTTGTCACGAGTAAAATTTCACTATCACTTACGGGATATCTTCCGCGATTAATGTACTATTCAATGCATCCATCAGCACAATGTTTTGAGTGCGTTACATTGAGTCCTACCGTAACAGGTAATTTTTCACCAAAAAAAAAGAATCGTTTTCCAGATATAATTTTTGCGTAGAGTTACTTAGTTTGATACACAGAATGCTATGTTGACGGCTTCGTGAAGGGTCCGTTTACTCCTTGTAATTATGTGGGCTGAAGACATACGTTGACCTCATTGGTGATGCTCTCCAGAAAGGTCAGGTGTGTAGTATTCGCAACCGGCGAACGTGTATCAGTGCGTTCACTTATATGATCGTGAATTGAGAAAAATATGTACTGTGTGTGTAACGACTGTAGCAGGTGGCGCTGTAGTTTCTGATTAAAACTATGCGAAAACGGCGTACGTTTGTCTAAGCCTAATAAAAAAAAACTAAACGATTTTGTGGAAAGGTCATAATTATGCCAGAAAATTAAAAAAAAAAATTGTTTGGATATTATTTCAAATTTTCTTACCAAATTCATAGTTTTGTTTTTTTTTTATTTGACAGTTCTTTGTTTCTGCAATATGAAAAGAAGACTGAAATTATTTTCTGCACATTATGTATTTAGGATAATATCAAAAAAAACAAACCAAAAGAAAAATCACAAATAATTTATTTAAATTAACACTCATCAATAGTTCAGGAGGATGTGACCTATGGCCTTAGCACATTACACTTATGGTCATATTGAAGTTTCTACATCTACCATAACGTACCATAATTGCCGAAGAAAACTCTACGTATAACGTTTTAATTATTAAAACGCTATAAAGGTCATATTGCAATGCTATACTGTGAGTCAAGAGTATCGTGTTCCTTACGTAGATTTTCCAACATGGCCAGTGCCGTACTGAATAGTATACATATATAGCTTTCAATGCTTACTGTGAGTCGAGTCGGAGTGGAATCGACGTCGAATCTATGTAATGTGCGAAGATCTTTACTGTGCCAACGTAGACGGTAATTTGACTGATATATTAGAAGCTATATACTACTTATAAAGTAGCATATCTCATGAGTAGCAGAAACTCATCATCTCTCTGGAAAGCGCAGCCCATTCCAACACATGGTGCAGACGCATATGAGGATTCTCGTTTTTAACTGAAAAAGAAACATTACAATTAATATTTATTCCAACTTAATATTGGTCACGGTAGCAACGAAGACTAGTCCAGTAAGCGGGCCTTATTATACACTGAGTGCTCAGTGAGGTAAGCCTCCCCGTCACTCTCATAGTGGGATGGGATAGCAATTCGATACAACCAAACTGATATCAGACGCGGGCTAAACGCGTGAAAACACAGGCCCGGTACAAGCCCGCCACACTATTCCAAAACCACTGTAACTCCTGAAAGCCAGAATCAACAGTGGCGACCATCACAAAAGCTCCGAGACAATGAAGCTCGACGAAGTCCCAGATAAAACATTAACAGTCTTGGATTCCGCAACGAATTTAATCAGAAAAGTATAGCGGAGGAGTAGGAAAAACAGGCCCAGTACAATGGTGCGCCGTGTTCTGCGCGCCTCTCAACAGGAACTGAGAGACAGAGGGTGACGGGCCCTCATGAGTATGCGGGCCAATACCTGCCCCGAGGAGCGCGACGATTCAGCGCGACTTCGTTCTCCAGTACCTCGGCCAAACTAGTCGAAAAACAACGTGTGGTTTTAGTCAGTAATAGACTGACAGACACCTTCGTCTTCCCCATACAGTCTGTCCCAGCCACTTTTGCTAGGCCTATTGCTCCGTTAATAAATTGGAACACCGACGCAGGCAGGAAATTACACTCCTTGGCAATGCGCATAATAAAAGATGCAGCAAAGCGCTTCGTGTGAATGTGTGGAACATCGACAAGGTATGGTATACATTAAAGAAAAAAGTATCGGGAATGGATAATTTGTTTATGGTTCCAAATTCAATTTTTCGTTTTTTTTTGTTGTTACATTGACACAACTGTTTTCCATTTTGGCGCGGAGTTTGAATTGCATCTGTTAGTTAGATTAAATAAAGTGCTGTTTTTAGTTATATCATAACTAGTGTGTAGGATTGCGAATTTCATATTGGACAAAAACATCGAAGAAAGAGTTTGTCTTAAATTTTGCATCGCCAATGGAATTTCGTGTTCCGAAACCCTGAAAATATTACAGAAGGCTTACAGTGAATCGACTTTATCAAAAACACTTGCTCATGAGTGGTAAAAAACGTTCAAAAGCGGTCGAGATGTGATGGAAGATTTGCCTCGCTCTGGTAGGCCATCAACGTCTTCAACTGAAGTTAACATCGCAAAAGTGAAGGAAATAGTGACGAGTCGATCCGTACCATTTTAAATAATCACTTGGATACGAAACATGAATTTTCTCTAAAAACTCAATCGCATAAGAGTCGCTGAGGACGTGCTAGAACGAGTCAATTCCGACCCAACGTTCATGAACATACGAGTTTGGCATGCGAACTAGTCAAAAAGCTTCAGAGTGGCGCCTTTCAACTGAACCGAAAAACCACGCCAAAGTCGATCAAACGCCATGCTGACCGTTTTCTTTGACTATCGCGGTGTTGTGCGCTTGGAATTCTTACCGGAAGGTCAAACAGTAAATAAAGAATATTATTTGAGCGTTATGCGGCGTTTAAGAGAGCAAATTCGATGAAAAAGGCCAATTTGTGGAAAAAAAAATCATGGTTTTTGCACCACGATAATGCGCCTTCGCACAAGGCCATCATTGTGAACAAATTTTTGACCAGAAACTCAACAAATACCATCGAGCCACCACCTTATTCACCAGATATGGCTCCAGCCGACTTCAGTCTTTTTCCTCAACTCAAATTACTACTTCGTGGCACCCGTTTTCATTCGGTAGAACACATAAAGGAGAATTCGCGGCGAGAACTGTAGGCTTAGCCAAATTGACAATCTACAATCGTTAACGCTAGTAGAAAGCTAATCAAATGTATGGGAATGACGTCATCTCATCGTTATGTCACGTGGTCAGAACAAACGAATAGAAAAGTCGTAGACAAGTTTACAACTTATCGTAACGTTCAAAATGATAGAATGGAATGTAATCGTTTCTACAATGTTGATCGCTACATCCCATACTAATGGTAGCCAAGTTACAGTTTTGACAAGCGCTAACGAAACGATGTCGAAGTTTTGGAACGACTACCTAAGCGATCGCCGAGACCCAGGAGAAAACGATAAAAAAATGGCGTCTATATGAATCAGCTGTGTTGAGATCGAGAAATGCTTTGTTTATTTCCCATAATTTTGGACTGTTTTTACTATTTAGCACTTAAAATATGTTGTGGCGCGCTCATAATGAAGGAGTGTGGCTTAGGCGCCGAAAATGAGGCATAAATCGTCAGTGCATGGAAACAATACGCGAAATGCCGGAAACTTTATTTGTGCAGCAATTTCGGCTAGACAAATCGACTTTCCAAGCCCTTTGTCAAGAAATCTGGCACAAAACTTCGATAAAGGGAACCTACGAGATTCTCTTAAAAGTTAAGGCAAGTGCTTAATAATCTAATGACTGATAATATAGTACTAGCAATTTTTCATCACCTAATTAAAATTTTCATTTCCTCAATGTTTGTGTTTTAGGTGTTGTGCGCTCTTAGTTTCCTAGCCACAGGATCCTATCAGCGACTTGTTGGCGGCATTCAACATCTTGCCCAACGCACAGCAAGTCGGTGCATCAGACAAGTTGTTGATGCTTTGAACCACCCTGCGATTATGGCATTGCGATGACAAGACAGAGCATTTATAAAACAAGAGTGATTCTTAACAAACGATTTAACAATATTGAAATTATTAAGTGCATGTTACATAATACACATTAAATTTAAATGAACAAATAATACTGTTTCAGGTCCCAAAGATTTGGCCTGTATGGTGTACTTGGGTGCATAGAATTGTACCCATGTAGCTTTGGTTAAGCCTAATGATGAAGAGCGTCATTCATTAAATGTTCTAATGGTAGATAAAATATTAATTTATACTGTACCTTGTCCTTGTCCCTTGTGTTATGGATGACCCCTTAATTTTATTTGTAATTTACTAAGATATAAAATAAAAGAGCTATATTATTACAAACAAGTTTATTATTTTTACTAAAACACTGACATTCAAAATATGGTGGGTGCTTGCACGGTAGATAGGGAGGAAGGATGTTTCATTTATCTAATACTTGGTTTTTACAATTCACTCAATACATTTTAGATAATACTGTTAGAAAATATTTTACTTACATAAAAATCAATTACCTGTTACCAATTACCAACAGTTACTGTACATATATCTCGGTTACCCACAGTTCTTACATTTCAAGCCTAAATTAAAATAGGTTTTGTTCAATACTATAAAAAAGATCAATTACACTAATGAAAACAAAAAAAAATGATCCATACCATTTGTACCTACATTAGCATTTTAGAGAAGGGAAAAGTAAACTGGATTGGAATAGCAAATAATTGAAATAAAAATTAATTGTTACTCTGATATTGTTGGCAATTTGAAATGTTCAATAGCCCACAGCTAAAATGTCTTATGTAGTGATAGTGGTCTCCACTATCACTACATAAGACATTTTAGGGATAATATCTGTCGAAGGAAGTGATGACAGCCTCAACTGTGGTAAAATTTCTATCAAATTGTCTATAGTATAAGCCAAACGACTTAAATTTGACTTTGGTTTTCTTCCATTTCAATTCTTCTTGATTCCCATCGCAGCCTCCCTCTTGAGATATTTTTTCCCAGTCTGGTGGGAGGTGACAGTGAAAGAGGGACGGTAGATGCTGTTGTTGCTGAAAATAAATAATTATAGTCATATATTAAATTGTGCCCAAATGAATTCATTAGCCAAAACATTGCATCTTTAAAATAAAAGTAAAATGTACCTTGTATGGAATAAGATGGCATTAAATCCAACATAATTTCATCTGAGCAGAAATTTGGGATGGACCGACAATATGTACAGAATCTCTGGTTGTTGGTGGTATAGAGTTTCTGTCTGATGGTGGTTCCTGAAAAAGATGAGGAATATAAATAAAAAAAAAATACACTTGTGTAAAAAAGAAAATATAGTAAAGAAAAAATCTAACATCAAAGCCTCTTTCCTCAATTCCAGCTTGACCAAGGAAACGGTCTATTGATTAAGCAAAGGGTCAAACATAATTGTTTTGTTTGTTTCATAAGTATTTGTATTAGTTCATGTCGCATATCACGTCATTGTTTATGTTTCAAACTTTCAAGTGCCCGAGTACCTATGGTAGATTTTTAAATAACAAAGGAAGTTATTTATTAACCAACTAATAATTTACGTACCTTTCCATGAATTCCAATAAAGCTGCGCATGGTGTTGGGCTTGCTCGAGATCTAGACTCCATCCTATAATAGCTCCTTCATTTAAGGTATATTTCGTTCAAAGGCAGGATCATGTATAACATTTCGGCTCACAGTAATGTTTTAAATTTCATTCCGCACTGTGATATTAAAATAAACCAATTATAAGAAGAACTTGTACCTTAATTCGCTTACTTTTTATCACAACAATTATTCCTTTATTTAACAAACCAAAACAAAAGTTCAGCCCGCGCACAAAGAAAACACAACAACGATTTGAACTGTAACTTTGACGTTAATTTGACGTTTAATAGGAACGCTTGCCATAGACTAAAGTATAGGTTTTTTCTATTGACATTGTAGAACGAGCGATCGACTCAGTCGTGTCAAGTTGGCTAGCAACTTAGCGTTTTCTACAATCGCTTACGCCGAGGCGTTAACGATTGTAGAAAGAGATTCGATACGAAACGTTTGTAACTTGGCTAAGCCTACTGAACGCAATTCCGGAAAAAGCGTTTAAAAAATGTTTTGATGATGGGATTATTCGTTGGCGTATACTTTGAAGGCGATACAATAACTTTGGATGAATAACTAACATTTTGTGTATTATTGATCGTTTCCCGGTACTTTCTTGACGTAGTAAGTAGTATACTCATTGCTGCAATAGAGAAACTATGTATGTTTATTAATTTGATTTCTTACCTACAACCCTTACGAACAGCTTCATAGGTCGATCAGGGATGGGCCACTTGGGCCTTCCAAGGTTGAAATGAGTCGTTGATGGTATGCCCTTGTGGAATTCCTGTATGCAAAATAGTATATTATTTTATAAAGAGAACAGGCTGCTGCACATGAAGCAATTTTAGCTGACGCAACTCATCATCAGCCTAGAGTTTTCCCAACTTAATACCAGTATTTTACTTGGAGCGACTGCCTATCTGACCTTCACTACACAGTTAGCACTGGGTAATACGATACCCCTTGGTAAGACTGGTTGTCAGACTTTTAACGACTGTCAAAGATCTACAAATGACAACCGAGCCCAACGGAGGCAAGGAGGAAACTCGGTATATTAATGTTAATGGATCATCCATCCACGGATCGATCTTGGCACGAACGGCTTAACCTTGAAGATCAACCCGTGCGGTTGTTATTATTTAGCCACGAGCTCCAAACTCATCAACGACGTAACTATCAACTTTAAAAAAGGTTTCCTTTAACGCTTGATATTTATAGCACCACTGTCTAGGGTCTGTGCAGTTTCTTGAAATCATGAAAAACGTCATCAACAGGTAGTTGCAGGTTGCCAGTTGCCAAAACTCGCTCCATCTACCTACTCAGCGCCCTAATGCATACTTTGGATCCCAATAGAGTGTAATTTTAAATTGGTTTACAAACAAGCTGAACGGTCCGCCGCAACTGTTTGTAAGTGAGCATGTCGACGTGAATGATCCGCGCCGCATGTGGACACTAGGACATGACATCCGTAATACCCGAACCAGAGATATGCAGTCACGACAAAGATTATATCTATACTAATATTATAAAGAGGAAAGACTTTTTTGTTTGTTTGTTTGTTTGTACCGAATAGGCTCCGAAACTACTGGACCGATTTTAACCATTTTTTCACCAATAGAAAGCTTAATTACATAGGCTATAATTTATATTAAAAAAAAATTGAGATCCTTAAGAAAATTGCAATAATGTAACCCAAAGTAGCAAAATTTTGCCTCTAAAATTTATTATTTGGCGTGTGCTGAGAAAACTATTGATGATACATAAAAATTATGTACCTAATACATGATTAAAGTACTTGTCATTACCTATAAAAACGCGAGGGTATATGCCTAACTATTATGGTTAAGTCACAATGACCGCTTTTTGTTCAAATTCAAATTTAATCTAAACACGGGTGAAATTGAATAGTGGTGAAATCATCTTCCTAGTGGACCCCCAAACAACCTGTTAACGTTCCATTAAGTTCGGAATACTTTCCAGTTACCTCACCCTTTTCCGATATATCGACTGGATTATGCCTAAAATAGGAAGATCACAACTTTCTTAACATATGTTCAAGGCGAGGGCAGCCGAAATACGTCTTATTGGAGAGTCTTCATTAGACAATGACGATCGCTTATTAATAAGTCCTAGGCATCGGCCTAAGAAAAGAGTCCTTCTCCCATGGGCAACTATGTATACGTTAGCCTGTCTCGCGTGGGATCTCTGGAAAATCATTTTTATTTTGCTTCAACGAAGTATCACATCAAATACGGGGTGGAAGATACACTAACGCGAAAACAGTAACCACATACTCAAGATAAGTTAAGTATAGAATCAGGCGTTTCTTTGCGGAAATTCATGGCATTAAATGTTAAGTAAAATATGTACGACAATAATACATAATATAATATTTTGCATGTATGTGACAAAGGTTTCCGGTTGTGTGTGTTGGAACAATTAGAGATTTGAAAACATAATAATAAGAGAAACACACTGTTGAATGACCAATCAGATCCAATTCCTTCTCCTTTATTACGCATGATTGTGGGTAGAAGGACAAAAACGTCACATCAAATGGCTCAGGATCCCCGTGGAGGGGCGAAACACGTGTCGAGTATAGGTTTGGGTGTATGGCATGCTAATTATTATTGCTTTTCTGGCATGTGCATATTTATGCGGGCGGGAGGGCGGTGCTGCATCCAGCATCCAGGCCTGAATCTTTTTCGCAGAATTAAAGCTACTTATTTTACATAACATTTAACTACATATTCAGTACATAATTCTGAACCTACATAGAATTATTTCATCGGTATTTAAAAAAAAACAGCTATTTTCTACAAAAATGCACACGGTCAAAATGTATAGAACAGCTGTTTTTGGCTAATGGCAAAAACGGAAGCTTTATAGATTCGGTCTGTCCGTCTGTCTGTCTGTTCGTCCGTAAGTCACAGCCATTTTATTCCGAGACTATAGGCACGACACAGTTGAAATTTGAATGAAGACACCTACCTAATATAAACCGCTACACAAAAATGATGTAAAATTATGAAATAAAATAAATTAGGGGTGGCTCTCCATACATGTAAAAGAGGGTTGAAAAAAAATTAACTGTGTGGGGTGTTTATCGACAGCTCATAAAAAAAGGGCGAAGTTCCTAAAACACTTTTTTTTCAACTCAATGGTTGATGAGATATTTGCTTCCGAAGCCGTAAAAATGGTGTCCTTCCTCCCTCTAATTTCTAAAATAAGAGGAGGAATATTCTGAAAAAAATTAGGATTGTACGATTTAAAAAAAACTTTCAACGCAAATTGGTTTGAACAAGATGTGATATTCAGTTTTTCAGATATGGGACTTTTTCTCCAAACTGCAGCAGTAACTTTGTTTTTCTTTAACATACATACTATGAATGTATTGTGAATGTTTTGCTGTTGAGTGTAAATTTACATCGGAATGAGCGCTAAAAATATTGCTATTATATTTTTTGGAGCTACGGAACACTGTGTGTGTGAGTCCGACTCGCACTTGGCCGGATTTTTTGTTTCCTCCATCCAATTTTTCTAAGTAAATGATCTATTAGCTGTGAAAGATTTTATTACTGTGTCTCCATTAATCAAATCCTACTCGAAGTGTGAAAGTTTGTGGTAGTAAGTGTGTATAGGTATAATATGTTTGTTACTTCTGCACGCAAAAACTAATGAACCGATTACGATGACACTTAATAGGTACATAGCCGTTACCCTAATAGCTGTTACTTTATATCCCGATATTCCCACGGAATCAAACCTTACGCCGGTGAAACCGCGGGGCATAGCTAGTCATTAATATTGAACACACTATGGACTCGGCGATTGTGCCGATAGTCGGGTCAGCCAATGTCTTAATTGTTAAGAGCCTCGACCAATACCTGAGGAAGCTCTCGTTAGGCAGTTGGATCAAGGGTGGTTTGATTCAGAAGCCGGTAGTTCTGAACATGGCTTGTATTGTTAGGAGGTTCCTGTTTCTGGAGCACTGACCACTGACGTACGATACTGGTGGGCTACAATATTTTTTTATGTATTTTATATTGTTTTTTTGTATGGGCATGTGATGCGGAGGAATGAAGGAAATGTCTTGAGGAAAGTTTCGCATGTGGATGGGTATAAGAGTAGAGGAAGACCAAAGAAACGATGAATGGACTGTGTGAACGTTGATATGGCAAGTAAGGAGGTGTCTGATGAGAGATGGCGATTACTCGTAATAGAGAAGTATGGAACAAGAAGACATGCTGCACCGACTCCAAATAAATTGGGATAAGGGCAGGAGAATGAATGATGAATTGTATTTCTAAAGGAATATTTGAAAAGTATTAAATGTGGAAGTATAGAAATATATAAAGGAATAAAAGCACTATACATACGCAACAAAGAAGACCTTGCTTTAACATGAACAAAAAATAAAATTACTTGGTCCCAAATATTCCTGCGTATGATCTGCGGTTCCTGGCGATCCGTGCGGGCAGCCTTAGGATTGTAATCAGGGGGGTGGTATAGCATATCATAGGCACAGAGTTGAGTTCGTTTTGCCTTCCATTGAGTATTAAAAAACGTTTCTTTCGACGCTGGGATGATCATAGCTGTTCTCAACCTCTCCGGGAGCTTCAACGTCGTCGTCAGCTTCTTCTCGTCATATTGGTCAGACATTTTGCTTCCCCTACTAATCTAGTGGATTCCACTTATAATTTCTGATAGTAAAGTCTCGATAACATGAAGTTTTGTGGACGGTAACAAATCGATTATTGAGATACTCATTTGATATGAACACGGATATTTTAAATAAACTAAATTGTGTCTAAAATTCTGTGGATTGAATTGACATGTTTGGTTGAGTACAAACATTAAAATACGTAGACCAAAAGGAAGTCAATGTCGTACGTGTCAACGAGATTGGAGTATTGATTGTCAATAGAACCTTTACAGAACCTCAACTTTTTGCATTCAACAACTGATATATTGTCAAAAAAAAAACGAGAACAATTAATGTTGTTGTCAAAGTCATGTTCATTGTCAAAATTTTATTCCCGAAGAATGTCGTTTCGCAGCGATATTTTTATTTAATATTAATTAATTATTAATGCAGCCTCGAAATTCATTATGGACTGTTACAGCGCAGAGTCTGAATTTATCGGTCTGAATTAATTTTTGTTTTATTCGATTCAAAATTATTGTTTTTTTTTTTGCTCTGCTTTTTTATTTATATTTTTTGTTTGTTTAGAATCACTGGATTTCTTAAGTCCGCCAGTGAAAAGGCTCAACAGTAGCAGGCAGGGGTTTAGTAGTGCCTATAACACGGGCGCGAACGACGTGCACTTGCTAAGTGATTTCCGCAAGAAGTTAGTCGGACTGGCACCTGGTCTCACACTAAACACGAAACCTGCCAAAAATTCTGAATCATCTACATCTTTGATACTGAAGAAGACATCTGAGGGACAGGTCAGGCAAATTAAATTTACGGTAGTGAAATTGGGAGTCATTTTAATATACCTACTGATGTAATGGTCATAATCTGGCCTTCAGTACATTTTAGCTTAAAAGCATGACGTATTTTTCCGGTTTTCCACAGATTCTAGGACAACAGTACTCAGTTCTAAGTTTCCCGAGCTTATATCAACCGACGAAGAATAATTCTTCCTTACTAAAACCCGAAAAGAAGTCAAACCCTTCGGAAAAACCACTCATAAAAGTTACAGTCATACCGAAAACGGATTCAATACAAGCAGCGAAACTGTTCAGAAGACGCAGACAGAGACCAACTAAAGTTCAGAGCACTTCATCAAATCACGAGAACTCCATACAAACTAAGAACGTTTTCTTGATAGTTGCGGGACGAAGAAAAGAAAAAATATATGAGATCAAGACTACGGGTAGCGCGAAACTGTCCAGCGACCACGATACATATTCGAAACATGAAGACATACCAATAGCAGAACTGTCGAATTTCAAACATCTGTTCCAGTCGCTGGATATGGATAAGAAGAAGAAGAAGAAGGAGAAGAAGGTTGCGGTAGACACCTCGGACGCGCAGCAGACCAAGGAATGGAAACGTTTCTCGGAGTGTAATAACTGCGTCTGCGTTCGTGAACCTCAGGAGTCACCTAAAAGGAGTCGCGTGCGAATATTTGGCCAGTTCGGAATCTCCGAAGACGACAAATACGTACTGAGATATGGAGCTACTGTTAACGATAAAGAAGGTATCTTTCATTAATCAAATTATAAATTAACTAGCTGACCCGCGCAACTTCGTCTGCGTCATTTTTGATTGATATTCAGCTCCTATTAGTCGCATGATGATAATTCGCATGATGTCCTTCCTCGCCAAATGGGCTATCCAAAACTAAAAAAATATTTTTTCAATTCGAACCAGTAGTTCCTGAGATTAGCGCGCTCAACCAAACAAATAAACAAACTCTTCAGCTTTACAATATATACTACTCAAAACAGAATAAGGGCCACGAGGTATTTTTACATTTTGGTGTAATTTAGTAAACATTTACATATTGAAAGTAGTAAAATATTGAGTATACAAACTCTTTGATACCTAAACTTTTTAATATTGTAGTATTCATCTAATGCTGGCAACAATTTTAAATAAAATTTGATTTAAAATTCTTTTTGAAGATTTTGATTCCATTTTCTTTGACGTTTTGCTTTCCTTAGCTTCTTGGTTTATTAGAAATTATCAGAGTTCATTGATATCTCGAGTCAGAAACGTCTTTTGCAATATGCCACAAGCACGCAGGCGTCATATGGACTCGCTGACAGCAACCAGAGCCGTTACAATGATTGAAGAAGGTCATTCGCAGCGATCTGTGGGTTTGCAATTGGGATTTTCTCGAAGAGCTATTCAAAATCTATGGAATCGTTTCCATGAGACCGGTAGTGTTAGAAGAAGACCTGGTTCGGGCAGAGTTCGCATTACAACAGCTCAAGAGGATCGTTACATTCGATTAAGTGCGCGCCGAGATCGCACAACGACGGCCCGCAAGCTGCAAAATCGTTTACGGCTGACTACGGGTACTCGTGTCAGTGACCAAACTATTCGTAATCGATTGCATGAAGACCAGCAGGCATCAAGAAGGCGAGTTGTCCGTGTTCCATTAACCAGAAATCATCGTGCAAATCGTTTAAGATTTTCCCGTCAACATTTGGACTGGGACATAAACCAATGGGGCATGGTGCTCTTCACAGACCAATGCAAAGTTAAATTTTTTAACGACGATCGGCGTATTACAGTATGGAGAAGACGCGGTGAGAGATTTTCAGAAGCCTGCATCCATGAAGTCGATCGTTTTGGTGGTCCAAATGTAATGATTTGGGGCGGGATAAGCTTACACGGCAAAACTGAGCTCGCTATTTTAAATGAGGGTACTGTTACTGCTCAGCGGTATATTGAGGAAGTTGTCAGACCACATGTGATCCCATTTGCACAGCGAGCGGGTCCTGGATTCATCTTGATGCAAGACAATGCTCGTGCACACACGGCTCAAGCGACTCGGTTTGTACTGGAAGCCTCTCAAATTCAAGTCTTGTCGTGGCCGGCGAACAGTCCGGACTTAAATCCAATAGAGCACATGTGGGATCAATTGAAACGAAGAGTTAGAGACGGTGATCAGGAAATCCACAACCAACAGCAACTCATCAACGCTGTTAAAAGGGCCTGGGAAGAGATTCCAATGGAAAATGTCAGGCATTTGATTGAGAGCATGCACTCCAGGCTTCAGGAGTGCGTCGTGCTGCGGGTTGTTCGAAAGAGATACCGCGGCTCCGGAACGCAAAGGGCGATGAAGGAACATGGGTGGGTTTTAGTCAGTAAAAGTCTGACACACCCTCCCGCTCAGCCCAGAGCGGGCGAAGTCATTTGATGATTTCCCATCGGGAAAAAAAAAAAAAAAAAGGCTTCAGGAGTGCGTAGCTAAACGAGGGGGGCATACCCGTTACTAAAAGATGAGCATGGAGTATTTTCTTTGTTTTCAGTAACTTTACATTGTTTTTATTTTTAACCTAAAATGTGTTTTTTCTTTCAAAAGCAAATAAACTTTTTAATCATTATTATTTGAATAAATGTATTGGTCTACATGGTAAAAACAACATTAGTTTTCGTTATGGAGACAAAAAAATATATATTGGTTTTATTATTTTCATGGTACAGACAAAATACCTCGTGGCCCTTATTCTGTTTTGAGTAGTATATATTACAATATAAGTATAGTATAGATTAAAATAATGCGAAAAAAATAAAAAAAATGAATAAAGTTTTAAATAGAGCTTCTTCACCGTCTCAAATTAAAATCAGAATGGAAATGAAAAAAACTAAAACACTAGGACTACTTAAAAATCACGCTCTAAAAAGTATGAAACAAGAAAATAATCCCGTTTAAATGGCTATGTACAAACTAATCAATATTTTTATCGTCTATTAAATAAACAACGAAATATAGAGGGTGGAAGGGACAACCACGCTAAAACTGTTACCACCACGTATCAGTACGAAAACCAGGTGTTTCCTACAAAACTGCTACACGTACCTGGTCAAAATGTATGGAACAACTGATTAAAAAAAATTACCGATGAAAAATTTCTATCTGATGTTCAGAGGATGGCCGTAGTCATATGCCACTTTGTCCTAAAGCTTAAGATCACTTCGAATAATATGTATTGTTTTAATTTTTAGTTCCTGACTTTGTCCTCTAGAGGGCGCCATAGGTACTTAATGTGTCGTGCGTCATGCGTCACATAGTCTATAACCACCACCAGCGGACAATCAAGACGCTTCCAACGATACCTCATTTGTCAAACTATGATAAGTGGTTTAGAAGTAATGAAGGAACAGATAGACATACATACAAAAATCATAACCCTCCTTTTTGCTTCACCGTTATCGGGTAAAAATACAAGTCAAAAAACGGTCAGCAAGCTTGTAGGTCAGCTTATAAGCAACTTGGTTTCAGTTACCCTAGGAATACAATGGAAAGTTTTTCTTTAAGAATTTAGGTTTGTGTACGCCGACTTACCAGTTTTACGTTAGGGTTAAAAATTCATGTCATCATTTAATTAAAAGTCTTGTTTTTTCTTTTTTACAGTTATGTCAGATGTCGCCCAGTTAACCCGTGACTTTTCGCCTATTATTGCTGAAACCTCATACGGGACTATTGAAGAACCTTCAGTGTAAGTATTCAAAGCTTCACTAAACCTACTTAATAAAAAAAAATACAGACATACATATATATACTTAATAGTAAAATAATTTTCATCTTATATTTGAGGAAGTCCAATCGAACTGACGAATTTTCAATTGAATGACGGCCATTATAGGATATTTTTAAATGATTTCGACAGACAACAACAAGACTCGTGTCTCCAAGCTGACTATAACTATGAACTGGACATGGAAAAGCCACCAGTGACGGAAACAGTAAGGTAAAAATATAATGACCAAGTTTATAATAAACATCTTTTAGGTATTGATAAAATTATGTCAAAATAGCCTTTGATTACAGTAGGGAAACACACGGAACTCAAGTTAACTTTAATGTCCAAGTTGCGACCCAAGCGAGGTGCGCTACATTTTCAGACAAGAAGACTCAGTGCACTTGCTGTGGCAACAGGTCGGACAATAACACCCTTAAAGACTGTCAAAGTCCTATGGTCATTATATCTGTTTATCCTAAATCCAGCCCGGAGGATTTGATGAAATCTGTTGTGTGTCCTACCGTAAATACGCGAAATGCGTCGCCGGCGGTAACAAATGCATATTCTAGTAACCAAGTATTAAAAACAGAAAAAAATCCAGATAAAAGCGACACAAGAAGAAATTACAAAAGTCCCCTAAGGAGTCGTTCGCCATCACCTGTAAAAAAGGTATCAAGATCAAAAGTACCAGACGACTCGAATAAGGGTCAAGTCAGCGAAAAGAGAAGTCCTGATCGTCAAAAAGCGCTGAGAGCTATAAAAGACAAGATACGAGAGAAAGATCAATTGAAACAGGAAAGTCCACGAAAATTTCCATTAAAATCAAATAATGCAACTCAGGCCTCCAAAAACCTTCAGAATGTGACGACTGTTTCAAATGCAACACAAATGTCGAAAAGAAATCAACGACACACAACGTCTCAAGCAACACAGGTCACAGACAAAAACTATCAGCCAGCCAATACGGCTAATAGAACACAGGCCTCTACTAAAAGAATTAAAAATTATACTACGTGCAATGGCACTCAATTTTCTAATGAGTCCAATTCAACGCAATGCGGGGATAGTTTTGGAAGTCTACAAACTATAGCTCGTGTTAAACATTCGCTAGATGAAGCAATGGCACCTAAAAAATATCCACTACACAAGTCTCCACCTATTAAACCTCTAAAGACTCAGGTGTCCAATGCAACGCAGGTACCTAAAATTCTCTATTCGACCCATGCAACACAAGTATCTAGAAGTGATCCTTTAATGAATGCTTGTGCGACACAGGTCTCAAAACCTCGCCCGAATGCTATCACACCGCGGATGGGTACAAATCAAGAAACGTTTATTCCTGAACCACTCCTAAGTTTCAAAAGCGAACAAACTTCGAGACCTAAAACAAAGGCCGAATCGGGAACTAATACAGAACAAGCTCGCGCAAAAAAAGCCTTAGTAGAGACGTACACAAAGAAACTAGCTGAGCAAATGTATCAGCACGATTACATTCCTGCCAGATTTGACAATTCTAAGGTCACAATAAATATAGACGGCGACAGAGAGCATTATAATGTGTTGTTTAATCAAGATAATTTGTCAACTGGCTTGACAATTAGAAAAACTATAAAAGATATGGGCGCCCTAAAGTGTATCAATGAATCATCGTTAGGAAGCTTGTTGTGTTTATCCGACTGCGTGGAGAGGGGAGGGTTTAAGTCTGGAAATAATTCGCCGACGAGGTGTCCGTCAATTGTGCTTTGTAATGACGTAAGTATTCTTAAATTGGATTATTGTAAGGGTCCGTATCGTTCCACTTCTCTGGCATTATAAAATGTGAAAACAAAGTCTATTTTTGCGTCTGCCTAAAAAGTACACAATAATGGGTTTTCTAAAAGGTTTTCACCAACAGTTAGATAATCTATTCTGGAAGGTTCATGTATTTATAGGCCTATTAAAATCTTGATGTTTTGTCATGTGGAGCAAGGGCCGGTCACTAGTATCGATACATCGTAATAATCTTCATCAGACTTTTCTTCAGGCATTCTATAACAACACTAGTTGCAACCCTCTTGCTTTTTGGTTTCAGTATTCAGAGGATGAGTTACCATTACTCAAACATGATGGCTCACGACTTACGATACACGATATACGAGATAGTCTAGAGATTTGTCACAGGTAGATTTATTTTTTATTGCTTTTTATCATTATTTTCGCGTTTTCTCGTAACCAAAACGTGTCGAAGCTGAACATTAAATAGTGCAGCATGGTTCTTTCCAAACTTGGATGAAATTGTCAGGAGGGCGCTGTTGGTGAACATTTGTGAAATTTTCCGTGGGAATTGTATTGGAAAAACGAGATGGCGGTGTTGTTCTGACTATGGCCACGCGCCAAAAGAACCGTGCAGTACTATAACTTATTTATTGCCTGATTTTACCCTTATTTTTCAGGCGTGAAGATAAAAGTAGTAATAATCTAAAGAACACACAAACTGATTTCACTGCTCAGCTTGCCGACAACGTTCCCGAGGAATCGGAATTATCAGGTGATCTTTGCAGAACAAATAGAGAGAGTCGGAGAAAACTTGCTCGCAAGCACAGGCGAGATCGCGATTTGTTCTCTCAACCTGTGTCCATCAGGGGACTGTTATATAGACTGAATATGACGATTAGATGCGGTGTTTGACAAGATTTCGACGTTCGATGTTTTAGTACGCCTATATAAGTTCGGTCAAACTTGTAGGTTCGAATTGTGGACGCGGCTTCAGACCTCCAAACACACACACTCGGGGCTCATCATTTATACATACACTTGCGACCGGCCCTGTTTCGCACGACGCCAGCTATCGAGTCCAAAACTGGTATCCTATCTTTCAAGCTCTAACCACCCATACACAGTCACAAAATTTCATTGAAAATTGGGTGGTTCCGGAGATTAGCGTACGAACATAGTGACACGTGATTTTTATATGTGAAGAAGATAAACTCATGCTCTCTTCCCATGGGTGTAGGCAGAAACGACCGAACGCCACCTGTTGCTATCCTTACATAGGGTAGTGGCTCCAGTAAATCCCTCCGTAGGTACGCTTGCCGATTCGAGGTCTCCGCTCAAGAACACGTCTACTCTAACGGTCTTCGATATTCTACGTCTAAAACGGCCGGCCCGTTGTCACTTCAGCTTGCATAATCTGTGAGCTATGTCAACAACTTTGCTCTGTGGGATCACTTCGTTCAGGATTCGAGCCTTCAGAGTGATACAAGCACAGCAAGTTCCATAGCTCGCTGAGCGAACTTTAATTTATGGAGCAGCCTTACGTGGACACTCACGGTCCACGTTTCGGCACGATACGTCATAACAGGCAGTACACACTGATTGAAGACCTTAATCTTTAGGCTATAAGGAATACGCGACAAGAAGACTCGATGGAGTTCCCCAAACGATGCCCAGCCTAGCTGAATTCTTCTGTTAGCGTCCCTCTCAAAGTTGTTCTCACCAAACTACAAAGTTTGCCAGAGATGCCTATATTCTTGAACAACCTCGAGAGGACCGCCATTGACAACAATAACTTCTGAGGTGGCGTGTTCATTTTCATAACCTTGGTTTATTAGGTAGTAGAGACGTCCTAATTTTAATACTACTAATTTTTTGGGAAAAACTGCGTTTTGTTCATTCACTGGGGGGTGTTCCTTCACTGGAGCACTTACCCTACTCCTTTTGCTTTGTCCAAATTCATACCTTTGGTCTGGGCAGGACGGTTGCGAGTACTTCGCACCTAACCTGTACCCACGGTACAATTAAATATGGAGTAGTATTGATTATTTTCAGCCCCAATGAAGCACTTCCCTGGTGATGATTGTTCCATTAGCGATCCTATAGCGAGAGATAAACAGATCCGAGAACTTCTTGGTGTCGATAATGTCAAAGCCAATTACTCTAAAGCAAGTCAGGTTAGTAATTTTTTTACTATTACTATAATAGTTTTAAAAGTACCCTTAACGAAGCCGAAAGCACTTGTTGTCCCCGTCATTGCAATAATTTTATTTATGTGCTAGACCATACCTTTTTTTTTTTAATAATAAGTATTTTAATGTTTTAACTTTACAATAAATACCTCCACGGTCCCCCCGTGCTATTCAATGAATCCATCAATGAAGAACAATGTTTTGAGTGCGTTACATTGAGTTCTACCCTAAAACGTGATTTTTCAACCCACACGAACTGACTTCGACACTAACGCAAGCGGAGCGAGAGCGAAATTTCGCGGTTCTGCTCTGATAGTTCAACCAATAATAACGAGCGAAGCGAGCTCGAAAATAATAATATCACCTCGGGTAGGTAAGGTTTATGCAGAGAACCTTCAGGATTAAAAGAATCTAGGGCGCAAGAGCAGGCGAAGGGATAACATAAAAATTATAGCACCACGCGTTGATTAGACTCGAAAGAAAATTGTGGCTGTTTTAACCACAATTTTATAACGCGCCCTTACTTCTTGACCGGGATTAATGACTCATTGACCGAGACACAAGGCTTCAAACCGAGACACGTCGCGGTGTACCGGGAAGTATGGCAGCCTTAAGCTACCGACTATTTTCTTGCGTTTTAAGAAGGCTTGTACGGCATTTTTTTTTTCGCTACAATGTCTTAATATTTTGCTCATTTTTTTTTTTAGAGCCGCTGTTGTGACAACAATGTGGGAATTCCGTATCACTGTATCTACCGGCAACGATGGTTTAAAACTTTTTTCTCTTTGTTTTTGTTTGTTCGATAATATTTTTTTCTTATTTTTATTATTTCTTGTTTTTTTAGCAAAGAAAGTCAAGTCACTGAAATTAATTATGGGCTTCACAAACTGTGTCCTTGTTTCGATCCAAATCGTCCAAAAGAAAAAACAAGTGTGTCCGTACAGTGTCGGAAAAAACATTGTAAAGCCCGTCTCCAAAAACAAAACAGTGCAGGAGAAGACGGACAATCTGCCATCTATCAACAATTAATACTAAACCGAAACATCCAAGTGTTCCTGCAAGTGGAACAGTTCTCGAAGCAGAAACCCATCATCCTTTCCCGGAAACAATACGACAAGGTAAAAAAAACAATTCAAAAGACAATAAGTATGAAGAAAAGTAATCACGTTAAACGAAACAATTTGTTGACAATGATTGACAGTAGTGAAATATCTATCGGGGAAGTAAGAGTCAAAAAAGTCAAGAGCCCTGAGTCGCTTCTAGAAAGGTTCAAGATCCCTAAAAAGATCCTTGACCTTCCTTGCTTTCAGCATCAAAAGAAGGCCAAGGACCAGACTCCAGAAGTAAACCACGAGTGTAGGTGCGAACAAACTGATTCCATTTCCTCCTGCTGTAAGCCAGATTGTCAGAGTTTTGATAAAACTGGAGGAAAAAGCAGAAGACGCAAATCAAGAGCAGATATTGATATGAAAGGCGACTACTTCCCAGATGAAAGCAGTGATCGTGACGAGACAAAGTTAAAAAAAGATAAAAGAAAAGAAGAACTTGAACCTCCAGAAACTGTCGAGGAGCGAGACTATCGAGGAGTACGGAAAGAGAACGTGGACTGCGAAGAACAGTTAATTGCAAAGAGAGACATGCATAAACGCCGTCCAGAATTATACGAGGAGCGAGACGTTGAAGTGAACTATCGAGGAGTACGGAAGGACAACGTGGACCGCGAAGAACAGTTCATTACAAAGAAAGACATGCATAAACGCTGTCCACAATTAAACGATGAGCGAGACGTTGAAGTGAAATATCGAGCAGTACGGAAAGAGAACGTGGACCGCGAAGAACAGTTAATTGCAAAGAAAGACATGAATAAACGCCGTCCAGAATTAAACGAGGAGCGAGACGTTGAAGTGAACTATCAAGGAGTACGGAAAGAGAACGTGGACCGCGAAGAACAGTTAATTGCAAAGAAAGACATGCATAAACGCTGTCTAGAATTAAACGAGGAGCGAGACGTTGGAGTGAACGTAGCATACCGTACAGAACGACCTGCAGTGAAAGACGTTTCTGTATCATGTGAATGCGATAACATAGAAGTGAACCATTCTGAAGTTGAAACTTTTGTTTTGTTTAATGCTGAAAATAACAGAGACGAATTCGAGGATGCTAAAGAAACAGAAGATGTTGCTCATACTAGAAAAACAATGTCTTCGGTGCAGATACGTTACGCGAGTGTCGCATATATGAAGCAGCTAGCATATTCATCGACGGATGTAGGAGCCATATCAGACTCGAGTTTAGGTCATTTGAACTCATTTCAAACTTTATTCACAGGTGGGTACATTAAAGTGGTTAGTCACTAGCTTATTTCAGCTCATGTTAGCACATTTTTCTGCGCTGCCTGCTTGATCATTTAAGTTAATGAAAATAAATACTTGTAGATATAAGAAAAAAACGCTCGTGTCAGAATTATTCTCAACCTTACAACGATTTTCCAAAAAGATTCCCGTTAAACCCTATCTCTCCCAAATAACCAATTCTTTTCATCAATTATCACAAACGACATATTTTACTATTTTTCAGGGCGCAGAAAATCCGCAACACCAAATTTAGGAACCTCAGCCTACTCGTTATATTCAGAAGACGGAAAAAACTCGGATAACAAGTGTGCTAAGATGGAGCCGCAGGATTCTAAACCCAAAAAGCCGTTTTTGAGGAGACTTATGTCGTGCTTGGTCATGAGGTCGACCGGAGACTCAGAGCTTAAACTACCGGTTGGGCTACCACCACCCAACCTGCCTAGCGTCAATAGTTCTATTGATTCATACCACATCAGTACTTCACTTGCTGTGAGTATTTCATTAATAAGATGTATCAAAATACATTATGAAATACATAAAATAATTGCGACCGCGACTGGTCTCAGTCATCCCATTTCAGTTTGGGTCCACAATTATTCTCGTCGATCTTCAACAGACATAATGGGTGTAAAAATACCCTTAACGACAGTACCTGGGAACCTTCTAGTTACGGAAATATTGGGATTAAAGTTCGAACTTTTTTACAATTTTATTTTCAAGTTTTTAATGTCTTTACTTTAAATACCTCCACCCCCGTACTATTCAATGCAGGCATCATCACAATGTTTTGAGTGCGTTACATTGAGTACTATCGTATTTCTCAAAAAAAAATCGATTCCCAGCAACAATTCTTGCGTATAGTTGCTTAGTTTGATGTACTACTAAATGCTTGGTTGACGGCTTCTTGGAGCCTGTTTACACCTTGTATTAATATTTAGCTGTCGTCGAGACATTTATTTGGGTATTTTACTAATACTCCAAGTAAAGGGGTCTTCCATCTTTCACGCTTCTTTAAAACGGTGATCATGCCCAACAAGTTTCGAAGAGAATTTCTCCTCGTTGGGCCTGTTTTGATAGGTAAAGAAGCTTCTCTTAAAACTCTTTTAAAGTACCCTTTCATATTCGTTTCTTTCAGGCTGTGGAAGTCAGCTCATCAATCTACGACACGTCAGCTTCCTTCTACAGTAACCACTCAATCCATCCAATAAACAGTAAAATAAAAAGAGGATTCTTTAGTTCAGTTAGAGGATTCCTCACCAACCGGAAAAGTTGATGCTGTTATGTTTTTTTTATGAGTTTTTATTTTTATACATCTTGTATTTCTCGGTGTTATCGTCTACTGTTTTATGATGAAAAGAATATTCAAAGAAGAGCTAATGTTTTCTTTAACTGTTAATATCTACAAAATATACGTATCTATTTCTATATCTACATATGTATGTATCGTCCGCGATAGCTTCATTTTCTTATCGGCCGCATCGGACTTAGATTTTTTTAACCATTCATTCAGATATGACTACAAATGTTGGAAAGATTTAAGAATTATGAGAATTCAAGAGCGAACTCAACAATTTAAGCACTACGCCTCTGTTAGGTTACATTTGATCAACCCATTCCTAAGATGATCCACTTTGAAAAGGATTGGCTGCTCTTGTTCATTCACACAGGTATGATTCCGAACGCAAAATGCGAGCGAAGTAAGCTTATAAATGTAAGCATCCGCCTCCTATAGGTTAAATTCTTTAGTGTTATTTTTTTATTCTAGTACAAGATAGTGTGCTAAGTCGCGAGCGTTCACTTCAAGAATACAAGGCGGCCCCTCCAGGTATACCCATGAAAGCTAGTGAAATCCCTATAAAAGAGAGTTCTAAAACCTACTTGGAAACCGATAAACTATGGTAGAATAAAATACGCATCAGTCAAGTTTTTCTACTCATTATCAAGGTTTTTGGGTGCTAGCAACCCTGACCAAAAAAAAATACTAAATATAACCTCAAAACCTGACGTTTGTTTGGTGAATCTTGCTTGCGATGTTTTAAATTTGAATTTTTGTCTGGATTATTAATTTTTCTTTAATGAATATGGCCCTAATAAGACGTTGCGTACCGTTTTTCGCGAGGGTTGTTAAGATTCCTCCCGTAACCACGCAAGGTAATTTTGTTTTATATTGTAAAGTAATTCATGTTACTTAACACTTTTATTCATGAAGTTTTCTCATATAATTGATGACTTTTAGCTCAAAAGATACATCGATGGGTGGCTCCAACACTGATGGAGTTGAAACGTCGTGAAGACAGACTTGGTGGGAAGAAGATCAACCCAAGAAACACTTTTCTCGAATGGAACTTA
This sequence comes from Standfussiana lucernea, assembly GCA_964057025.1. NCBI lineage: Eukaryota > Metazoa > Arthropoda > Insecta > Lepidoptera > Noctuidae > Standfussiana > Standfussiana lucernea. Next base: position 8,739,292 of record OZ059805.1, read on the forward strand.
GAAGCTGAACTATATGCCTTTGCACAGCGACTGAATGAGGATTTTGACTCAGATTTGCTACTGCAGGCATTCACAGACAGATCTTATGTCATAAAGGAAGAGATGAAACAAAAAGAAATGGAGTTTGTTATCAAAATGAAAGACAACAGGGAGTTAGTTGAAATAGGTACTATTTTATCAACTTTTTACAATGAACTGAAATGAAATATCGCCTTGAATGAAACATGCCCTGTGTACAATCTCACAAATAGTAGATACAAATAGCTTTTTTTATTACCATAGTTGTGAATGTTTGTCTGTCAGTTTCTAATAATATTCTAAACTTTTAATACCTACTTGTGAAGATTCCTATTGCAAGAAGCATTGTTTTATCAATAACCGGTTTGTGGAGATCAGATGCCTGCATCTGTTGACTGCTCTAAGTAACATACTGGCATTCAACTGCAGCCAAATACACTGGAAGCCGATCCCAACAAATTGAGAAAAGGCTAAGCAAATTATGGTTACCATTTGAATAGTTACATGCCAGTAAAATACTCTTCTCCTTTTTCAAATATGTTTTAAATTAACATGGTCATCAACATGTTGGTTAACACATAAAACAGAATATTTATCATGTTTACAATCCATTTTTTTTGTTTGTCTTTTTTTTCAGTTTTTCAAATATTTTATTAAATTTTACAGGAGACCAGTTCTTAAATGCCTACATCCAGAACTACCTAGAGGCTGTGCTGCCAAAGTTCCCCATTGAAGGAGTGAAGGGAGCCCGAAGTTTCTTAACCAGTGAGGCCACACTAGCAAATGTTTCTCTGCATTTAGGCACCAAAGATATTATTCTAGCTGCTGTAAGTGTTGTCTTCTTATTTCTACTAAAATTCATTTTCTATTTGATTTTTTAAGAAACCTTACAGCTAGGATACAGTTAGTTGACAGTTAGCCAATTAAAAGTTTTCACTGACAGCATTAGGCTAGCACAAGAGAGGAGAAAGTAAAGCACTCAGAGAAAATTATGATAAGATTGAACAAGTTTCAGTGTACATAATACATAATATTTTAGTTTAAGCACACTGTTGGAGAATAAATCAAGATCATCAACACATCAAGTTGTATGGTCTGCTAGCTTTTTTATATTTTTAGTGCAACCAAATATCTATGTCATCTGTATGACTTTCATCAAGATTTGCTACTAACTAAATATGGGGCAACCATCAAAATGTTTCCAACGGTTCACTGGCATAATAATCTGTTATTGTAGTCAAGACTAAACATATTCATTTCTTTTTCTAGGAATATCCAGTAGACAACTTCATTCTAGCTAATACCTTCAAGGCTTTGGTCGGTGCATTACTGGACTCCTCGGGAGAAGAGAGAGCTGCACATTTTGTTAGAGACTTTGTCATCACACAGTTACAAGGTCTGTTGTCTTGTAGAGATATATGGGGTGGAAGGGACACCGACGTGAAATGGAAACCATATACTCAGTACACCATTCTGAACATAGAAATTTTTCGTTGGTTATTATAAAAAAAATCTGCAGTTCCATACATTTTGACAGTGTAAGTATTGCACTTTTGTAGGAAACAGCTGTTTTTTTTAAATAACCGATGAAATATTTCTATGTGGGGGTGTTCAGATTGATGTACTGAGTATTTGGTTTTCGTTTTCGCGTCGGTGTCCCTTCCACCCCGTCTGTCTTGATACACTTCTTATTTGGATTAGACAACTTATAGCAAGAGATTACGGTATTTTTAAACTAACTTCTAAAAAGCAGAAAGTTATGAATTTGGCTGTCAGCGATTACTGGGCCGATTTAAGTGGTTATTTTTTCATTTGGTAGAGGGACCCCGCCTGGCTTTCCCATAAAATTGTATTCATTTTGCTTGAGCAGTTTAAGAGTTAGTAGCTCCTTTAATATATTTTTTCTTTGCAACTACATGATTATATAATAATATACTTATAGTTACAATGTAAAATTGATATATGACAAGATGGGGATGTGGGATGTCTCAATTAAAATGGTTTCACCCGCTATTAGGCACTTAAGGGTCGTAGCGTTAAATAACTTATCAAGTATCTAAATAACAAGCAAAACGAAAACATCGAAACATAGGATCGAACCGCAAACCCAACGACAAAAAAAATTACTCCCATTGTTTCAGGGCAAGACATCAATGAGTACCTGCCAATAGAAGACCCATGGTCCATGCTGACATCAATAGTACAAAGGGATGGGGGTAAGATAGAACCCCGGTTAATAGGTGAGGCGGGAAGGAACACCTTGCTGGCTTGCTACAGGGTTGGACTTTATGTAGACAAGAAAATGGTGTCCTCAGGTGAGGGTTTTTGTTATTTTGGTAACTTAGTAATATAAGTTATTTTTTACTATTTGAATTAAAGAAGAAATTAGCCTCAACATGTGGTGTTTAAGAGATGAATGTCTCGAACACCATGCCCTGGTGTCCTTGCTGACCGGCAAATATTATAATAATTTCCAATTTAAACCTTACGTCAGTGACTTATATATTACTCTCTCTCGCGTTTCCTGTTGCGTAAAAATTACGTGTAATTTTATAAATCAATTTCTTTGTTTTTTTTTTGTTAAACATTCATTTATTAACTTCTTTCTGTTCATTTTCTAGCATATTAACGAAAATGTAGAGTTGTAATACATAACTACTTTCATTTCGCTCCAGCATATATATATTTTTTAAACAAAACCAGGTTTCGGCGAATCAGTAGCGATCGCAAAGGAAATGGCGGCTAGGGAAGCACTCAAGAAGATATTTGGTACAGAAGACAGCATGAAACCTATCAACTTCAAACTAGAGGGCATACCCAAGCCAACCTCGCAAACACGCTACCAGATATCTGCCAGTTGAATTAGAACTCTATTGTAGTGTAGAATTAGGATTAAAGTTGTATATTATTAAATTTGATTGTTTATTTTGTATTTATAATTATAACTCAGGAAAGCCATATTTGTTACGGTCGCAATTATATTGTAAACAAAATACAACCTGACACTGACCCACAAATTGCAAAAAAAAAAACATAACAAAATTTGTAGTTCGCGAGCTACCCTGGACCTCTTAATCAAGGGATACTATAAGTATTAAGGAAAAGTCAACCAAGACACTTCAAAGATAAACCAATAAGCCATCTTCTTTATCGTGTGGTTAGTGCCTAACCTGGTGTCAGAGTTTTTATGCCGCCCATGGGCCTCTGACTTGGCTTTACAATAAGCCATGAAACAATACAACTATGTAAAATATAACATTCTTTATTAAATCCGACATTTTCCTTACAAAAGTTACGATTACAAACATTTACAACTTAAATAAAATTTTCCTATAAACAATATGTAACACTGATCATTAAAAGTAATCATATAAACAAGTGTAGTAGCTTCTTATCACAATTAAACTGTTATAAAATGTCACGTGCGCAGTATATTGTACTATAATTGAATGAAAAAGTTATTAATCAAATAGAATAGAGATTTTCAAACAAGAAAGCAAAGAGTTCATTTACAATAAAATACTGAAAAGAATGAAAAGCAGAAAGTCGAGAAGTGAGATAAAAACAAACTAATCAATTTCAATTCATTCTACAAGTTCAAATTAAATTAATTAGCGAAACTTCGCAAATGTGATGGGTAACAGTTAAAAAGTAACAAATTTTCAAGGCACTTCATTACAATATCAACATTAATCAACAGACAATAAGGTACAAATTGACCTAACTTCATCCGGGAGCTGAATCCATGATCAGATTGCCATGTTTGTCTTTGATGCGCACGCGACCCGACGCGTACCGTGTTTCAGATGTTCCGTCGTTGTACACTAGCTTTACCGTGCCATCGGGGAACTCGCGACGCTGAAAGGAGATGAAGAAAACATCCATAAATTTTACAGAAAAGTGTTGAAAGTATGATAAAAATAATTTGAAGGTGGTAGTCAGTTTTAGCCAAAATTAAAATATTGTATTTCACATAGGCCTACATGGGCACTTATATACTACAAACGTCGAGCAAAGGTAATGAACTCCATGGATACTCTTTTGAAATCATTTGGTTTTACAATATTTTTATGGTATAGCGTTAGTACTTTAGTATGGGAGCACAGCGTAGGCCCGACAATAAGTCGTAAGCCCCAAAACATCTAACTTCTTTGCAACTGTTTCGAACTAACATTATAGGATAAGTGTCGGAAATAAGCCCCCAGAACTTCAGCGGCTTCTGGTTGTTGTAAGCGCAGCTGTATGGGGGTCTTAAGTTCGATTCCTGGGTCAAGCAGTGTTTTCCCAGCCTGGAGTCGATCCATGGGGCTTAAACCAGCGAATTATCACCCATCAGTCCATCAAACCTTTGATCTCCTTTGGGGAATTTAGGACTAGATATTTAAGGATCGTGCAGTGAGTTTATACATGCATGTTTGGTTGAACAAAACAATCATCAAGTCACCTTATGATCCTTAGCATGTACTTCGACCTGCCCATTACTGAAAACGATGCGCTGTTCGCCACTGGCGGCCACGGTGAGCGCCGCGCCGTCCGGAAACCGCCACTCCTCCCGGATATGCTCGTTCTTTGGGTCGAAGTACCGGACACTGCCGTTCGGTAGACGGATCTCTGATGAACCGTCCTTGTAGCGCTTTTCTACTTGACCACTGGAAATTAATGAGTGATGTTTAAAAAATAAGTATCAATTATTTTATTTTAAGGAAGTCAGGATAATCATACAGTGCTTCCCACTGGCAAAACACTCACGTCACATGATATAACAAATCTCTATTTCTCTCTCTTCTTCTCAGTTAAAAACATATTATAAATATAATGTTTCACCAGTGGGATGCAGGTTCTGTTCGCTAGTTACTGCTTACATCCATGGTAAAAGGCGTGAGTTTATATAGGGGAACATTGCCTGGTAACCATCATACTTGGTTGCTAAGCAAAATTATATTTGAGGAACTTTCATTTCATTTTTTTTTTGGTGTATCATGCATGCATGATCAAGTCTGGAGTAAGATGGAAGGGCAATTTAAATCATTAAAAGCCCAAAAGATGCCGTTGAAATAAGATACTTACTCGGGAAACTCCAAAACTTCTAATCCATCAGCATGAGTAGTATGGTAAGTTTTAGTTTCAGCATAAAAATACTTTATTCTACCCTCACTATAAAAATTCTCCTTGATATCTCCATTGTAGTACACAAACTTGCTGTATTTACCATCTGATGAAATGTACTTTACATTCCCATTTGGAAACCTCAACTCTCTAGAACCATTTGGCTTTTTCACTTCTGTAGGATTCAGACTGTTTTTCGAAAAACTAGTTTTGCTTACCGAAGGTTCTGGACTTAGGTTCATCAGTTTATCTCGGTACTGTTCATTGTGAATGACAGTTACTGATTTTAGTGAGGAATTGTTGAATGCAGAAGTCGGTGACTTGGATCTGTTCTGTGAGAGGTTTGAACCAGAATAATTGGATAAGTAATCAACAGAATTTTGCAAAGATTTATTTGTATTTGATCTGTTAGTGAGAATAGAAACTGGAGACTTAGATCTGTTAGCATTTGTTTCATTGTTATTGAAACAAGGCGAAATAGTCCTTTTCGGAGATTTAGAATTCCTTGACGATCCTGAGCTGGATTTTTGAATGAAGAAGCCTTTAGTGTTTTCATTTGTATTTGGTTGATCATTCAAATTAAGTTCAAAGTTGAAGCTCGAACCACTAGATCTGCTAGATCGATTGCTTTTCGGTGATGCTGTTTTAAACCTTTCAATGTAGATCTTTTCTAAATTATTGTTACCTTCATTTCTATCATCCTCATCATCAATAAGGGATTCATTAGAAATAGTGTCATTGTCAGCTCCCAAGTTCTCATTGTCTGAATGATCAAACCTTTCCACATTTCCAAGTCTGTCTTGTTCTATGCTGCTGATGGTGTCTCTTTGGCTAAAATATTTAGCATATCTAGAAGTGACATTAAGATTAGGAACACTCTTAGCTCTAGGTCTTATGGTGCCCTTATTAACAGGTTCAACTCTTCTACTTCTGCTCTGCCTTTCAATCTCATAAGCTTTATATTTCACGTCGCGGTCGACGCTTACTTCCGGTCGCGAGTCTCTATTGGACATGTTTGTCAACTTTTTGTTTATTTCTTCAAGATATTTTATATTTGTCAATCTTCTTGTAACTTCATTGCTGTGTTGGATTCTTCTGTTTTGTTTCTTTAGTTTCTCAATCTCCTCCTGCATGTCTTTCTTCTCTTTTTCCATAATTTTGATTTGGTTCCGGAGTCTGGCTATTGTCGAGGTAGACTTCGCGTCTTTGAGTCTTATCTCATCTTTGAGGTCACTTATTTCTTTCTTCAAATTAACGACTTCATCTTTTTCTTTCTTGTTCAGTCTACCTCTCATTTCCTTCACATATCTTTCGTACATTTGCTTCTGCTTATTTAGTTTCTCTTTTTCTTCTGCTAGATAGTATTCTGATAGAACTTTTTCTTCATTGAACCTCTGTTCGAAAGCTGCCTTTTCTTCATAAAACTTTTGTCTGTCTTGATCAACTTCTTCGCGTAATTTTGCCAAAGTTGTATTTTCCTTCCTAAATGTTTCAATTTCGTCTTCTAACTCGCACAATCTATCTTTTAACAGTTCACTTGTGGAAATTAGCTTGGCATTCATTTCTGCAATATTTGCTTTCATGGCATCAGTATCCGTCATTGTGTCATCATGACATTCTTTGTCATCCTTATCAACCTCCTTTTGCTTTATTTTGACAGCTTTACTCTTTGGATCAATACTCCTTCTTTTCTTCTCTTTAGGTTCATTACGATTTTGTGGTGAATCCTGGGTTTCTTCAACAGTTTTGCAAGAACAGCATGATACTGAAGAGCATGCATCACTGCAGCAGTCAGTGTAATTACTACAACAGGTTTCAGCATCACTGTGAGAATTCTCATTCCTAACTTTACCATTGTATCCAGGCAAAATATATCTCAAATCAGGATTATTGGACAGACACTTTTGTAGTACTAAAGGAGTGCTTTCTCCAGAACATTCTAAGTTACTACGGAGGAAGCGGTTGAAGAAAGAATTCTCTAAATTAAAGCTCTCATGAGTGACTTTGTTTTCTAGCAGCTCGAACATGTTTTGTTCAGCCGTTTCTCTCTCATATCTTAACCTAGTCATTGTCTCATCACAACTGACATCTGAGACTGCACTTTTTGCAGGAGAAGCAAAGTTTTTGTAATAGTCACTCTGTTTTAATTGACTAAGGAAGTCATTTTGTTCTTTAGTCAGTACTGCGGCCCATGATTTACCTTTGTTGACTACTAGTGGGTGTTTGTTTTTGGGGAATTCAGGTCTTCGTGCCGTTTTATTTGTTGGTTTATTATTACTACTGTTTGTACTTACAGAATCTACAGTCTGGTGTTTATTCTCTGTACAATTGCTGACACTTTCTAATGGTTCAACATTATTTTCTGAAGCACTATGTGTAGGTTGACTCTTTCTAATTAATTTTGCTTGCCTTATATCAGTTGTTATTAGTGAAGGTTCTGATGACTGTACATCAGTATTTGTAATCTTTTGTACATTATTATTTATGACCCTTTGAGCATTTATAATAACATTCTTTTGAACATTATTGGTATTGTCCTTCTGAACATTACTAGTTTTACTCTTCTGCACATCTTCATTTTGTTTCTTAAGTTTTTTTAGGTTTACCTTCAAAGGTGATTCAGTGTTATTCTGGAAAGATTTTCTCTTCCACGGCAGAGAATTCGTGTTTTGTATAACAAAGTCATTTTTCTTAAGTCCAAGACGGGCTATTCCTTCACCACGTCTTAGAAAAGGTTTCTTGTTATGAGCTTTGATAGAATTATTGCACTCTGGGCTTTTCGGCTTAGGTACAACCTTTTCATTCTGTAGTTTTTCTAATAGCAATGCTTCAAATTCTTTTTTAGGAGATAAAATAGGCATGTCATCAAGTGATATTTGTTTTTTAAGTAATGCATTCTTGGTTATAGAAGAGTTTACAGACGTTTGGTTACTTGCATTTTGAGATGGTTCTGATGAGGGTGCTTCCAGTTCTCGAATAACGACTTGGTTTCTGGACGGGGCCGATGCTCTGCTTCTACTTGATAATGGGGAATTGACGATAAACTCTGACTCCTGAGAAAGGTTTAGCACTGAAACACCTTCTATTAGGTCTTTTTCATGCACTTTTTGTGATAAATCGCTGGTGTTGGTTCGCGGTGTACCCTCATTCGAAATATCATTCGATGACTGCAACAAACTACGAAATGTATTATAACTGGTGGTATTACTGAAATGACTGACTATTTCAGTGATATTTGATGATGTTTCAGAGGTTTCTCTATATTCCAATCGTTGTTTTTGTAGCTTCCCGCGCTGTAGTAATTGAAGTTGTCGTAACACTTGCAAACGTTCCAATATCTGAGAGGGAGAGAGCGACACGTCGCTCTCCGAGTATGTTTCATCCATAACTGTTTGTTTGTTAATACATTGTTCGAAACAAATAAAAAATTACTCAAAAGAAATAACGAAAACACCAGCGTCAAAAAGTTTTTGAAAATTGACAACTTTGACAACTAATAATTTACAACAAAACAAGTTACCAACACAAAGATAAAAGTTGGCGATGGCAACAGATTATAAAACATAGAAGCTATTTCGGGCAATTCCATGGAACTTTTATGTTCTATATAGGCATTTCCGGGTACAGTTCGAAAATAATGTTCCTAAGTATTGAAAAAAAAATCCAATAACATGTTAAATTATGTTAAGTAATTACGATTTAACGGTTTGATCTATATGTTTAAAATTGGCACCGTAATAACATTCTAAGCAAAAACTAATTTCTACCATGTAAAATAGTCGTAGAACGTGCAATGGTAGAATTTTTCAAAGATATCTTGTAAGTTGTAACACCAGCACATGCGCCAATAAATGTCAAAATTCTTGTCCATTTTTATTCAAAAAACATCTGGTTATCTGGGCACAAATCACATATTACTTGCGATGTCTAAGAGAAGTAGTTTCCACAAAACTCCTAAGTTTAAGCCCGAAGTGAAGGTGATCAATAACATACCAAAAACAACGATGAACATGTCGATAAGGCAGGAGAAAGTAGATGTGTTGCCTGAACCTATCAAATCAGAGGCTGATAAAAAGCTATACAAGTTAGTATTAATAGTTAAATTAAAATTCAAAAATCTTAACTCGTGTTAAATATTACATAAGCTGTGAGGTATTATAAATAAATACGTGCTACGTTTATTTATACTAACCAGTTTATTTACGTTTATATAAACTAAAAAAATCGAACTTTTCTGCAGGACTATTCGCTTGCAGAATGGTCTAACAGCCCTTCTTATATCGGACCCGAGCCGCCCAGCGGCGAACGAGACCAGTTCCAGTGAGGAGGAGACTAGTAGTTCTGATGAACCTAGCACAGACCCTGAGAGTGAGAGTGGGAAGTCAGGACAGTCGGTGTCCAGTGACCACCATGGAACGAAGAGACGGGGCGAATTTGACGAGGAGAAACTGGTCAGTAACTTATTTTTAAACTTCCACATCATTCCATGTTTAAATATTTTCTTTTTTTTCTTCAACTTCAACTGTCCATACATTAATCCATTTTAAGATACGGACTAATAATGTGGGGCAATTTAACAGCTTATGAAAAGGCATTTATTGTACAAAAAAAATGTGTTCAAGCTATTTGTGGTGTCGGTTCACTTGAATCTAGCAGGCCTTTATTTAAAAGACTCAAAATACTGACCTTGACCGGCATGTATTTGTTTTAGGTATAGGTATTTCTAAGAAAACATAGTGTATTATTTATATTCAAAGGTGACAGTTACACTAAGCAGAGACCAAGAGATCCAACAAAAATAATGATACCATTTTGCAATACAACATTGATAAAAACAATGTGTATCATAATATGATAGATAGATAGATCAGAATATGTGTAATCTTTAATAAGTTACCTAGAAGTATTAGAGAACTCCCATTTAAATATTTTAGAAATAAATTGTGTAAATGGTTGACAGAAAATTGTTTCTACAATCTAAAAGAATTTCTGCAACACAACATTTTCATGTTTAGGTATCTGTATGGTTTTATGTGCAATATGTATTTTTTTTGTTTCTTTTTCTTATTTATAATAATTTTTCTTTAAATTAGCTTAAGGAAATAATTGTTATATTCCTTTTAAATACTCATTATATATTAATGTAAAATTATATTTGCATGCCCTAAAAAGGCAAAATATGGTTTATGCCTAAACCACAAATTTTAACGACTGGTAACACCTGTATTTTAAGCAAATAAAATATTCTTATTCTTAATGCCTAAGTTGAAATCAGGACTAAAGTTATACAGTCAATAATGCACTTATGTAAGCTCAAAATAATGGCTAGTGTTACATGAATCTATGAAGCACAATAGTTTATGTGCGTTTGTTACTTGTTATTTGTTTATTTTTCTATGCAACATAAAAATATATTTTCACTTTTTTAAATTAAAAAACTGGGTTTAATAAATACCTAAAAAAAGTACACACATAATTTATTAGTAAATAGTAGAATTTTCATGATATAAAATTCTTTTGGTATTGAAACAAAAAAGAAAAATCAACATTTTGAACAATAGCTACTTGTTATTTTTGGATTATTGTCTACTTTAGCAGTTTTTTCTTTAATCTTAATGCATGTAGTGGCAAGGTACTTCAAATCATTAAGGCAAGGAAAAAAATAGCTCAAATCCTATTGGTACCGGAATACATTTGAAACATTCTCATTTGTGTACTCAGAAAATAAAAGAATATTTAACACTTAAAAATACCTCATTATCATTTGCATCATGTTTTTGCCACTATATTTTGTCAGCTCTTAGTCTGACGTGAAGCAGCAAAGAGAAAAGGCTAGCGGTGTTTAGCCAATTCTTTTTTTAGTTGTCATAAATTTATGGAAAAAAAATCAAAGCATAAATGCATGGTAGGGGTACAGATTATAGTGGGTGTACAAAGACTTAATGAAGCTGAAAGGTACTTCTTCTCGCCGTAATTGCAATATTTGTTTTGTTTTCGGCCACACCTACTAGTTACGCAAATATTGGAGGTTAAACTTCCAAAGTTTTTTTTTAATACTTTTGGTTATAACTTTACTTGAAATACTTCTATGACCTCGATAGTATTGAGTGCACCCATCAGCACAATGTTTTGAGTGCGTTACATTGAGTCCTACAATGAACCGGCCCCCCTAAACGGGTCCAGAGGGACGGCGGACTTGGGGACATCCGCCCCCCCCCCCCATATAACTGGTAAAAAAAATGTCATGACTAGATTTATCGGGGATATTCAGATGCATATTTACCTAAAGTTTGAGTATTGACTACTACAGAGTTCAGTTTCAAAATAATAAGTATTATAAGCCCAGTCCTATTTTCCATTGAACAGACTAGAAATATTTATTATTCTTAGGAGTACTGCATTTTATACACACTATACATAATTATATTTTTTTAATGAAATCTCACGAAGCCGTGAAGTTGAGAAAAAAATACATTATTAAAAGCTGCTTCTACACTTTTGTACCCTTTGCCGGAATAAAATGCACTAGACAGATCTAGTCCAGAGGGATGACTAGGGATAGTCATGAGATATTAAGTGGTTGACTTCCACTAGTTATTGTGTTAGAGAGTTGAGCAGATTTAAATAAAAGATTATGTATTACTATTTAGTTTGTTTAAAAAAATATATATATATTTCGAAATAAGAATTTCTTTGATAGTTTAAAATTATTTCTATGGGCTCTTTCTAGTATAACCAGTGTTTTAATTTATTGTCGTAATTTCGGCACCACTTTCGGCACCATTTTTTTTTTCGTTTGTTAAAAAAGGAGGATCCATGCTATGTTTAGTTATTTTTGGCACGATTATAAATAGCATATTTGATTGTGGTATTAGGTTTAAAAATAAACTCAAGTTGCGACCTTGTGTTCAGACCTTGAGTTGTAAGCTTGCATCATATTACGTCGCCGATGCTTGACCTTGATTCAGATCAATTGTATTAGCATAACGTGCGTCCTTTGCATTGTTTGTTATTTTAAGTAGAAAGCTAGAAAGTTTTACTTAAGTTGTTATTGGATTATTTTCAATTTGTAAAAAAATAATAAGTACAAGGTTGAATGCAGTACTTTAGGAAATATCGTAGCTAAAAATCGGTTTACTAATATTTTTCTATACCGTACTTGTATCTCGCCATAATTTCATCTATCTTCTATATATACATATAATAAATCCGTAGGCGTGGCGTTTCTGTACATTGAAAATATTTAGAAAACAAATAGTAGGGGTGTTGAAGGATAACAAACAGAAACCATTTCTACTATTTTTAGAATTTTTGTCTGTTTGTCTGTATGTCTGCAGTTTGTGAGACTTCGGCTATGTTTGTTTGTTTAAGTATCACGTGAAAGTTACAAAACCAATGTGGTTAGTTTTAATGCACAAGTATTGTACGTAACTTAGAGAAGGTATTAGTTTTTGTTTCATTGCAATCCGTACTCTTAATCAAAAGATATATGAATTTAAAGTGTTCAAGAAGCAATCATCATCATTACTTAAGATATATGCAACGACATCTATTGAACCAAAATGGTACTAATGAATAAATGTGCTCACAAGATCACTTTTAAATCGACTGCCCGAGTTTTTCAAAAAGTTATGATAGCAAAAGCTACTCTATACGTATATGGCGCTACTTTGAAACATCTGCATAATATAGAGTGATTGTTCGATCGCTTTCCATGCATTATATTTTAGCTGTTTAAGTCCGTGCTCGATAGATGGCGTTGTGCATTTGACGCCAGTTTCTGAATCGTGGTGTTAAGATTTACCATGAATGAACTACGCTCGCGACAGTATGTGGTCGTAAATTTTGATTGATTAATATCCTAGATCTATAAATAAACAATATTAAAATTGTATAAATAGAAAACGATGTTCCGAAATAGCGCAACAACCGTACTGCAGCTGCTACCGCTACCGTACTGCGTAATTCAGCAAATCTTAAAAATTATTTTTTACAAATATTTCGTTTTAGGCAACCATTTGAACGCTTTTTCAAATCGTAGCCTATATATTATCACGCTATGTGCTTGAAGAAGTTCATTATGCCCGTATTCTTCAATTGTTTGTCATTTCAGTCATGACAAGCATGAGAACGGCTATTCATATATTATATCAACGGAATAAACGGCCTAGCGGTTTCATACCGCTCTATAAATTACGTGGTTGCAAGTACAAGCCCAATATTAATTTCACTTTTTGTGATTTGTTTGAATATTTTTTAGATGCTGTGAGATTTCCAAATTTTTTACGAAATTATTTTTTTTTACGAAATTAATCGTTGGGTTTGGGACCCAGGATAGATCATGAGCAGTGATCGGAGTAGGTAGATTGATTTTTGGTACTTGTATCATTAATGCACACAGAAAGAATAACATGGATAAGCCATTTTTTCAGAAAGTAATTCCGGTATTTCCGGATTCAATCAAATATTGTTAATGTTGGTAGTGATATTATTACTACTCAATTCAAAATTTAAAGGAAGGTATCAAAACTAAATTAATTTATTATTTATCTGTTGAATAAATAAATAGTGAAAAATCTAAGTCCGTATATTCGAGCCAAATCGTATTTTTGAGCAGATTCCAAAAGTCAGTATGTACACAAGGCTCAAGTAACGTTTTCATAAACACAGTAACAAACAAAGAAGCGCACTCTACGAACCGAAGTAAACGATTGAGCTACCTGGCATGTCAAAGTCAAAATTATTTATTTGCGTTAAATGTGGTACAAAAGATGGTAAATATAACATCATTGTACTCATACTATGTCGTCGGCGGGCGTACGCATTGTTTTGATAACCGGTTAGTGCACCAACCATGATCCTTTGTTCTGATTGGTCGTTGGGTTGTGTCAAATCGTGTCTGTGTGCCGTTAAAAAAAATTATGAAGAATATAATAATATTGCTCATTTTAATACAATTCCTACCTTAGTTCCGGTATTTTTTAATAATCAACCAATTCCGGAGGAATATCCATATTAATATATACGTTTCGGATCAATGACTCCAATTCAATCTACCTACTCCGATCACTGATCATGAGTTGCATGTATTTGCTTTCGTTCATAAACTTCTTGTTAACCTGCCGATGGCAATCTAAATTGATTCCTCCAGAAATTGACTATGATTTCCTTTAATACTTAAAACAAGGATGTACTAACAGGTTTTAGTTTAAATTAAAAGTAAGTTAGTTATTTCGTATTTTATTTGTAGAGGATGTTAGGTATATACTGTAACTTCACGTTCCGATGTACCCTGATAATGCCAAAAGAATACGCGGTCACGTGAGCGAAGCCGCGGGTAGCTAGTTAGAAATAAAGCTTCAGTTGCCATAATCGTGAAATTATATAAAATCATTTTCACTAATTTCATTGGTCATAATCGATCAAGTGTCAATAATAAAATCCATCAATTTATTTGCTATTTTTTTCATTTTTAATAATGTCTTTTCCATAACATTTATTCACCATACTATTCATTTGCCCATACTAGCACAACAATGCTAGTTTAGTAAAAGGGCCTGCAATTTTAATGTTATGATCATGGTATTATTGACACTTGATCGATTATGACCAATGAAATTAGTGAAAATGATTTTATATAATTTCAATGATGATACAATACAGATATTTGCAAAAGAGGAAATCTGGCACACAGCGGCCGCTGCCGCGGCACGCTGCGCCACGTTGTGTGGTCACAGATCTAACCTAACCTAACCGTTTCGATTTTGACTAACTGTTTAGTGTCTAAAAATTATTTGCTGTAATAAATCATTTAATTACAGACCAAATGCCTTAATGACATTATTTTTTTTACAAAACAATAAACGTTTCTAAATTATATCAAATTTTGCTAATGTCAAGTATCGATTATGTAATGTGTCACTTATAGAAACTAATTATTATAACACATGTTATTATGGAAACTGTTTTTATGGCAAATAAAAGTTATGACTAATAAGTTGATATGACAAAAGTTATCAGTAAAAATGATAATAGTGCAAGTAAATATTATTAGGGGGGACGATTATGGAAAACAATAATAGTACAAATTATTTTATGGAAAACAAGACAATACCCTAAAAATCAGCTTCGTTTTCATGGTCAAAACAGCTTGAACAGCTGCAATATTTCAAGAACTAAAATTGATTCATCCAATTCGGAGCTAGAATGCCATCGACACACAGATATCCACATGTAAAACTTATAACACCCCTCTTTTTCAGTTGGGGATTAAAAAACAACATTATTTTTAGAGTCAGGTACTCGATAAAGGAATTCATTATTGCTGATACCTGCCATCATTGCGTGACGGATTTGATCACATCTGTTAGCAATAAAATCATATTTATGTTACATTAAGTATCCACCCTTTTGGTAAGTGGTTTGCACAGGGTCTGTAATAATGAACAGTAGATTCATAAACCTTAATTTCCGTGCTTATTTTGTTAAAAAGAACTGTCACACTCCTGGGCAAAGAGCCTTTCCCATTACGTCTTCCATTTCTATCGGTGTTGTGCTTCTCCACGCCAAGTTTTAATGAGGAAGCCATCCAAGGCGCCCCTTCATCTTCTTGGTCTGCCGCGACCCAGTCTAGCCGCTTCGCGCTTATTAGAGGCAGGAAATATATACATTATCTCCTGCCTGTAATCCCTGCCGGCTAAGGCATAGATGTAGAACCCTAAAATACACCGCCAGTTATGTTTGAGTCCCATGTAAGTAATAGTAGGCGAGCCCATGGCCACAAACCGGCTACAAATGCTCCTGAGAAATTCCTGACGGAAAAACCCAAAAACAATTGACCCAACGTCATGATCTTGTGCTGAGCAGTAGACCAACGAGATGTACAACCGAAGACAAGGACGGTCGACCTCTTTCCATCTTCATGCCCCGAGTAATAAGCTTGGAAAGTGGTTGACCGTCAGGGAGCGCGGTGATACACCTTTTATTGGCACCAGACAAAGATTCCTGAAACCACTTTTCTAATTCCCGTAATATTTCCGTCATCCGCAATTTCTTGTAGCCTATTTCCTTACCTACGCATCTCTTACTCAGGCCACTCACTTAGAAACCCATAAGGAAAAGATCGCAGAGATAGTTTATCAACCTCCTTGCATCATTTCAACCCACGATATGCATTTCTGTGAACCTTGTCACTAATGTCACGACTTCTATTAATTCTGTGTCAAGTGCGAAGTAAATTGGTAATTGCTTTGAACCACATGCTACGCTTCAGGATAGGACTAGTTCTGCCAGCGATTTAAATGGCACGGTCATATCGCATCGTTCTTTCCAGGATGAGTTATCTAAATTATCGTAGAGATAAAGACAGGAAGATACTGATGATGAGACACTTGTTTTCTTTTGTTGTTTAGTTATTTTTACTCTAGGACTTGCTATTCTCTTAGGCAAAGGGTTGACTTTCGAAGTCATTCATACACCTCTGAGTATCTTACACTAAAAGTGCGGGTGGGCATTAGGCTCACCTTAGGAAACTAGATACCTAGGTACTGTAGAGACCTTAACCTTTGTGGTCATTTGCGGATTGGTGACAATATAAAAATATGATTTCTTTTCTTCCCAATAATTATCTCAATTCATCGTATAACCGCCTTTTTAATTATTACACTCAACACCACTCACACAACATACAGCCGATCCCAACAGTACCTCCGTGGCCCAATGAGCTGGTCCGCTGAGCTCTGCTGCTGTTGCGTGCGCACCTTGCTAAACGTGCGGTCGTGGGATCGGCTGTACTTGGTGCTGGGGCTTGGGGGGTAGACCTGAATGACCAATCGGGGGTTGCGTGAGAAAGTATATGCCGGGTCCTTGACTCATGATAGTAGTAAGATCCTGTCGGATTTTAGTCGGTAGGAGTCCGACATAATCCTCTGTGCGGGGAGCACAGAGACGGCGGGGAAATCTTCTTGGATAGCTTCAGGAGGACACCAATTAAGTCTGCGCTTTGAGAGCTCTCGAATACTCTCAATCCGTACAACTCCCAGAGGGATTGGTTGCCTCTCTGCCCTAACATTCTCGGAGCTTGTCACAACGTAGTTTACGACGTATTTACACCGACAATATTGAATAATGATACACTTACACATATTTACTTGAGGACAGGATGTGATTACTCGCGATCGTAACAAACCGCTCGGTTCACGGCTGAGCGGCCGTCTACACGTGAATTGCGTTATTGCTAGATAGGTTGGTTATGAAAAACATATTACTAGAAACCATCGAAGGTATGCAGTTGTTAACTGCACACGAGGGTCTAGGAAATATCAGTTTGTCTAGACTCTAGACAAACTGATATTTCTTCAGCCATGACGATGATGTTAGAGTAATGGTGTATTGGATTGACTTATGCTACCGAAAAGTGTAACTCTGTCAATTCGGTTGGATGTCGTTGTTCGCTTTGAAAGCGACGGTCACTCTTGTCTTTTAGAGAACATCAGGCATGGGCTTCTGATCTTAACATTACTTAATAGTCTGGTAATCCTTATTAGATTAGAATTAATTCTAGAAGGTCATCGTCGTCTGCCTAGACTTTTCACAATTATGTTGGGGTCGGCTTCCAGTCTAATCGGATGCAGCTGTATACCAGTATTTTACATGGAGCGACTGCCTATCTAACCTCCACAACCCAGTTAGTACTGGGTAATACGATACCTCTTGGTAAGACTAGTTGTCACACTTTCGGGCCACTGACTAGCAGTAATGACTGTCAAAGCTCTACAAATGATAGCCGGGACCAACAGCTTACTACTTAACGTTCGTGCCTAGGCACGGAGGAAACCCGGTGTGTAATGGGTGGTCACCCATCCACGGACCTACCTAGGCAAGCGCGGCTTAACCTGAAGATCGACCCGAGTGGTTGTTATTATGTATTTAGCCACGAGCTCCTCAATTTAATCTAGTAGGTACACAAGAAAAGAAAAAAACTGCATTTACGACAATTTAATAGAACCTCGAACTGGTTTACCGGTCGTCGACCCAGGCCGTGACACACATAATACAGCAGTGAATATAGGTCAGGAGCTCCGAAGTACGGAGATAAACTATTGAAACTAGATGGGGAACTTAATGTAGCCTCAGAGTCAACATTGAAAGGAACACTTAGGATAAATAAAGTGTAAGAGTAGAGATATATGGGCTACGGCCTTGTGCCTGTTAGAAAGTGAATCGTCAGACAAGATTCATACCCATACTTAGTTAGTGGCTGCTCACAAGGAGATTAAAAAAAAAATGAAATTGTATTTAAAATATTGACAGCAGTTCTTAGCACACAGAACATAAATCTAGGCACACGCTTTACTTGTGCAATCATTCTCTTACCTTTCATTCTTGTCCTGATTTATTTGGGGTCTTCTTCCATACTTCTCTTCTACTCCTCATCTCAACACCCTTTCTGGCCATAGTGTCATCATTCACACAGTCTATTATCAATAGTTTTGCTCTTTTCCCACACCTGTTGCAAAAAAAGTTATAATAGGTTAACCGTTGGTTAAATTAATTCAATTATAACAATTATAATTTTCCGTAATTCAAATTGCTCACAATTACCTGATGAAAAACCTTAATTTTTCCGAAGTATCGCGTGTTTATAAACTCATTCATAACAAAGAATCTAATAGACTGACTTTGATGCGTTTGAAGTCAAAGCGCAGTTAAGTACTGGGTAAAACGGGGTTAATAGAGACGCAGGGGTGAATCGAGACAAAACTTTGTAAATAAGTTTAGCGTTGAATTCATATGATAAATATGTTACCAACAAGTAACATTATGATATAGGAACCTTGTTGGCAACCACAGATAACCTCCTAATGGCAACATACCATATTAATAATTTTATTTATTTATTTAACCTAACTACAAAGAGGTCCATGTTGTACGTTTCTATTACCCCGTTTTACTGTATCAAGAAATTTTCTCACGATATGCTAATATTATATAATGTACTAACTAATACATAATATTAATTTGTGCGGAATAAAGAGGCCCATTTTATGTCGATTGAAGGTGAATACAAAGCATAATTAGGTAACCGTGAAGCGCATACATTTGTAAAATTGTACATGCCTTTACAACGATTGTATGTATTGAGTAAATTGAATGGCCCATTGAACACAACACATTCAGGCCATTGACTGGTACCATAACTACACCCAATAACTCTACAGCATCTCAAACACTTCATCATTACAGTGACCTTATTACACGACTGCCGAGAAATCCTAAAAGAAAGGGAATATTTTTTGGTATGAAGTAAAGCTCTGACCAAACTGATGCGAATACCGCGCGGGAAGTCGGACAAAATTTTCTAAATCAATCTTCTATCTAATCTTCTAATCGAAAACCGCTTTACGTATAAAGATGAAATTTGGCAGGGAGGTAGTTTATAGTTTGTAGTAGACGCCGCCGCCAAGAACGGATTTTGCGACAGGGCCGGATTAAAGACGCCTAAGCACTGTCGCAAGTTTGTATGAAAGTTCTTTTTTTTTTTGTTCTACCGACCTGAAATTTAATCTAAAGTCTATGAGTAGGAGACATTAGCTAAGAAATAATTTTGTGACAGTCTGGACTAAGCGATCTCGCAAGTCAGCTCACAGGTCATGATTTGGGTTGGGTAGGCCATAGCATGCTTTTAGTTATACCTTTTAGTTGGATATATGAATGTGCAATACCATTCACTCACTGAATAATCAAAATATCTATCTAGAAATATTAAACTTAGAAACTTGAAATCTGGCAAGTAAGTTCTTAATACGGTAGGTACTAAGAAACGATTTGTGGAAATTTCACCCTCAAGTGGGATTAAAGTGTGCATGGAATACTAGAGATAACAGGTAACATACACAAGCAAAAAAATGAAGTTAAGAACCTCCTTACAAAAAAATCTTATTTTAGGCAAATCCCGAACCTAACGCGAACGAAGTCGCGGGTAACAGCTAGGAGACCATAGACTCTCAATTGATTAAAATGACAGCTGCCAAATAAAACGTACTAGTAGATTTGGTCATATCGAAATAACTAATTATAAATGCACATTTTGCAGTCAGTATTTTACGCTATGTAAATACGGGTATTAATTAGGGCCAATAAAATTAAATTTAACTTTATGTATAAGTTGATGATGATGTTCATTTAATATTATGAGTAACCCCGGTAATGTGGTTTTAATGGCAAAATCAACAGTAAATAGTTGTAACAAAATTGATTTTCAAACGGTTTTAGTGTTTATTACCTACCTATGTATTTGCAACGGTAACTCATTATTTTCCATAACATGTGTAACTAACATTCAAGGATATATGTTTTAAAACATTTTAGTATACGTGAAACGTCTTATAATTAAGTTAGTCAAAACATTAGTGTCTTTGCTCATTATTTTATATTTAAAAAATATTTTAGACATAGATATTGCTAATTTAACAGAAATCTACAAAAACACAGGTAGATCACACCCGTGGCAGGCGTGAGTTCCTAGTTTAGTATAAAAGGTTATGCAACAATAAAACCATTGGCAAGGTTATTTAACAATGCACAGACATGCATCAAATTATCCCTGAATTATATGCTTCGAAATCATGAATTGCTGTCACATAAATGACAGAAGTATACAGACCTTGAAAACGCGATTACTTCAATGTTTTGTTGACGATTGACATGCCTTAAAAGAATATTATCATAAATAAGTATTATTTTGGATTTAATTTTATTCTCTGCGGACGATTTTTACACATAAAGAGTTGTCGCATCGGTTATAGATTAGTCTGGGTCTGTTGCGCCAAGATGCACTGATTTTAACAGATTGAGGTCGCTAATTTACGTCTTTGTATGACCTTTAGAGCATAGGTTCCCAATTTTTTATGAACTACCGCCCCCTTTACAAAATAGTTATAGATAAACATTTTAGTCGGCTGGATAAAATGTTTTTTCATGAAAATAGAGGTATTTCATAACGCCCCCCATTTGCCTTTGTACCCGCTACCGCCCCCATGAAAGGCTCCAGCGCCCACTAGGGAGCGGTACCGCCCCCGTTGGGAACCTATGCTTTAGAGTTTGATATACCTCGCACAAGGTGCACGACATCCATGCATAATATAACTGTAACTTTCGTAATTCTTCGCAGTTCTAATCATCAGGGTCTAGAAATAATGACCTTCCTCCATTTAAGATGCACAAAACAAAACGTAGCCTAGCAATACGATAGTACAGACGACCTTGCCTATCCGATCAAATGATAGTCGCAGCAGTATTATTAAGTCTTGCAGTTACAGTTGCGTCAGGCTGTCGAAATATATTCACGAATCACGATGGAACAGTTGAATAGTTTTACACTCTGTTTGCGATCTAGAACGATGCTGTTATTTAATAGTTGCTTAGCGAAGTCACTGTTTCACCTGCTCGTTGCATATTCGTGAAGTTTCCTGAAAGACCGCTTTACCTGCCAAAAAATTCAACGTTATATCAGTCAGTGTAGAAAATATATAGACAAAAAATATCAAAGCAGTAATAAGCCTGTCAATTTTGAAGTCTGTTCCGCTATATTTTGCTGCAAAACGCTTCCTGTCATGTAAGCAAGTTGTGTAAACGGTCTATGTAACACTACTGACAATTTCTGCACACATTGCAAAAAAGGTGCTTTCTTCTTTTTGTCTTCCTTTATCATTTAACAAATCTTGGGTAAAAAAGAGTATATTGTGGTCTTAGGCCAGTGAGAACGTGATAAATCGCTATGACTAGACTCGAGACTTGCGCTATCAGTCAATGATGTAGTATGACACGTTTCTAGTCAAAACAGCTGATGTAGGATGCTTCTAGTAGTTTCAATTAGTAAAGACAGTCATCAGTTGCAATATCGACCAATATATGTCCACGAGCTTGGTGAAATCACTGTTATTTGAGAGTAGCTTATGGTCGAAAGTAAAGTCTGTCTTATGAAAACAAAAGTGTATGAAAAAGCAACTTCAGTCGCCGACTCCATAGTTGTTCATAAATTTTGTGTTCAGACTCGGATAAATGATAAAACCGAAGATGCGAATTGCACGTTAGAATTTAAGAAATTATAGGAAATTCTATTTAGTCTTATTGGTAGAAGGCACTTATTCTAGCAATGGACTACGATAAATACATAATTATAAATTCTAGGAAAGCTTAAAGAGGTTTGAACTATATTCTAGGGTTGCTGAAAAAAAAATGTTGACGGCGTTGGAGTCTATGCCCCCCTGTCCTGTTGTTTGTCACAAGTTGGTCTCACCACAACTGACGCTTTCTCTTTCTGATTCACGAAAGAAATAAAATATAGTAACTACTAATACAATATGCTTTCGACAGGACATCGGTCACACCAAACGAAATTTGCTTAGAATGTTGAAGAACGCGTACGAGAAAATATCTCTAAGAAAGCGATGCAAGTTGTTCATGACTCAGCTTTCACTCGATACGGTACGATATGCCTAGTAACACAAGTATTGTATCTTTGAATAAAATGTATCGCTTTCTATTAGTTGGTAGGACGTAACAGTATGCAGTAGTTAGGCGGGTAGTTCCAGCTCCTGTAGGTAGGGTAGGAGTTAGTCGAATCGTAAAATGTAATAAAATAGATAGATGTAAGATTGAATGTCATCGAGTTCTCCGTTTTTTGTAGTCTGTATATCGTGTTATTTACGTCATTTTAAAGGAACGACACTAAAAAGTATGTGAAAGCAAATATTTCACGTGGAAGACTTTCTCCTTTTACAGTTTGTGATATAAATTTCATTTTATTAACCAAATTCAATTATATGTACTGACATAATAATAAAAACGAGATTTTATTAAAAGGTATTATTTTTAGTGGTGCAACTTTCTCTCGGAAAAAATGTCGTTTAAAAATAACTGGGGCAAAGGAGATTGGCACAAACTACAGGATTTTTTTACAGACACATTTATGAATGTGGTGTTTTAATGGTTAGAAAGACACGCCAAATTGAATGAACACGTCCATACAAATACAAAAATAGTGCGGAATTCGTCCCGCATCCATTTCGGGATTCGCCTTAGTTTGACCTGAGCTCAATACCTAGTACCTATCCAGGAACAGTTTTCCGACCGATATGAGAATCCAATGAGTTATGTATTATAAAAATTCATGTTTGTGTTATTAGATGATCTCAATGTACCTAATTATTTAAAAAAAAATTAACATAGAGGTATTAAAACTGGTTTGATTAGCTGTTATGGTATTAACTTGATCGAGAATATTACCGATTAAATCCATCCTTACAAGGCCCTCTCACTTGGTCGCGTGAAAGGAGAAAGTATGAATACAAAAATGTTGTTGAGTTCAATGTTATGTCAATTTCATAGAAAAATAACTTTTTCTTTCACTGTAGACAAATTATACTACACCAATGAAGAAACCTGTATTTTTGCATTCTAAGAGGCCAGCGGATGATGAATTTTATATAATTTACGATTCGAGCATATTTTTAACTTAATATACTGTTATTAGGATCTAGACAGTATTTATCTAGTATACGTTCCCGTATACGGTTCAAGGCGACGGAAAAGGGTAGGAGCATGGGAGAATGCCAATCCGTGCTGCTAGATGAGGTGCAACCCTAAACCTGTTATTTTCCTTATAGATAGTAACTCCATTTGAAATTACGGTGTTCAGCTGCATCCGGTTAGACTGGAAGCCGACCCCAACATAGTAGTATACGGGCAAGCCAGGTAGATGATTGATTTTATTGTAATACTAGCACTTCGTCCGCAAAAATTGTGATAGCTCTACTGATATAAACCAAATTTAATATAGCCTATAGCACCCACGAATAATGTGGCTTTCAAGCAGTACATTTTTTTAGAATCGTATTAGGAGTTCCGAAGATAACATACAAACTTACAAATATTTTTTACCTCTGTATAATATTAGTATAGAAGTATAGCTTGCAACACAAAATAATGTGCTTTAGCACAACGTGTAGACTTCGTGCTCATGCCTGATTCAAGACCAAACTCGTCCTATCATTAAACCTGTTATTTCTTTGTCACAGGCAGCGTGCGCGATATGCGTGGGAGTGGGCAGCTACAGCGACCCCGCAGACATACAGGGGCTGGCGCACTTCGTCGAACACATGGTCTTCATGGGCAGCGAGAAGTACCCTAAAGAGAATGAATTTGATTCTTTTATTAAGGTAAGATAAATAACATCATGACAGTAATTCTATCACTCCACTGCTGATACACTATGAGAGGGAGTAGACCACCGGCGTAAATCGTAATCCACCACACAGACCCGTGCGGAAGTAATTAAGAGCGTGTACGCCGTACGGCATTTCATACAAATTTTCAAGTCGTTATTTTTCGATATGACTGAACCGATTTTAATGAAACTTCATATTCATAACCAGGATACATAGGTGATCCCGCAAACTGTCGTCTTTAGACCTAGGTCAGTTTTAAAGTATGATTGTGAATGGTGAGGTTTAAAAATATCCATTCAACATCGAGGTCATCTCTGATGGTCATATCTGCAAGAAATACAACTTTTCCCAATAGCGGTGAAAGCAGAACATCTGGATTTATGCTAATGAGGATGTCTGAGATATTTTGACATAAGTTAGTAAATGCTTCTCGTATCAACCAGAACATATCATAAGGATGTAGCAAGTACAACAAGGTATTGTTTTGTAAGTTGACCGACACAAACAAGCAGTTGTTTGTATAATAAATAATTTGCGGCAAACATTGGAAGCCTAAAGTACACAGTACCGGAAAGTAAACAAAAACGACTGACTTCTAGTAGATTACACGATGTTTATCATAGAAAACTTTTAATATTCTCCTAACTGATAACTTAACAAGGGCCGGCCAATAAACTGATATGATATCATTATCAACTTAATGTGGATGGCTATATGAGTAGAGGAAGACCAAAGAAACGATGGATATCGATACGCATCATGTTGCGGAATTCCACTCGTCATTCTCCTGCCCCTATTATTTATTATTTAATCATTTATGTACACCCTGAATACAGAAATGAAGAAAGGAACACAAAAATAGTACAAAGGTGATGCTTATTTCTAAAGAAATCTCTTCTAGCATACCTGCGAAAGGAGATACTAAACAACAGACGTAGACATAGAGTATAAAAGATGAAGAGAAAATGGACTACATAAAACAGAAAACTATTCTAAATATAAATAATATCATTATAATTTTCTGGTCATCCTCATCAAATTACCTTACTGCACGTCATTTTTCGGCGGAGTTTCACTAGATATTTTAATTGAATGAGGTTTTTGAAAGCAATTTTTTTATACATTTGTTGTCTAGAAAAAAGGTGGTTCAGACAACGCGTCGACGGACTGCGAGGTGACGACGTTCTACTTCGAGATCCAGGAGAAGTACCTGCCCGCGGCCATGGATATGTTCAGCCAGTTCTTCGTCAGTCCCATCATGAACAAGGAGGCCATGCAGAGGGAGAGGGAGGCTATTGAGTCAGGTCAGTTTTTTTATTATTATTCAAAACGCAATTCGCATGCCCGACGGGTATTCCATCGGTTAAAATTACAAATTTTCATACAAACTTCTCACCCTCTTATTAGGGAAGTAATTTTCAAAAACAATTCCTTAATGCTCATATTCGTTATATTAAGAACTAGCGGATACTCGGCGTGTGCTACTACGCTATAGTGCCTGGTGATTGTTTTAGTGGTATAAAACCATCTTCGCATTGATGAAACCGGTTGGATGGTTTCAAAGTATAAAGTTCTTGGTAGAACCAATTTTTATGTTTTATATATTATATATAGACTTAATATGTGCAGGATTAATTTCAAATCACGCACACAGACTATAGTAGATGTCATATTCATTCAGGTGAAACACAAATCCTGATCTGTCCTTAGTTGCATGTCGCGGATTCAACCAACCCACTGATACCCATATAACAAATGGATTGAAAGCCCAAAAACAAACGAATATCAACCCTAATTCCCACTTATTATGAAACGGGAAATAATTACCCTGCCATTCAAATCTGAACTTAATCGCAACGATACTGGTTCGAAAAAAAACCCGAAATAACCTGACGATAACATAAATACCGCATACTTAAAACAATTAGATAATCTACTGGAACGAACCGTCACTCAACTGTTCGACTAGTAAATTATGATATAAAGCATAATTTTTCAATCATAACTACATTTCACGTTACGGAGTTCTGAACAGTATAACGTAAGTAACGTAAGTACTTGCTTTTGCTCGCAACTTCGCCTACGTGGATGTGATCGTATTATTCTACGGGAATGTACTACCGGGATAAAAATTATTTAATATCCTGTTTTTTATGACCATGATCTGTCATGGTCCATGGTCTTTTTTTTTTTGAAAATGGCATCTCGCAGCTCAACCTAGGAGGCTGGCTTCTTCTTAACCGGACAATCCTGTGGATGCCTTGAGTGTAAGGCCTCCAGCCAGGGGCAAAAACTTACAAACTAAGAGATTACACGCTAAGAGCAACCCCTGTGGGGTACGAGCCTCGGCTTAGGGCGTCGCTGGGGGAGGGCAGCAGTATCCATGGTCTATCTGTTAGCCATATTTAATCGAAATCCGTTCAGCCGTTCAGGTGTGAAAACATTACGGACAGAGTTACTTTCATACTGATAATATTAGTATGGACAACATGATTTTCAAATCAATATAACATTTCTGCCTACCCCCATGGGACAAAGACCTGAATTTATTTAAAACATGTCACGTGCGGGTCTTCTGAACAACATAAAAACATCGTTACGAGTCATTCAATTCCAAATAGATGCAATGGTGTTGTTGTCTTGCCGTTGCTATGGTAAATGATATGTGGATTGAACATAACGTCTCCATGTAGTTTATGGAGAACGACCTTTCAGCTTGATTGATCGAAAATCGATTGAACAGGTCATCTACATGCAACTAAGAATGCTACATTAGAGTATGTTCTTAAAATGTTATCAATTCGTAATGGTTAATATACGGGTTAACTTTCGAGTGATACTGACGGCCTCACATTATATAAAATAATATTATAAATGCGAAAGTTTGGATGGATGTTTGTTGCTCAATCACGCCAGAACGGCTGAACTGATCTGCATGAAATTTGGAACAGAGATAGGTTTTAGTCTGGAATAGCACATAGGCTACTTTTCATCCCGGTATACCGATCCCGTGGGTCAATTATCGAACACCACGCGGGCGAAGCCGCTGGTATAAGCTAGTATAAAATAAAAATAAAACTTTGCCCCACACTAGAAATTTCTCCTGTAGGTATTGTGGGTGCGTTTATACACATTTAATCTCACATACACAAACAGCCACATCCGGAACAACTATCTGTAGGTCATACAAATATTTGTTCCGTGCGGGAATCGAATACGCGACACGCAGCGCAGCAGCCACTGCGCCAACCGTGTCGTCAAACCATCTCACTTTTATATACTCAATTTATTCGTTTTCTGTGCACTTCGCAAGAAATGGAAGTAGGTACTTCATGTAATTTATTACATTACGACTTGCTCTCAAAAAGTAACTTGGTGAGGATACCGGCATGTTCCTCAAATACATGTAACGTCCTCCAACCCGCAATGGGCCCGCGTGGGAGATTATGGCCTACTCCTCACAGGCAGGAGTACAGCATCATAACATCACGCCTGTAATCCCCGAAGGGTTCGGCAGAGGTGTACAGTCTCGAGCACCAATATGTATACACTTTCCTAAATTTAAAAGCAATTTTCGCTAGAAATAACTATTGCAACTTTTAGATAGGGTCTATTTCATAAAAATATGTGTTACAAAATGCTATCTTCGTATCAACGTAAATTTTTTATCAGAACAGTAGGAGAAAATCACTTTTAAAAGTTGCTAAGTGTTTACATATTGATGCTCGTGACTGTACACCCATATTTCTCCAGTTATGTTTTAAGTCACATGTAATAGGGGGAGAGCCTATATCCATCAACCGGCACAGATCCAAACTCCGTGGCTGCTAATGAGAAATTCCTGATTGAACTACCCAATAACACTTTGCCCGATCTGGGTATCGAACCCAGGACCCAATGTTCAGCAGTCGCGCTTGCGACCACTCGACCAATGTGGCAGTCTAGGCTGATTATACTTTGCGATATTCGTTTTATAAAACCGAAGGAAGAATAAAACATTAGGTTTAGATCTAGCTAGAATCTATTCTTTAATAATTAGACTTTTCTTTAACATGGACCTCAATTTAGTTTCACCGAAGACTTCTAACCCAATAAGACGCTGAGCACAGCTGGTTTATATAAGGATTTAGTGATCAGACGATTGTAATCCACTTAGACTAACTGTCCAAATTATGTAAACATCAACAGGTAGGTAATTTGTTTAGCTATCAAGTCTACGGTCGATTTGCTTGAAGATAAACTACGTTATTGTGTCGCAGGCACGGTTGATAACACTTGCCATCACGGCACGGCTGTACTCGGGGAGGTAGACAGAAGCATAAAGTGCACTCTCATTTCTAGTCATAATATTTTGACGACCCGAA
This sequence comes from Standfussiana lucernea, assembly GCA_964057025.1. Classification (NCBI taxonomy): domain Eukaryota; kingdom Metazoa; phylum Arthropoda; class Insecta; order Lepidoptera; family Noctuidae; genus Standfussiana; species Standfussiana lucernea. The sequence continues at coordinate 8,768,009 of OZ059805.1, forward strand.
TGGCGCAGCGGTAGTGAGGCTGCCTTACGTTCATAGGGTTCCGGGTTCGAATCCCGGTAGGAGCAAGTGTTTGTGTGATAAGCATGGACATTTGTTTCCGAGTCATGGATGTTTATATGTATAATAAGTATGTATTTACAAACAAAAAGTATCTATGTAGTATATCAACTATCTGGTGTCCACGACACAAGCCTCGTCGCTTAGTGTGGCACTAGATGGCGCTGTGTGTAATGTCCAGCGATATTTATTTTATTTATTTTTTATTTAATATATATGTCGGAGAAAGCGATAGCTTTTAAACATCAAGTTGCTGATTTGACCATTGTAGTAGGGGTAAACGCCGTGACGTCAGATGTTGTTTTAATGGCGGCACGTGGACAGAGTCGTTTTGTAGAGTGGGGATTTTGCCGAGATCACTTTTGCTCGGAACTCCAACCAAGTCACTCCTTCAGAACGAAACTGTCGGTTTGCCCATTTTGTGGAGAATAGTGTTATTTAATGTAAATTTGTGTTAAATAATAAACTGTGATTTTTGTGTACCGAAACCGAAACTATTATTTTAACATTTCATCATGAACCTGGTACCACCGAACCCTAATGACAACGGCGCTATCGCTCAGCCATCGCTTACGCCGTCATCAGAAGTGGGATCTGGACTCGATTCCCACTGGCGTGCTATGTTCGAGATGCAGCAGAAGAACATGATGCAGCTGATCGAAGCCATCAGGACACCAACAGTGGCACCTCAGATCATGCTGCCAGAAATTAATCCGGAGCTACCAGATACCGATCCACGTGCTTGGTGCGATACTATCGGTATTTGCCTCGACGAACGTCCACTGGAGGGTGCATCGCTTATTATAGCTCTGAGCAAAGCCCTGAAAGGTAATGCGTCATCGTGGCTGTCGCAGATTTCGCATGCAGGCATGACGTGGCAGCATTTCCGCGACTTATTCCTTGCGCGTTATGCATCCACTGAAACTCTTGCTGCATCGCTTGTTAACATCCACAACGGCCGGCCGAAGGAGGGCGAATGTCTCGCAGCGTACGCCAGCCGCCTAATGACTACCCTGTTGGCTCGATGGAAGAATCGAAGCCATGAAGAAATAGCCACGTCGTATGTGCTCGCTCATGTCTCTCAGTTCGACTCTCGGCTTAATCGCTTGGCGTTTACTAGCGAAATAACGTCACGCAACAAGTTACTGCAGGAGATTAAGAGAAGCCGGACACATCTCTACGAACTGCCAACGCGGCAGTGCGGGTGGCGCGTCATCGTCGGCGGGCAGCGCTGCCAACGCAACGGCGGAGCGACGCGTCGATAGCTGCGAAATAGCAGGTGTTTGCGGGCAATTGGAACAATCCGGTGAGTCGTTTTCATTTTGTTTTGATTCCGGCGCCGAGTGTTCTCTCGTTAAACAAAGTGTAGCTTATAAATTCTCTGGCAAACGTTCACTTTCAACCGTGCAAGTAATTGGTATCGGTAATAATTCGAATGTTTTTAGCACTGAACAAATTCTTAGCGATGTTGTGGTCGACAATAATGAACTGTCAATTTTATTTTACGTACTACCCGACGATTGTATGAAATACAATGTTATGATCGGACGCGATATTTTGACACTTGGCTATACGGTACATTTAACTGAATCTACCCTACGTATTTCGAAAGTCACAAATGTAGGTTGTTGCGATTTACCTCCCGTAATTGATCTTTACAATGTTGATTCTGATATTTGAAACGAAAACAAGGACCGGTTGACGTCCCTTTTGAATGAGTATTCGAATGCTTTTATCAATGGGTTATAACGACGATGATGAAACCGGAATTGACCTAACAGAGGCGAGAGAACACGCGGTGGACGGTATTAAGAAGAGTGCGGCTTATGAAAAAGCCCGTTTTGACAAAAATAAGGCCAAGTAGTTAATTTCAGTGTTGGTGATTTGGTATTAATCAAAAATGAAAAAAAAGAAACCAAACTAAACCCAAATTTAAAGGTCCTTTCAAAATTTTAGAGTTGCTTGAAAACGATCGCTATGTTTTAAAATCACTGACAGGAAATAGAACCTACAAGTACGCTCACGATCGTATACGAAAGATGCCTCTAAGTAGTGTTCCTAATGAGTTAAACGTAGAGGACGGTGATGAAAGTACCTCCACCGAGTAGTAGACACATACCATGGCTATTTGGTCGCACCGTACGCACTAGTCTGTAGTCGTAACTGCAGCTCACTTGTGAGCTGTTCAGGGGGCGATGGGCAGCTGGTGGTACGGCGGGGACCTGGGTCTCGATGAGACTATTGTTGTTTTGGTCTTGTACTGACCTGGGAGTCGCAGACTCTATAATAAAAAAAAAAAAAAAAAAAAAAAAAAAATAATAATAATAAAATTTTATTCAAAAAATATAAAGGTATAACATTAAATACAGTTTTTCTTAAATCTATGTCAAGTGCACCCATGATTTTTGCCTGAACTAGGTAGTCCTGTGTTTTGTGTGCGAGGCGTGTGTGATTCTATGTGATGTGTGTGGTCGTATCACATGAGGTGATGACGATATGGGTGGCATAAGTGTCACTAGCTGCTGCGGCAGCTGGGCCATGAGCGTTGTATGTGATCGAAGTTGATTTAGTTGCTGAGTAAATATGATTGAGACTTAGAGGAACCTTTTGTTTGATAACTGTTATTTTCAAGTTATGCTTTTCCATAAAGATGTGGTCAGGTTGACCGAGCCTGTACCGTTGCTCCAAATTTGACTGTTTGGTTACAGGTACTCACGAGGACGTGTAACTTGTCAGGCTGGCCGTGTCGGAGAAAGCGATAGCTTTTAAACATCAAGTTGCTGATTTGACCATTGTAGTAGGGGTAAACGCCGTGACGTCAGATGTTGTTTTAATGGCGGCACGTGGACAGAGTCGTTTTGTAGAGTGGGGATTTTGCCGAGATCACTTTTGCTCGGAACTCCAACCAAGTCACTCCTTCAGAACGAAACTGTCGGTTTGCCCATTTTGTGGAGAATAGTGTTATTTAATGTAAATTTGTGTTAAATAATAAACTGTGATTTTTGTGTACCGAAACCGAAACTATTATTTTAACATTTCATCATGAACCTGGTACCACCGAACCCTAATGACAACGGCGCTATCGCTCAGCCATCGCTTACGCCGTCATATAAATCACCGTGGTATAGTATGTTCTTTTTCAGTAATTCCTTAAATTAATGCCTAAATATTATACTATTGAAACAACCCTGGAAGAGAAACCCTGGTCCGCTGGAAGAGATTTCTAAATGAAATAAGCGGTACCTTTGTGCTCCTTTGTCTTTATGTATTTTTCCTGTAATGTATTTTGTGTGTACATAAATAAATAAATAAATAAACCCTCAAAGTTGAGTAGGACGTTGAAAATTAAAAATGCGCTTTTATTTAATGATAACGGGTTGTTATTGAAAATCAAAATTATAATCTCGTGTAATATCGAAAGGGCCTATTGCCACTATCGGGTAGGTTATGGTGGCGGCGCAGCCCTCCACTGCTACTGGTACCTACAGCCAGAACTAACCTACTTGCCAAGGCACCCCTTTTCTTTTTTTTTTCCGGATGGGAAATCATCAAATGCCTTCTCCCGCCCTGGGCTGAGCGGGAGGGAGTGTCAGACTTTTACTGACTAAAACCCACCCATGTTCCTTCATCGCCCTTTGTGTTCCGGGGCCGCGGTATCTCTTTCGAACAACCCGCAGCACCCGGCAGGCATCGGCCCTTGCGGGCCCCTTCCCTATGCTGACATCTCTTGCCAAGGCACCCCTTACCAGAGCTATCCGTACTATCAACGATCTTCAAACTCAGATTGATGTGTTTACATGTTGTTTTAGTGAATTCGCAAGGGTAACACTATTTATATTATGTTACAGGCGAAATAATATCTAATTTTAAGTTTATTTTTGTACTATGTTTATGATATTGTTACGTCGTACGTACGAGATCTTTCGGGAAGGGACGTGATTCGGTGTGTTTGCGCTAAAGGCTTCGAGAAGCGTGCCATTGTTATTGGTTCAAGGTTAAGTAGGTGACTACTTATAAAAAATATTGGGAATTGTCATTGTAATTTCGACCGTGCGCCGAGGGCATAAAGTACCTACTTCTTTATTCGGTACAAGTAGGTTATTATTTTTTTGCCTACTACTTGGTAATGTTTTTTGTTGATGTTTTTATCGAACCATTCTACACATCGCCGGAATGTTCGTGAATAATGGGGTAGTATAAAAAGCAGAAGCGCCGACACACGAAGAGTAGTTTGATTCAGGCGATACAACGGAGCGAATCGAAGTGAACTAGAAGTGCGATATCTAAGCGAATAGTGATCAGTAGTGTACTTGTGATTAAGATTTAAGTGTTTTGTGTTTAATAAAGTTATTAAATTGTCTGATTGGTAGAAATTAATTTATCCCATACCCAGCTCGTAACAATTTGGTGTCAGAAGTGAGGGATAAATTATGCCAATTCTACCGAAGGACGATACGGACGGTATCCGTACCAGGAGTCAGCGACAGCAGGACATGGACCAAAGGCGGTTTGGAGATTCCCCAACACAGACACCGGGTGGTGTCCAGCCTACGTCAGTGCCAGTCGCTGGCCCATCCGCAGTTTCTACAGCATCAATGGCGCCAGACTTGTCAGCTTTAATGGCGCTGCTACAGGAGCAGGCTCGCCGTCAAGAAGAGCAGGCTCGCCGTCAAGAAGAGCAGGCTCGCCGTCAAGAAGAGCAGGCTCGCCGGTTGGAAGAGCAGTTGCAGCGAGACAAAGAGGAGCAAGTCCGCCGCCAAGACGAGCAGATGCTCCTCATAAAGGATCTTCATGCAACTTTTGGCAAAGACCTAAAGGTGATGAAGGATCAGGTACAGCAGCACGAGAATCGCCTCTCAGAAGCCGAAGTTCAGATCGCTGGGGTGAAGAAGGCTTTGGGGGAACTGAAGACTGGAGACTTGACTGTAGCTTCAGTAGTTGCTGCACCTTCAGCGCGGGGCTTTAAGGTGCCTCCATTCGATGGCACATCTTCGTGGTCGGCTTATAAAATTCAATTTGAGGCCGTTATGAAGGCGAATGGATGGACAAAACCGCAAGCCATGACCGCGCTCACCTTGGCCCTCCGAGACCAGGCCCTTAATATTCTTGAGGCGCTCGGCAAGAATGTAACCTACGAGCAGCTGCTGGAGGCGTTAGAGTCCAGATACGGTGACGCGCACCTGGAGCACGTATTTCGTGCTAAGTTGAAAGATCGTGTTCAACGTAGTGGCGAGAATCTACAGCAGTGGGCCCTCGAAGTTGAAAAGCTGGTTCGGAAAGCATACCAGTCTGCCCCTGCACTTATCGATGGGAATCTGGTACAAGCGTTCGTTGATGGAATACGCGACCTAGAAGTTAGAGCCGCTGTGAGACTTGGGCATCATGAGGCGCTGAAAGACGCCTTGGCCCATGCCTTAGAAGTAGAGGCAGTGAGGCAGGACCACCGAACGCACCGCGTCAGAGAGGTTGTAGCATCTCCTGTACGCGACCGGCCGCAAGGGTACAGTCTTAGGTGCTACACTGGTAGAGAAAGGGATCATCTTTGGTCTAGCAGTCCAAAGCAAGTTGTGGCATCACCTGTACGCCAGCTTCCGCAACGGTACAGCCCTAGGTGCTACACTTGTGGAGAAAGGGGTCATCTTCGGTCAAACTGTAAAAACCGAAGCACAATGAGAGAAGGTCAACCCCATGAGGGAAAAGCGGCTGAAATGCCATGCATGACTGCCCAGCAACAGTGGAGAACTCACGTTAAGACAGACGCCTTGTCAAGAAGACCTTGTCCTGAAGACTGTAAGCACTGTGCCAGGCAAGAGACTAAGGAAGTAGTGTCCGTGAGGATGCTTAGAACAGATCTCAGCGATGAATGGAAGGAAACCCTACAGCAGGCTCAGCAAAATGACTCGGACATCAAACCGATCTTCGAGTGGATCAAAGCTGGTGCTCCTAAACCTAAGTGGAGTGATGTGGCTGCGATGAGTTCCATCACGAAGAGTTATTGGGCGCAATGGAACAGCTTGGTGATCCAGGATGGAGTCTTGTGCCGTAAATGGGAAAACGCTCGAGGGGACAGCTGTCATCTACAAATGGTTGTCCCTAAAGCTAAGGTACCAGATGTTCTACGGCTCTACCATGATGGATGTTCAGGAGGACATATGGGGGTAAAAAGGACTCTACTAAAAATTCGAGAACGCTTTTACTGGATCCACTGTCGAGATGATGTGGAGGACTGGTGTCGCAAATGTACCAGTTGTGCGGCCGTGAAAGGACCCCACACACGCAGCCGAGGTGCATTAAAAGTGTACAACGTTGGAGCCCCTTGGGAACGGATAGCACTAGACGTTGCGGGACCATTTCCAGAAAGTGAGAGCGGAAACAAGTACTTCCTGGTGGTCATGGATTACTTCACAAAGTGGCCAGAAGTCTTCGCCATTCCTAATCAAGAGGCTACAACTGTCGCAGATAAATTAGTTCAGGAAGTTTTCTGTCGTTTTGGAGTACCCTTAGAAATACACAGCGATCAAGGAAGGAATTTTGAATCGCAAGTATTTCAGGAAACTTGTCGATTGATGGGTACCTACAAAACCAGAACCACCTCTTACCACCCACAATCTGATGGAATGGTGGAACGATTCAACCAAACGTTGGAAAGATATCTGGCAAAAGTCGTGGAAAGCAGGCAAAGGGATTGGGACAAGCACATACAGCCGTTTCTACTGTCCTACCGCAGCGCAGTCCACGAAAGTACGACTGTGACGCCAGCATTCGCGAACTTTGGAAGGGAATTACGGTTGCCTGCAGATTTAATCACTGGAGCTCCCCCTGATGCTCCACGTAGTGTAACAGATTACGCACATGATTTGCGTAACAAGCTGAATGATGTTTATGAGCATATCCGACAATCCGGCCAACAGATGTCTGAGAAGATGAAGACCCGTTATGACCGCAAGGCAAACAGTAGGGCTTTCGACGAGGGTTCACTGGTGTGGTTACATAACCCAGTGCGGAGCAAGGGGAGGTCTCCGAAGTTGCAAGCAAAATGGGATGGACCATACCGAGTCGTGACTAGGATCAACGATGTCACCTACCGAATACAGAAGGGTCTACGAGGTGCGCCTAAGATTGTTCATGTAGACCGATTGGCCCGATACTACGGGGCTAATGATGCTCGGGACGAGCATGTCTAAGGAGGGGGCAGTGTTACGTCGTACGTACGAGATCTTTCGGGAAGGGACGTGATTCGGTGTGTTTGCGCTAAAGGCTTCGAGAAGCGTGCCATTGTTATTGGTTCAAGGTTAAGTAGGTGACTACTTATAAAAAATATTGGGAATTGTCATTGTAATTTCGACCGTGCGCCGAGGGCATAAAGTACCTACTTCTTTATTCGGTACAAGTAGGTTATTATTTTTTTGCCTACTACTTGGTAATGTTTTTTGTTGATGTTTTTATCGAACCATTCTACACATCGCCGGAATGTTCGTGAATAATGGGGTAGTATAAAAAGCAGAAGCGCCGACACACGAAGAGTAGTTTGATTCAGGCGATACAACGGAGCGAATCGAAGTGAACTAGAAGTGCGATATCTAAGCGAATAGTGATCAGTAGTGTACTTGTGATTAAGATTTAAGTGTTTTGTGTTTAATAAAGTTATTAAATTGTCTGATTGGTAGAAATTAATTTATCCCATACCCAGCTCGTAACAATATGCTATGTTTTTGTGTTTTTAAATAATATAATATTTTAATAATGTTGTTAGTTTAATCTTTTCTAATTTGGTTGCAAGTTTAGTTTAAGTTCTTAGCTGTCGCATTAGGGTAAACCCTGTAATGATAGTTTAAGGTGTTATAAATAAATAAATGATTCTGGACTGCAATAGAAAAACATAATAACACTCAGGTCGTACTGGGAATCAAACCGAGGACCTTTTGAGCACATTAGACTGATGTTGTTACAGAAGTATTTTTGAAAGCATTTATCATTTTATTTATTTTCTGGAGGAGTAGAATGTGATTCCCACTTGAATGGGTGCTCTGATTATGTTCCAAAGAAAACTTATAAGTTATTATAAATCCAATAGCTTGTGAAAGGTCTTATTTAACACGCGATTGGGCCTATATCGGCTATGGCTTAAGCTGCTGGACTTGGCTTTACAATATTGATCACGAAAAATCTTAGAGGATTGTCATTTTATGAAAGTTAATTATGAAAGGGTTTTAACAATATGAATAATAATAAATTCATTTAATTCAGATATCATAATATCCATATTATAGGTACATCATAAAACCTGCACAATGAATACGATTATCTTCGTCATCTGCCTAGCCTTTTCCCAACTACGTTGGGGTCGACTTTCAGTCTAACCGGATGCAGCTGAATACCAGTATTTTACATGGAGCGACTGCCTATCTGACCTCCACAACCCAGTTCGTACTGGGTAATACGATACCCCTTGGTAAGACTGGGTGTCAGACTTTCGGGCCACTGACCTATAACGACTGTCAAAGCCGTTGGTCCCGGCTGTCATTTGTAGATCACAATTGCAGCCGGGGCCAACGGCTTAACGTGCTTTCCGAGGCACGGAAGAAACTCGGTATGTTATGGGTGGTCACCCATCCACGGACCAAACCAGGCAAGCGCGGCTTAACCTGACGATGGACCCGAACGGCTGTTATTATATAGCCACGAGCTCCTCAATTAATACGATTATGAAAAACTGAAATAGTGTAGTAAGGAATATTTAAAAAAATTAAACAGTAATATCGATAATATATAATATTGAATCGCCAAGATGGATATGGGAATGAATGATTCAGAATAGGAATTTAATATAACCGACGTAAGATAGGACGCCTTCGGCTTCAGTTGAACGATGATCTTCGCACGGTGGCTAGTACCAACTGAAAGATAATAACCGAAAATCGAGTTGAGTGTATAGTAGTGGACTGCTATGATGAACTGATGATAACGAACATTGTTACGAGACGACAATATACTAGAAAAACAAATGTCCTCTACGTCCATTTAGTAAGCTGGACACGTAACTGTGGCATATAAGGCTTGGAAAAACGCCTCTTCAATAGTAATGAATGAGTAGCTAACCAATCATTGCTTGTGGCTTTAACTTCATACGGTCCACCAGATTATTTCCTGTCTGTCGGTCAAAACACTAAATGAAAACGTCGTATGGAAACTGTATGTCCTTTAGCCTACATTTCAAATAGATGTGACATATAGTCTACTGCATGCCTGCATGACTGCCTCGTTGGTGGGAGTGGTCGCAGGCAAGCGCGACTGCTGAGCGTGAAGTCCTGGGTTCGACCCCAACCCCCCCCGGCCGGGCAAAGTGTTATTGATTTATCCATCAAGAATTTCTCAGTAGTAGCCACGGAGTCTGGATTTGTGCCCGCTTGAGGGCATTAGGCTCACCCCCTCTTACATAAAAATTAAACATAACTGGCGAAATGTGGGCGTACTATTAGGTACACCTCTGCATAACTCCTCGTGGATTACGGGCGTGATGTTATGTTTATCTGGCCTGCGTGGTAGATTATGGCTAGCACGGTCTCCCACAAAGGCTCTTGCTTTAGTATGGTACGGCTGTATTCCTCAACGGGACAGGGGTGTTCAGTGCCATAGAGGAGGACTGAATCCTGGCAGGGAGAGCCGATAATGAACCACTACGATTATGGACCGATAATGAACCACTGGCATGACTTGACATGACCAACCGGAAGACTAAAGCGAGTGCAAAGCCAGGTGGGCCGCTGCAGGTACTAATTAATCCAGTGGGGGTATTCCGATGAAGCAGTGTGCGACTGTGGAGCCTCATCCCGAACTATGGCCCACCTCCTAACCTGCTCTTTGTGCAACTCCACCCGCATTTTAAGGGACCCGTCGATGTGGCCGAGTTCTGGTCGAAGCCAATTTAATTTTATAACAATAGGGATCATCGCAACGACGAAGAACATGGCTTGACTGTTATCGCGAAAAGTCTAGTAGATCAGAGCAACCCCACCACATAAATCTGTGCCGTTACATTTTCAACAAGCAGTATGTATATTTTTTTATAGAATTCGCAATAGCCTCACCATCTGACTCGAACCGCAAGGACCAGCTGCTGTCCAGCTTGTTCCCCGAAGGTCACCCGGCGCGTACCTTCACATGGGGCAACCTCCGCAGCCTGAAGGACGACATAGATGATGATGAGAGGCTGCACCAGGCCGCGCATGCCTTCAGGAAGAGGCATTACAGCGCGCATAGGATGACTGTTGCTGTGCAGGTCAGTGATGACTTATTTGTTTTAGTAGTAAGGAATGCTACGACTACACTACTCGATTCAATAGTATTCGTCGAACAAAAATGCTGACTCGTAGCAATAACTACACAAATTCGGCTTGTGCCGATCGGCATCATAGTCATCCAATAACTAGATTTTCAATAACTATTTAATCACATATAATATGCCAGATCATGTGGCGTTCTGTCGCTTCTGCTTACCTCATCTGTGAAAAGCGTAATTGTTTCCTTTCCCGTCGATGGTATAGCGAACATGGTGACACAGGATATATAAAGCGTTCTATTGCCAATAACATTAATTATAAATTGTAATTGTCTAGGTTATAATATCATAAGAAACAATCGAAAGAAACATTCGTTAGATCTATTATACGAGTAGTATCAAAATATTGTTACTAGTTTGAAAATATTTTATAATATAATAGTACAACGACCTGCAGGTCAAACAATAGGATGCGTACTTTGATTAGAATGATAAATAAATAACATACACATATAAATTCACGCGTTTTCCTCGTGTGGGTTGGCAGAAATTACAGATCGCCAACTGCTACAATCCTCACATACACCTTTCGCCTCGTCCACGTTCATACATCTAGTGATATACGCACGCCAGTTGTGAGTACTACGTGAACTAGTAGCACCTGACCTTTCTGAAAAACATGACAAATAAGGACATAAATAAAATCAATAAAGATATTTATTTAAAGACATACCATAACGTACAAATAGATCTGCTTGTTTAACTAAGCTGAATAATTATGTATGAAAACATGCACAACATTACGGAAATACAAACATACATAAACTCACGGCAGAAACAGAACAGTCAGAAATCACAGAACGGCAGCTGCTACGATCCTCACATATTCATTTCGCCTCGTTCACGTTCATACATCCGGTCATACACGCAAACCAAACGCGAGTACTACGCACCTAACTTACACCTGACTTACGGAAATACATCCAAATAAATATTTACTTTTTGGCAGGCAGCGTTTATTAAACCATGTGGGTTTAGTTATTATGGATCTCGAGTTAACTTCTTTTTTCTTGGTGTCGCTGGCACTGACACTATATTTCCAAGCCAAACTTCGCAAGGGTCCCTTTGGCTGCATGTTTTGGGGTGCTGAGGGCAAAATAGGCTGTGGAACATAAGTTTGTGACACAGCTGCACATTCACACTCTGCTGGCTCATTGAGATAGCCCTACTAGCTGGAGTAACATCTTCCCAAGCAAGTTCGAGGATAGTTTAGGGATTTCCAAGTGGACCACGAAAGGGTAGACCCATCAAAAGAGTGTCTATGGAGTTCCTTACCCGTTCCTCTGCATAAGAGATATACGCTTTGCAATGGGATCCTTTCACAGGTATTATGCTTTGTGATTGGAACTGTAGCTTCATTCTTTTGTTTTTTACTACTCTAACACTTTCGGTGCTAAGCACTAAGCATATGGGTCGAACGATAATTCGTTCGTGTGCGCACAACCCGCCTGCCGAGTCGTTTTTATACGTAGCTATAATTGACGCGCTTACTAGTAAAAATAGATTATTTGAATTTAGCAGCGACAAGTGTAACAATTTTCAAATGCCTGTTACTGGTCTATTTGAAATTAATTCTTTGAGTTTGCAGAAAAATGCTCGCTTTGTGGTGTAGATAGTTAGTGTTTGAGAGAAAAGAGTCCTGCCACAGACTCACACAACGTTTCTCCCCAGGCGCGGATGGACCTGTCCTCTCTCGAAGAGTACGTGGTCAACACCTTCGGCCACATTCCCACCAACAAGCTGCCTTCGGAAGACTTCAATCAGTTCAGCTTCAAGCCCGACACCGTCACTCCAGAGTTCAGGAGCATATACTACGTCAAACCTGTGGGCGATACTACTGAGGTTGGTATTCTTATTATACACTAGCTTCTGCCCGCGACTGCCCCGATGGGGTTACCTATAACTATATGATTCCTTTTATCAAAAAATCGACTTATAATGCCAACTAAAATAGAGAGAAGAGAAAATACTCGAAAAATTTACCTATTCGCGCCTGCTTTTGGTAACTTTTTTGTCTAGTCCGAATTTTGTAGTTAAATTATTGCCCAGGTGCATAGCTTGTGTTGTTATAAAATTGTGTAGGTAGCCTCGAAATTCCATCAGCTCTCTTAACTAACCTTGTTCTATCCCGCAGATACATTTAACATGGTGCATGCGGTCTTTGCTGTCTGAATACGAGTCCAAGCCGCACCAGTACATCTCTTACCTGTTGGGTCACGAAGGAAAAGGCAGTCTGCTGTCTTACCTAAGGAAAAAGTTAGTCACCCATTATTTTAAACTGTTATAGGTACGATCAGCCGTTTAAAACCTTTACCATATTCAGCTATTTGTCTTTTTATACGAAGCAAATGACGACGTCTAAAGTGGAGGTCTACTCTCTAAGCACGAAACCAGTAGTTTTGGCCTAAGATACGGGCGTTTCCTACTCCGTATCACTTACGGACATACGATTAGTGAGGGACCCGAACTAAAAACGAATGACAACACGATTGGACAGTTGTCCCTACTCCCGGTGTATTTTCAAAACTCATAAATCCGATAATAATAGGGCGTAGGATTCATTTCGAAGTTTCGATCTACTTTCGTACGGGCCCGTATCTTCGTTGACGGACTTAGAGAGTAGACCCCCTGATGCGTCAGGACGTAGTGGTGAAATACAAGGTGTAAACGGACCCTTCACGAAGCCGTGAACCAAGCATGTTTTATATCAAATTGGGGATAGGGAGGTGTTTAAAGTAAAGTTATAATATTCAAAACTTGTCAAAAAGTCGAAACTTTGACCCCCAATATCTCCGTAACTAGATATGGTCAAGAACAAAAAAAAACTCGCAATGATGGAGAAAAAAAGGAGCCTTGCAGCTTCGTTAAGGGTATTTTTACACCTTGTATTTGATTATTATGTTCTGACGCATCATTTTACCTTATAAATATTATCCAAAAGGTTCCTAACATTTACACTTGACTTGACTTTCCATACCATGTATCTTTTCTTATCAGCTTCTGTCTCCACCTTTTTGGGCACTGTCCGGCTTCCTATTAATTCACCTTGACGTTTCAGAAGTTACGGGGACTTTCATAAATGTAAAAGCTTCCAGTGCAGTATTTTTTAATGTTAGTCTCTTCTGTCCCAATACTGAGAAAAGGCCTACCCGCAGTAGTCAAAGGTTAAAAAATAATATGCCTGGCTTTTTGTCAAGATTTCTCATAAAATCCAGATAAATAATAAAATTGACGACTCAGACCTCATGTGCGTATGCGACGTTTCCCCACAGACGATGGTACACCTTCCATCTTGCACCGCATGCCCTATCACCTGCGCACTTGATGATCTGCTTACATCAGTGAGCTTGCATCAGTGAGCGAGTTCGCGTGGCTGAGTTTTGGGCTGAACATAATATTTGAACTTATTTGCCATCGATACGCTAAGAAGAAGAATAATAAAACGTATTGTTTACATACAGGGTGTGGGCTCTCGGCATATACACGGGTAACTCGGAAAGCGGCATCGACTACACTTCCATATACAGTTTGTTCTCCACTCAAGTCGTGCTAACCAAGGAAGGACTGGACCATGTCGATGAGGTGAGCTCACGCAAATTTATATTCAAGTTAAATAAAATTTACAACTTACACTTGCATCTATAGTCAAGTTTTAATTATTACTTGAATTCAAGAAATTATTTATGCAACCATTTTTATGCAATAGACAAGAATTTCAACGAAGTAAGAACTGTCAAAGAAATCAAAGCTAATATTTCTAACTTTTGACTTTGACTTGTTTATAGATAAGGTTTTAGACTTCAATGTACGGTCCGCCAAGAAAATTTGCTGTCCCACTGAGGGCAAAGGCCTCTCGCAAATAAGCATTAGCATAATAGAGCTAAGATGGGCTAAAAATAGTCTTTATTATTTTATCTTGAGAGGTGCTGTCTGGCTATAAGCCAAGCATAACTGAGTTATTTTTATCTGTCGTATACCCTTTTGGCGCAATGGAAATTTGCGCTGGGTGTCGTCAATAAATTGCCATAATCAATAATATAATTTATTGTCTTTTCAGGTGCTAGAAGCGATATTCTCATACATAAATATGCTCAAACAAATTGGACCTTCACAAAGAATATTCGACGAAATAAAGGTAACTTTGCATTGTATTGTCGTTTAGTTAATTCGAGCTTTAAGCCCGGTTTCCTCCAAAGCGGAGACGAGCGGAGCGGAGAGGAGCAAGAAGACGTACAAGATCCAACAAATGATAAGAGAGACGAGAGGTGCGACGTGGATTACAACAAATGTGGAGCTCTCCGCGTCGCTTTGGTGGAAACCGGGCCTTAGAAAGACAGTCAGAGACAGCGCTCTTATAAACCGAAATAGTAACCATAAATTTTATGACTAGTTTAGTTCGATTCAAACTTAATGGCGGCTCGGAATATCGAAATTACAGCTGCACAATAATTCGATTTAAATGTTCCAACAGGCAATAGAAGAGACGAGTTTCCGCTTCGAGGAAGAGTCTCAGCCGGCAGACTACGTGGAAACGCTATCAGAGAACATGCACTTCTACCCTCCGCAGCACTATATCACCGGCGACCGGCTCTACTACAAGTATGATCCTAAGGTAACGAAAGACGTAGAAAATACCATTATTGGTTATCTTCTTCTAAATATATAAAGCAAGAAACTGACTGGCTGACTGATTAACTGACAGATCGAACAACGCACAGCAGGGGGTCTACTCTCTAAGTCCGTCAACGAAGATACGGGCCCGTACGAAACTAGATCGAAACTTCCAAATGAACCCTACGCCCTATTATTTTCGGATTCATGAGTTTTGAAAATACACCGGGAGTAGGGACAACTGTCCAATCGTGTTTTCATTCGTTTTTAGTTCGGGTCCCTCACTAATCGTATGTCCGTAAGTGTTACGGAGTAGGAAACGCCCGTATCTTCGGCCGAAACTACGGGTTTCGTGCTTAGAGAGTAGACCTCCTGATACGGCTGGGTCTAGAAGCATGAAGTTTTGCACAAACGTTCCTTAAATGATCTGACTATAATAATCTGACTTTGCGAATGAACAACTATATAATGCATGACTAATGATGGACGTTGACTTAGGTCGAATAATAATTTCATTGTTAAAAAAATATGGAACCAGCATTAAATATTGCAAACCTTATAGGTATGTTACACCGATCCTTTATAATAATCATAAGAACTGATATAATATTTCACCAGTGACAAACCATACATGAATTTGAATGACGTAAGTGTGCACTAAGAAGGGATTTTTGGAAATTCATCCCGTAAGGGGTCAAAATAGGGGTTGAAAGTTTGTATGAAACTTCGTCCACGTGAACGAAGTCGCGGGCAACAGCTAGTCTTATACAAAAAGGTACACAACGGGTACTTGATGTAAGGGACAGTTAAACAAAAGTAGTCAATCTAGTAAAGGAGACGTGAATAGTACAGTCATCCAAACTTGCGTCTAACCACCGTGAGGACTGTTCCTGCTTGCAGCGCCCGGCCGCTATCAACATTCTCCTGCCCTCATCCCAATTTATTTGGGGGTCGTCTTCTTCCATACTTCTCTATTACTCGTCATCTCAGCAGTCAACTTCTTTCGAGCAATGTCATACGTCACACAGTCCGTCCATCGTTTCTTTGGTCTTCCTCTACTCTTATAGCCATCTACATTCATACTCAACATTTTCCTCATTTTACCGCATAAAATGTCCGCCCGGCCGATATAAAACTTAAAAAATCTTACTTAAAAGGTTCGTCAAACATTTCTGATCATTAACAATACCTGGACGCTACTGAAGGCGCCAAACTAGTGGTTCAATTCTGGGCCGACACAATTTAGATTGCCATAGACACGCTAAGAATAAAAACAAAACCTGAGATTTTTTTTTAATTTCGTACCTTGTTTGTTTCACCAGGTCGTGAGTCCACCTTATAAGTTATTTATCTAAACTATGCTTTCTCAGGGTATCACCGAGCTACTGGACTGCATGCGCGCCGACACAGTGAACATCATGATCTTATCCAACAAGCATTCCACGCCTATCAACTACGACGCCAAAGAAAAGTGGTTCGGCACTGAGTACAAGAAAATGGGTAAGTACCGTAAAGTATACCTTATGGCTAGAAGATAAAGTTTAGTATGATGATGACTCAACATAAAAATCAAAACAGTTGTCGCATAAGCTCAAGCTCATCAATCATCTTTGATTCGGCACTGAGTGAGACAAGAACATGGGTTAGTTTTAATGTGCCAAGGGTAAATAAACTTTTTGTGATATGCTATACGGTTGAATATGAAAATTAACTCCGATTTCTGATTTTCCGAAGCCTGCACAAATAAATAATTGGTTATTATTACATTGATTCCAGAGTTTTCAAGTAAGTTTTACTATGATAGTTTTATTGAACTTTTTAATAATTCAGGCCTTTTGATTTTCCTTCAACTAACTATTATGAATATTATTTTTCTTTACCTTTAGCCATTTTTAGCGTCAATTCGGGCAAGTATCATTAATTTTGTCTAAAGTGCGGTCACAGAATACGGAAAATCTTGTTCGCTAGGTTATCGCTACTTGTCTCTGTTGTTTGCGAACAATTTGTGGTACTGTTCGCATGTTCAAGTTGTTTCCCCGGACGGTTTGTTTGTCAACAAATACCTACTGCCCAATCTGATGGGCCGACTCGAACAAGTTTTTTGTACCTTATATGCTGAAATCACAAGATTCTCCGTTTTAAACGACCGCAAATTCAATTCCCTCATAAACCATCCTGCTCATCACCGTTCTTCTCCACAGAAATCCCCGGCAAATGGCTCGACCGTTGGCTGAACGCAGAGCCTGTCGAAGACTTCTTCCTGCCGGAGAAGAACGTGTACATCACCACGAACTTCAGCCTCATCCAACCGGACCCCGCGTACATAGAGACGGCGGAGGAGCTGGGCATAGACCTCAGGAGCTCCCCGAAGGATATACATAAGAAGGTCGAGGCTGCAAACAAGGATACTACTAAGGTGTTGACGCACGGCGATCTGATCGCTACTGTCAATCATTTTAGGTATGTTTATGTCTACATGTATTAATATTACTAGATTCTTCTTCTACGTGTCCAGTCCAGAACTTCGCCACCTTCACCGTGTCGCCGGTGACAGCGTAAAGCTCACTTCCACTGCATGTTTTTGGGCTAAGAGGGTAGGATAGGAGGTAGGAATATTTCTAGCTGACTCGACAGACCTTGATTTGCCTTACCGGTTACCGGTTCCAACTATAGCTAAGAGCCACCCAGGTGAACCCATGAGTACACAAAAAATAATCAACAACTGGTCAAGCAATCTTGATGTTGAGTCGTAAGAAGCAGGGGTAGGTCGCTAGTTTGATATCAAACCAATCGACAGAACATCACGCCAGTAATCCCCGACGGGTTAGGCAGAGCTATACTTAATTTGCCAGTTATGTTTAAGTCCCATGTAATAGGCCCATCCATCCATCGAGAGCCTATTGCCATCAACTGGGCACAAATCCAGACTCTGTGGCTGCTACTGAGAAATTCCTGATGGGAAAACCCCAATTTCGAATGAATGGAAATTCCCTGAAAAAGGCTTGATGGTGTATTGTGATATATCTAATGAATCTTCTACCTTCCTCAGACTAGACCAGCCGAACCTGATCCGTAAGAACCGCCACATGGAGCTCTGGTACAAGCCTGACTTCAAGTTCCGCTTCCCCACCGCTCTGCTGTACTTCTACTTCATCTCGCCGCTCAGTCTCAAGTCGCCCAGAGAGTGAGTATGCAGTCAACCAATGGTTGACTAAGGAGGTCGAATATATTTCAATGGAAGCTAGCATAGAGTACTTCCATCATATCGCAAATGGAAGCTGCGGAAAGGGAGATTGAGATGAGCTCCCGCCCATCCCGCAGCAGACGCACCGGTCGTCGACAGAGGGCGGATAACGCCCTCTTCTGGCCCCCCTAAACAGGTCCAAGTGTGATGGATTCGCCGCCCCCCATCGCAGTGGACCCGAGAAGGCGGCGCTTAGTGTTATGGCGCGTTTGCATTAAGTCGGTCACCGAATGCGGCGGCCGCATTCGGTTTAACCGAATTGATTCATCAAATGACACCGGTGGGTGACCGAATACTGAATCAACAACAACAACTGAATCGGTCAAACGACCTAATGTAAATGAGCCATTAGCGCGTCTCTTTTAGACGTAACTGGGCGATAATTAAAAAAAATGGTGATCGGTGAATATTATATTCCACCAAAGTTCATCCTCCTTATACGATATGCATCGTTAACGTTAGCAATAAAGGCTATTATCGAACACCGGGGCACGGCATGGCATTTTATCTTTATCTAACTTACGTAACGACTAGCTAGTCGTAACGTATGTAGCTACATATGAATATACATTGGGTAAAGATGAATTGCTCTGCCGCGCCGTGTCCGGTTTGAGCTGGTCTTAAAATCAATGAAAACTATTAAATATGCTGTGCTATTAATAAAATTACGCTCGTTGTCTTTTTCACAGTTCGTGTCTTCTCGATCTTTGGACGGACGTGCTACAACAAGGGCTAAAGGTAATACCCGCTTAAATACTATTTACACAGTCTAATGAAACATAAACTTAGGCTACGTTGAAATAAAGTCTAAAATAAATAGGTATTGCTCATTAAAACCTTTGTTTGTAGGAAGAAGTGTACCCGGCTAATATGGCGGACCTGTCTCACTCACTGTACGTCGGCGACAAGGGACTCACCATGAAAGTGACGGGCTATAGTCAAAATTTAGATGTGAGTATTCTTATATCATTTACAACATATTATTAAAGGGACATCGACGCGCAAGAAGTTACCACTAAGCGGTTAACACATGATTTGGGCTGACTTTACTTCGGTCTGTCGGTTATTTTTTTTAAAAAGCTGTTTCCTGCGCAGCCAAAAATTAATACAACAGCAGGGGTTCAAAATGGCCGCTTCAGCAGAATCCTCGTAGGATAATAATATGAATTACGTTACAATTCGTAAAATGTAAAGTGTAAGTGTGTAGTGTGTGTGTGTGTGGTGTGTATGTGTTGTGTTCAATAAAGTATATTCTATTCTATTCTAATGGTCACAAAGGGACAATTCACAATATTACCTGCATCTGTGACCGTTCACGAGATTCATATTATTATCCTATTATGATTCTGCTAAAGCGGCCATTTTAGGCCTCCAGCTGATTTTATTTTACACATCAAACTGTTACAACGCCTTATCCCACTGTTATTATTGTATTTTAACCGACTTCAAAAAGGAGGAGGTTCTCAATTCGTCGGAACCTTTTTTTTATGTTTGTTACCTCATATTATCTTCGTAATTTATAAACCGATTTGAAAAATTCTTCTTTTATCTGAAAGGATATATTTCCCGATTGGTCCCATAGAAATTTCATCAAAATCGGTTCAGTAGTTTGGTTTTTAAATCAAAATAGCTGGAAAAAATATGTCATCCAAGTAAAAGAAATTGCGAAATTGATACTTCACAAGGATTTGTGTGTGATACGATAACTAAAAAGGGTAAAATAAAAACTTTATGAAACAAAAAAACAGACTTCCAAAAAAAATACAATAAAGTGGAAATAAACTTTACTTTTGGAAGTCGGTGGCAAAAAAGTCAATGAAACAAACAATAGTCACCGACTTCAGAAAGTAAAATTATTTTCCACTTTTTAGTGTTTTTTTTTGGAAGTCTGTTTTTTTTTTGTAAAAAAGTTTTATAGACCAAACGCGTGGGCCAATTTTGATGATTCTTACGTGTTATGTTTTCAGGGTTCATGTTTGTTTGTGAGATTTTAGTTCTTATAATTACTTTTTTATATAGTTACTAGTGGAACTGATTACTCGCGAGATGCGCTCGGCGACGCAGAAGCTCACAAGCCCCATGTTCGAGGCCATGCGCGAGGTGCGAGCCAGGACCTACCACAATGTGCTAATCAAGCCGCACAAACTGGCCAAGTGAGTACGAATCGAATATACTTAGGTACAGTCATGGGCATGAGGCACATGTCCCACCGCCGACGACGAAGCGACTAGTTATCTTTACAAATAAATAAAATTTTAATGTCTGTTTATAATTTTAAAACAAAGGCATTTTACTGATGAAAATAAATACGATACTTTAATTGGGCTTTTTCGAAGATAAAAGCATCCTAAGTTACTCCTTGTGTCATGAGCTATCTGCCAGTAAAACTGTCAAAATCGGTCTAGTCCTTACGGAGATTAGCAGGAACAAACTAGACAGAAAAAAATATCATAAGTACCTAATATACTTTCATATGCATTCAGTAAGAAGCTTGTTGTACAAACAGACACTTCAATTTGATTTATTTCTATGGATAAGTTCATAAACGTAATTGCCCATGACAGGGACGTCCGCATGAACATTCTGCTGGTCCCGTACATATCGCCGCGCGAGAAGGCAGCCATCATACACGACGTCACGCTCGCCGAGCTGCAGGCTTACAGCGAGCGGCTGCTCAGCAAGATGTACTGCCAGGTGAGGCTACCGCGTGCTGCACAAACATGTGCTCATATTTGAGGATGTTATACATATCATCAGTCTGAACAATTTTCCGGAACCAACGCCGTAATCGCGAGAAAAAATGACTGCCGAGTTTTGTATGTAATTTTTCAATATTTAGTCCCCTGTAATGTAAAATTATGATACACATAACATAACATCACTTAACTGTAATCCCTGAAGGGTGAGGCGGAGGTGTACACCTTTGCCACCAGTATATGGGAGTGAGCCTATTACCATCAACCTTGCACAAATATAGAATCCGTGGCTGTTACTACGAGCAACACACTTAAATTAATAACATACCGCGCCTGTATTGGGATAAGTATGCAAACTGGCTTGTTCTGGAACCAAAAATTCGACAGCAAACCACGCAAGGCCCTCGTGGTGAACTGCGGCCCGTTTCCTCCCTTCCCAAAAGTCATTCCGTCGCGAATCATAATTTGCTGAAATTACCGAATGTATTAAAAATATTAAAATTGAAGATTATTCAAAATTAAATTATATAAATGACTGAATGAAAATAATTTCTATAATATTAAGGATTTTTTTTGAACATAAATTATAGTGTTTGTAAATTCAAATGTGTTTATTCGTTTAAGTTTGCATGTTTTAATTTTAAGCAAAACATGTATGATCTCATATCCTATTATAACACCTATGTATACCATGTTTTACGCAAATAAATTAGCTTATCTTTGATCAATATACAGCCTGCAAATTTCAACAGATGTAAGAACATGAATTTCGCTCGCTATCCTGGCGCTTCCACCTTAAGTCCTATGTATTAGGAGCGAGATTACTGCCACCAATCCAGACTACAAAAATAGCTCGAGGGATTGTCTTGTGTAATTTACTTTCAAAGAGTGCTGATCTTCAGCCTTATTTGAATAAATACATTGTGATTTTGCTGCTACTAAATCAATAGTGAACATTTTAATTATTTGGTAGTTGTGACGCAAGCAGGCCTTAATATTCACCATCCTAGTCGCACGTTTTAGGACCGTGATCGTAAAGAATTTTGACTTTTAATATGATATTGTAGAAATATAAGTTAAGTATAGTATTAATGTTTGTTTGACTTCTCAGATCCTGGTGGAAGGCAACCTGCCGTGGCACGAAGGTATCAGGATAGCTGAGAACGTGCACAGCATTCTGAAGTGGGACGCGCTCGCTGATGACGAGTTCCCTGATGTAAGTTATTTATTTATTTAACACTTTAAGCACATAGTACAGAGCCGGACTTTGTGCCAAAAGCATTTTCTACCAGTCAACGTTTGGGTGATGTAGAGACAGACAGTAGTTATCATAGTATTAATGACATTTACTCGGTTAATTTAAATTAGATGTTGGAAATCCGCAGATCTGAAAAAAAATACTTATTTAACCATTTTTGGTGTCAATGAACGCAAGAAGTGTAGTTGTTTTAAGTATGACAGTTTTTGTTTTTGTTTTTAGTGTTTAAATATTAATACACCACGCAGTGAAACGCGCAGTTTCACTAGCTAATTAAATTTGACCTTGTGTTTCGGGCGGGACAGGCACAGTTACAGTTTATATTTAATCCTTTGTACCTTTAATCCTTGTTCTTATATTACCAATATACAACATGTAACGTAATTAACGCACACCCTCAAACACCCCAATTAGAATATTATGTTATGATCATAATACATACACTACATTTTTTATTGAATATGTGTAGGCATTGATTATTAATTAAATTACTTATACTAATTCCAGAAGAACGTTGTGGTCACAGTACAAATCCACGAACGCACACAGTTGCACACGTAGTTATGAGGATCGTGCTAGCCTAGTAGGTACCTATTCGCTCGCGTTCGAGACGAGTTAACGCCGCTCGACACAGCTGTACGAGTAGGTATTAGTGCCGAAAAAAGCCGACAATACACGATTGTTTACGTTAAAGAAATGTGTTTTTGTGTGATAGTTGTTTATTTATGTCTAGTAAACATTTGATTGAATCTTTCTATCACACTTTTCAGGCTTTGGACTGTCGGCTCTGGATGATTAGCAATATTCGTTACAAGATGTTATGCTAATGTAAATAATAATGAACTGCTAAACATAGGAGGCGATACGACAGCAATACTCAAAGGCGGCGTTTTTAAAAGTGAATCAAAATATTTACAATAATTAATAAATCGAAAACTTACTGATTGCTAAAACACTCGACGACTACGACGTTGTCTTTTAAACCACTTTCAAAACTTCCACCTGTTCAATACATTTTAATGCCCGTTTTCTTAATTGATGTTTTAATTTAGAAAGCACTTCAGTGTCATTTTTCACTATTTCAAAAGCGTTCACTATCCTGTTTTTTAGGTCCTCGGCACTTATTGTCTCACTAAAATAAACTAACGATTTAATACGTCCCCACAAAAAAAGACAAGACGCGTCGAATCAGCTGATCTGGGAGGCTACTGTCGAACACTCCTAGTGAAATGAGCAGGGGCACCATCGTGTTGGTAGAAAACCTTTTGTAAATTATGAAGAGGTATGTCTTCTAGCAGCGTTCTAGCTGTGTTAATCTTTGTAAGAAAACAGGCCCCAGTATGTATGTACCAGTGACACCGGCCCAGACGTTAACTGAGAAACGGTGTTGGAAGGTCACTCTGCATGCGTGAGAATTTTCGTGCATCCATTTAATGTGTGTTGTGTTGATTGTACATCCCCACACTGGCATCTTCTGAGGTGGGATGGATGTTTTTTATCACCACGAAGTGTTCTTCACACATGCATTATGACTACATTCAAAGCGTGGCGCTGCTTCTCGGCTACTGGCATGGAGATTCTCGTCGAAGTAGTCCAGTATTTCGTTTTGAAGACGAGTACGTGTAGGCACATCGGCTCCCCTGTCGATGGCCGTGTTCGGACGGAACGTTCCGTGGTCGCGAAGCCGCTGAGCAGCAGCTAACATAAACCTGCGGTCTACTCTTGTAGGTAACACACCTTTGGTAGAATGTTCTGCAACCTAGAGCCACATTATCACCACACCATGTCAATGTCCTCACCATTTCGGTGTACTGAACATTTGTGTATTGGAATGTCTTTCCAATTTTCGCGCGCGAAAAATTATTTGCAAACACTTAGCGTACTTTCCTATACAATGTCCGCGCGTGACTAATATTGTTTACATTTAAGTTTGCTTTCATTGTAGCCGCGCAAGCGCCGGTATCATTGTAGCTATCTCGCTCTATCCCGGGGTTTTTAGTTTGCAGAGAAAGGGAACGAAAACAAGCATGTCATATTTTGTATTTTGTTGGTTTTTCTATTGTGTCCTTTGTCCAGTGCCTGTAAGTGTGTGCGCGCGATTACAATCGTTAAGTTTACTTAACTGTATTTGTAAAGACTTTAATCTCCTTGAAATAAGGTTCATTTTTCTGTATTTTGTATTAAATGACGGAATTTGTATTAATACAAATATAACTGCACTTTTAAAATTCTTATTGCCTTGATTTACAGTCCATTTTAGTTTGTTTTGGCTGTACAGGGGCAGTGTGACTGTAATTTACGTAGTTTTAGCTAATTTTGGGATAAAAAATTACCTATATTAAAAATGGTAGAAATCGATTCAGTAAACGATTCTGAACAAACTAATTTCAGGATGTGCGTTAATTATGTTACATGTTGTATAACTACAAATACTTTACTACTATTTATTTATCTTGCAGTCAATGGTAAAAAGTGGAGTACACAACTCGTAAAAAAAACATCTCAATCCCTGTATCCCTCGCTCCGCTCAGGATTCTAATCTAGAATCCTTCGCTGCTCTCGAGATTCTACTTGGCCCTCGAATATTTTTTTTTTTCACTTTTATAATCTATTATTATTATACAGGTTAAAGTCCACCAGCTGCCACTGGGCGAGCGTAAGATCCGAGTGCTGAGCCTGAACGAGGCGTCCACCAACAGTATCATCACTAACTACTACCAGGGCGAGGCTACTTCTTCCAAGGACACAGCCACGCTGGAAGTGCTCATGGTAAGGATATACATAACATCACGACTGTAATTTCCTGGGGGATAGGCAGAGGTGTACTATTAGTACACCTACGTTTTGCTAGTTCTTTTTTTTCTATCCTACACTGTCCCATCGCTGGGCAAAATCCTTTCCCAACTCCTTCTAGGACTTTATATTCCGCGCCATCTGGAAGCAACCTTCGTGCTAAACACGTTCTGGTTGTCTCGCCACCTCTTTCCAAGCCGGCCTCGGCGACGTCATCATCTCCAATCACCTATTATGTGGAGGTTTTGCCCGGCGGTCGTCGTGCATGCGGCTGAAGTGACCCATTTTCGTTTAAGTTCCAAAAAATAGGGGGCGAGCCTATAGTCATCAACCACATCTACAGAGTCCGTGGCAGATACTGAGAAATTGCTTAACGGAAAAACCCAGTAACACTTTGCCCGACCTGGGAAACAAACCCAAGACCCCATGCTCGTTAATTGCACTCACGAGCACTAATCCATCAGGGCCGTCTGTCTGGGCTATCTGTATAGAATGTGCGTATGTTGTCGTAGTTGCTGATGGAAGAGCCGGTGTTCGACAGTCTGCGCACGAAAGAGCAGCTCGGCTACAGCGTGTTCAGCATGATGCGCTACACCTTCGGCGTGCTCGGCTTCTCTATCACCGTCAACACGCAGGTCGACAAGTTCAGGTATGCTGTTTATTTTACTACTAATAGTTAGAATTGGCATTTAATGGATGCACATAGGTCACGCTATTACGCTACAATATAAATTCGTCGAATTAAAAGTTGTTCATAAACGAAATAAAAACTTCAAGGAAATCTAAAAACAAATGTCGCGAGTGGTGAATATTTTTTAAGCTTTACAATTTTTTTTTCCCGCGGTTTCCTTGGCCCCGTATTCGGAAATCAACTCACGGGGATGTACTAAAACCGGGATAAAATGGTAGCCTCTAATCTTACCCTGATCATGGGCTAAACATGGGCTTAAGTACAAGGTGTAAACAGACCCTTCACGAAGCCGTCAATCAAGCATTCTGTACTTCAAACTAAGCACGCAAAAATGATTGCTGGGAAACGGACTTTTTTTTTGGGGTGTTAAATCATGTTTTACGGTAAAACTCAATGTCACGCACTCAACACATTATGCTGATGGATGCATTGAATAGGAAACGGTCATGAGGGTATTTAAAGTAAATGATAACATTAAAAACTAGTTTTTTTTTAAAGTTGGAACTTGGACCTCCAATATCTCCGTAACTAGAGGGTTCCCAAGTATGGTCCAGTACAAAACAAAAATATCGCAATGACTTGGAGGACCAGTGCCTTTCGGTTTCGTTAAGGGTCTAATTTACACCCCTTATTTGCTAAAATGAAACACATTTCCTTCCCCCAGCGTATCATACGTGGACGCTCGCGTAGAAGCATTCCTGAAGAAGTTCACGCGGGACATGAAGCGTCTCACAGAGAAGACGTTGGCCGCGACCAAGCACTCGCTCGTCCAGCTCAAACACACCACCGACTACGAGCTCAAGGAGGAGGTGAGTTCGTAACATCACGCTTGTTATACCAAAAGTGTACCTGTAGCGACATCTATCACGCAACATATGAATTAAAATACTACATCGCGCAAGTAGAGTTATCCGCAAATTTAATTTTATACAAAATGACGTCTCCCACACTAGGAATTTCTCAGAAACAGCCTTAATATGCATTTGCATATTGTGCTATTTATTATACCTCATGTTAGCAGTAGCT
This sequence comes from Standfussiana lucernea, assembly GCA_964057025.1. NCBI lineage: Eukaryota > Metazoa > Arthropoda > Insecta > Lepidoptera > Noctuidae > Standfussiana > Standfussiana lucernea. The sequence continues at coordinate 8,794,724 of OZ059805.1, forward strand.
TGTGACCATTATATCAATCAACAAGAAAAAAGAAATCAACTAAAACTGTTTGTTCCAGGTCGAGAGGAACTGGCGAGAGATCATAAGCAGGGAATACATGTTCCACCGATTGTTCTTGGAGGTAAGACTCATCTATAGATACATCATCTTTTTTAACCGACTTCCAAAAAAGTTATTCGACCAGCATTTTTTTTTATCATAACAGTTAAATTAGTAAATAATGTGTCTTGTGTTCGATCTGAATGTTTGTGGAGTTTTCTCCATATTACGAATTGTAGATCGCCGGTTTGAACTCAGGCAAACATGCGGTTTACTGTTTTATTTATTTCATCACCACTGCTCTCAAAACCTGATGGAAAATCATCATTCTCCTGCCCTTTTCCTATTGTATTTGGGGTCGGCGCAGCATGTCTTCTTCTTCTATACTTCTCTAATACCCGTCTCAGCAGTCACCTCCTTTCTAACCATATCATTATTCACACAGTCCATGCATCGATCCTTTGCTCTTCCTCTACTCTTAATATAGCAGTTATACCCATCCACATTCATAAAAACATTCCTCACGACATTTTCCTTTTCATTCCTCCACATGCCCATACCACCTGATGGATGAAATATCTTGATAAAATCGGCTCGTTTTTGAATCAGACATTCAGAATCCACCAATCAGTAGCGGGCCACCTCGGACCCTCGTTACAGAGAGAAAGGCCTTCGAGCCAGTAGTGGGATCATTTATATGCTGATTATGTTGCGTTTGTGTTTTGATATACAGGGTGGCGCCGACAATACGACAGTAAATGAAAACACTGACTGGTATTAAACACTGGTTCATAGGATAATTTTTAACTATCAAATAAATCCTAACAATTAAAAAAAAAAATTCAATTGGCCACCCTGTAAGTGTAAGTTGGGACCGATTGATGTGACGACACTTGGAAAAGTCATGTGAACGTCTTTCGACTTTGTAAGTGATGATAATGAATTATCACCTGAACTAAAAGCTAGACCACCTTCAGCTGTACCCTACAATGTCGTCAATGGTGTTCTGACATGTCCGCTTTAGCTCACGAGTTTTTCAGAAAAAGTTGGATATGCTAGTCACTTGCACACACTAAAGCTCTCGACAGCCACGATAGCAGGTGTGGCCGAATTCGGCTAGATTGCATCATCAAGATCTGCCTAGTCTTTTACAAAATATGTTTGATGCGGCTAGCAGTCTAACAGAATGCAGTTGAATAACAGTATTGATTTTATTGTTTATTAATCGTGATTCCGTTTGTAGGCTGACGCGATACAAAAGATCAAGCTAGCAGACATCAAGACCTGGGTCGACGATCACTTCCCGACAGGAAACAAGTCCAAGTTCAGGAAGCTGTCTGTTCAGGTATGTGATGGGTTGTATGGACATACAGTCTTCCGCACTGTATGTCTGCGTGTGTTGTTCGCACTGGACTATTTATCTTTTTTTTTTTCAAACACTGTTTAAACACCATGAAGTAAAAAAAAATAGAATCGATCGAGATTGATTGGATTGGTCGAATTTTTCGTCCTAGAACGAAAAATTCAACTTTATGCCGAAAAATCACTACAGTAATTGCTCATAAAATCATTCATTTGCAAGGAAACAATGAAGAAAAGAACATTTGAAGCATCTTTATTCTTAAAATACGCTTTGGACTGGTTAGACCGGTTGTACACAAACACTTCTTTGTGTCGCATGTCGTGAAAAAGTACGATAGGTGAAAGAAAAATAAAAGAAAATAAGAAAGAAAATTCTGTTTATTGACATTATAACAAACAGAAACACCTTAAAATTAAACAAAATAATTAATGCCAAAATGGCCTCAACTCATATTTGTTCTTATATTATTTTGCTATTAAGTGTTATCGTCATTCTTCTAGTCTTATATCAATTTATTTGGGGTCGGCGCAGCATGTCTTCTTCACAGTACAATACAGTAGTCACCTCCTTTCTAGCCATATCATCCTTCACCACGGATAAACTCCTCTAGATTCCGTATTATAAAAATTTTGTTTGAATTCGAGTTCACCAAATGTTGCGGTAGGCACGCGGTGCGCGGGGAGTGACAAGTGCAATCCCATTGCCTATTTCAAAGTGACGTCACTGGCCGTAGTGATAGGACAATGACATTAAATGTTGATTCTGACGTAGATATTTTTTTTAAACAGTATGATATATTAATGTTCCTTTTTTATGTTGTAAAGATCCTACTTCATTACAATATGTAATAGACTACCGAATATTCCTAATGAACCAAGTTTTAACTTTAACATTTTTACATGCCATTTGGTTTAATTGACGGTTGAATTCGCACAAACCTGATTATTTATTGAGAATAAACCGTAAATTGTATGTATTTATATTTTCATTGAACTATTTTGTCCAAATAAACAACAAAATATCTATAGCATCGATATATGTATTATTTATCTATAATCAATAACGTATTGCTCATGACACTATTAGTTTTGTGGGAAAAAGACAGCAATGCAGTAGTACCTAATCAGTGAAAGGGAAAGACATCAACGCGAGTCACAACCTCAGCCACTATAAGTTGAGCTCTTTCTAAAATGGTTGATTTTATAATTTTACTTGACAGTTGAATATTATCCCATCTTTTTTTGTAACTCAAGGTCCTGGATAATTTTCCTCACCATTTAACAGCATAAGTAGTCTTTTTTAAGGAAACCGTAACAATCAAAGTTTCATACATATTTAATTCTTTAAATCGCTAGCGTCATAACAGGTCTAACTTCGAGACTGAAGAGATAGATACGCGCATCGAGTTATATTGGTGCTTAGTCACAAATGTGCGGCGCGCATAAGTTGCCTTCTTTGCGGAATCTAGAGGAGGTTATCTGAGTCCTTCACACAGTCCATTCATCGTTTCATTGTGTTACAATAACAAAATTTGTCATTTCTTCTTCCTCAGATCATGGGCCACAAATCAAGCAACGAGACCGCTCCAGACTCCGTCGAAAAGAAGCACTACGAGCTGTCGTACCTAGACGCTAGCCAGCCCATCGGAGACACCAGCGAGAACAACGCGGACTTCATCCCCGACATAACCACTTTCAAGGCAGACCTGCCATTCATACACGTACCTACCAGGGTAAATTTGGAACAATGCTGAAAGTTAAAGACCCGGTTACGGAGAGCTACTATTTCTGTTTAAGCATTTATTTGATTGGCTGTTGGGTAGTTGACACCACCAAACCGCAATGGCGCTATCATAGCTTGTGCCAAGCATCGTCATTGGTTGAAGATCTGTCATTGTATATTTCAAAATAGTTTGACCTCATTGGTCAGATTTTGACTAAGCTATAGACACGCCATCTACAATCATCTTTGATTAGCCTTCCCCATTGACATACTTTTTATGATCTGCCAAAACCCGATTCCCCCATCGATTTTTTATGGCAATAGAAAGCTGTGATATCATTTATTTGTCAAGTCAATGATTTAACTATTTATTGATTTCGAAGCAACTGAAAATTAAATTTTATAATTAAATATTAAGTAGGTTTTCAGGCCTAAAGTTCGGTTCTTGAAATTATTGGTTAGAGGTGTCAACTACTCCACTTAACCTATCACCTGAGAACAGATTTAAGATGGATGCTACGAGGTAGCATAAATCGTAGAAAAAAAAATACAAGTCGCGGGCTTATAGTGTTATTAAGGCTTTAGAAATCCGGTATATTAACACTCCAAATAAATGTAGGACTGACTTGACAGAATACAATAACTTCGCTTCGTTCGTCGTAAAAAAAATATTTAAGTATTCAAACTGACACCTTTTTTTATCACGTATAGCTTCGACCTATCCCATTCACTGCTTTTTAATGTGTGAAGGTCTCTCATGTGACAATCGGCAACGTATTGTCGTAAAGCTTTTATCTGATTGCCATTTATTTGTATGTGTATTTGATTGAGACTGATCATTACAGTCCTTTTTAATTGTGACATCATTCATATTTTGAACCTTATAGCAACAAGTATAAAGATGATGTATGTCGATTATTTAGGATCTATTATTTCTGTCTTAATTCCGTCCAATGTCTAAATTTTCTTAACTATTATCGCTCGACGGTTCTCTTTTCACCTCTCATCAATTTCGCTTGGTTTTAAAAACGTTAGACAACAAAATCCGTTTGCGTTTAAAGTTTGATATATTAATTAAGTCCTTTATAACACTGAGTGTATGGATGTGATGGTCTTACAGGGATATTTAAATGACGATTTGTGACGATATGCGCTTAATGGTTGTTTGACAACGGCCACCAGACTTGACGATGTGTTGTAAGGCCGATCGCACATCGGCTGCTACCTTCGAGCAAAGATCTGTATAAGAACGTTTTTCAAGGGAAGCTTTTTTCAAAACCGAGGCAGATCCTGCAGTATACGGGACAAAATTCACATGTATGAAGTTGTTCTGCAGTCAGAACAACTTCATACATGTGAATTTCCTTCATTCATTCATTTCATTTGCCTTCCTAATAATAAAAAATAAAAGACGCGCATAGTCGCTTCCTGTGTGGAACTCGCCTCAGTTTAACCGGTCTTTAAAAGTTGCTCAGTGTCGACCCAAATTGCTTGCGGTTGCTAACGTTTGATTGGATATGGCAATCGATTAAAAAAAACCGTTGGATCACTGTTTCTTAAGAACTAAATTCCCGTGAACTTGCGATAGTCGCATAACCGCGTTTTATAAGCACATAACGTCCTATTCGCTAGCTCTGTGTGTGCCTAGATAGCAGAGTATAAGCAAATATACGCTGAAAAAACATAGTCGAATGCAAACATACCGCATAATAATGTTTCCAATGTTTTGACATGCTTGGCTTCTTACATCTACCAAAGCTATGTACAGAATACTATTATGTTAATAATATAGCTACCTGTATTAAAAATAAAACTAATTAAGGCGTTAGGTAATGATACCTATATTGTATATAAAAATATGAAATAAATACGTAATAAAAAAATAGCGAAGTATACATATAAAATATCTAACCGATTGAATTGTAAATATTGTACTTAAACTTCTGCTTACGAACGCAGAAACAAAACTACAATATCTTGGGCTTCGTAAAATATTTATGAAATAAAGAATGACTGTCAAATTTATTATTTATAGTTTAAAATAAAATAGTCTGAATAGGACACAAAATAATGTTTTCTTTCTATTTGATACCAATTCCGTTTTATTTTCCCTGTTCGTCGAGTGGTCGCGCGACAGCTAGCACTATTAGTTACACCTCTGCCTAGCCCTTCGGGGATTAACAGGCGGGATACTATGTTATGTTTTATTTTCTGTCCAGCGTACTTTTCTAGGGTCGTTTTAAATTTAAATCATCAGCTAACTTAACTTACTCAAAACTACCGCACAAACATTATTAATTTTGATGAGGTAAACATCTAATTATAAAAACGTTCGCTAATTTGCTTTATCTAACTAAACAGTAAAAAAGGATAATTATACCGTGTACCTTTTATTTAAAAATACACAATAAATACAAAGTAACAATTACAGGGCTCAGTAAACTATGTGTATCCTCCCGTCGAGGTCTTGGGTGACGACACGCTGTCTCCGCATGTAATTCTGGAGTAACGTGTAGTCGATTTGATGGTTTTCCACGTTCTGTCGATTGTCAGATATCATCTGAAATAATAGGGGGCACATTAATATGGATGTCTTAATATTATTAAGAGGTACAGTTTGTAAGTTTGGCTGTAGGAGGTAATCTCCGAAACCACTCATCCGATTTCCTTTTGACCGCTCAAACTCAAACTCAAAGCATTTATTTCAATTAGACCATTACAGGCACTTTTGAATATCATTACAGAAAAAATAAACTAAGCTACAGTCCCAGTCACAGGGCATAATAACTTGTGAAAGTACTGTAGTTGCCCATTCGAAAGCGTAGATCTCTATGGAGAAGAATGGGCAAGAAACTCCATGGACACTCTTTTAAATCATTGTTGTTACAAAGTCTCGGTTACATCATTCATGTCGAAATTAAACATACATGTGAGAACGATGTAGAAAGACGTGCGAGTAAGAGCGTCCAGAATAAAAAAGATAAAATTAACAATTCAAAAATACAATAATCCATGGCAGCTGCGAGATGACCAGTCACAACTGACAGCGCCAGTTCACGAACATGACGCATGGATCAGCCATCATTCAACTCAACCATTTTGGAGGGAACTAAACGACCCGACACACGCGCCACCATCAGCGAGACATTTGAGTGAGCATGACATTCTCTCAACCGCCAGGGCAAATTCCGCTTGGCTAAATATCAATTGCCGTGTCCCTAGCGCGCGGCTACAAATCGATAAAATAATACCTACAATAAATAAACATTTTCAATACTTAGAGCTACGAGACATAATTTTAAATAATGTCTCTATTTAATAATGGATTTAGTTGTACCACCCAGTTAATAGAACGAAAAAATGCATGTTCTCTGTCGCATAAATGGCACACAAGCGGTCAAAAGGTTGATCGATCTTTAATCGAATCTTTCACTAATGGAAAGCTACACTATTACTAAGGGCCAAAGGGTATGTTTCTAGTAATTCTTTAAGTAGCAGGACGGACGTAGTAGCCTAGGAGTGAATCTCGGTGATCGCTGAACCTTTGAATCCCGTTAAACTGCCAGACCGCGGATCCACGACAAAACGATATCACGTTTTTTTAGATAGGTTTAGTTTAATACCCGGATCCAAAGGTTAAAGCGTGATGCACGACTACCAAGCTTAAATGTAGGTAACTGGGTTAGCCACATCTGTCGCAACACGGAGGAGCTATGGACTCAAGTTATCCCCGTGGGTCCCAAACAACAGCAATCGACAACGCAGCAAGCCCAGCCCGCGTATACACATACACTCGGACCATGATTTCGATTCGGAAAGTTAATGTTTATCTTATTTTGGAGTAATCCCAGACCAAGACTTTGTGAATACGAGGGCAAGAGATGGCGGGACGAGCTGAACCCGTTTCTTAAAGATTGGTCGCAAACAGCATTAGAAAAGGATACGCGGTAATAAGGGCATGCTATTTGGGATCATTGGCTCATAATGAAATAATAAGTATTCTTACCGAGTACCCGCCGCCGCCGTCGCCGATGTAGTTCTGCGACAGCACCCGGTAGGTGGCGTCCACGTCGAGCGGCAAGTAGCGCGGCACGTCGCACTCGATGCAGCGCACCGTCGCGTTCACGCGCGACCCTATCGGCTGCGACGCGTTGTACGTGTTGCGCATGCCTGGGAAAGACGACCATACTGATATTATTATAGATGCGAAAGTTACTTGTCTTTCTGCAAACCTTTCACGAGGATATGTCTGAATTTGGCAAACAGGTAGACCGTACATGTTAGAACCTACCATGCTACCTGGTAGAAACTACCGCCTTAATATTTTTGTGCTTTATTTTTTTGTTTGGAGAGGGAGAGGAAGGCCAAAGAAAAGACGGATGGATTGTGTGAGGAATGATATGAAAGAGAAAGGAGTAAATGATGCCGTGAAGTCTGGTAGGGGAGAATGGAAGAAGAAAACGTGTTGCGCCGACCCCAAGTAGAATGGGACAAGGGCAGGAAGCTGATGATGAAGCAGCAGTGGAGGCCCCTAAATTACCGAGTCGCAAGTAATGGGTTCGAACCTAAACAGGCGCATGACTTTGTATAAATTATATCATCGCTATTGCTATCAAACCGATGAAGAGTAAACAGACACGCCATACAACCCAAATTCAAAGTCATGTGACATCTACCAGCCCACATGGTCCGCGTGGTGCATCACAGCCCACTCAGTCTCATACAGAGGATGTTTCCCAGCCGTGGGAACAGGGTGATTATAACTGCCTCGTTGGTCCAGTGATTGTAAGCGTACTTCTGAACATGTGTTCCCGGGTTCGATTTCCAGGTCTTGTAAAGTATTATTTGGTTTTTCCATCAGGAATCTCAGTAGCAGCCACGGAATCTGAATTTGTGCCAGGGTGATGGCAAGGCTCGCCCCTTATTAAATAATGAAGATGTTACGTTTCCTTCGTCTGCCGTACCTCCGATCTGCAGCATCCGGCCGCTGGAGAAAGTATCCTCCCAGTTGACGCCGACGGAGAACTCCAGCGCTTCCAGTAGGTACCTCCCCTGCAGCTCGTACACCTGCACGTTGTTCTCGAACGGTATCGCCATCAGCAGCGCTTCTGTTGTCACGTCTGTGGAACAAGATAGAGTAGCTAGTTAGATACTATGGGGTGAAAATAAATTAGCTAGCGATACTACGCAGACGCGATAGGTCGATGTCTAAAAATAATAAAACTAAAACAAATAATTTTCATATTTGGTTAAACATGTTTAGATATTCGGTTCACATCACGCCTGCTGCGTTTCACTAGCTAATATCATTTGACCTTTATAGTCTCGCGCAATTTAATAGTGTTTTTTTTTTCAAGACCAACGGGTTCGACTCCTGGCTTGAATAAAACCAATGATGCAGTTTTAGTTTTCATGAAAATCGGGTTCGAGACATCTTTCAGTATTGTTCGCTATTCCTCCTAGTTTCGGATTGGTCCACTCACGCCCACATGAAAAAAACACATGTATAAAAATGTGGTTTTTGAAAAATATAAAACCACCACAAAGTTCAATTTTGATGTATAACTGATTTTATGACTTTTCAATAGTACCTTCCTACTAGTCATTCAAAAATCAACTTAATTTACACAGCTATAAAGTTCATCAAAGGATTTTAGTGAAAGGTTTACCTCCAGGGTTGATCTGCACTCGTAGTCCCCCGGTGTTGATGAGACACACGTGCGCATGGTTCCACGCTGAGCCCGTCGCTAGAGGTACCATCTGCAACGCAATGTTCAACTTGCAAGCTGGTTTCTTTACACGGAGTAAGGGACATCCTGGCACAAGTTTTAGGATTCAGTACAGCCCTCTGACCACGACAACTCAACAAGCAACTTTATTGTTACGAAATAAAGAGCGTCAATATAAATGTAATCTCATTAATTTTGACGGTCTTGTCAGCCACAGCAACTCAATAGCGACTTTATTTCACTTGCAATGAGTTTAAAGACCACTGTGCTGTTAATGGTGATGCGAATTCAGAGGTGAAATAGCGTGAAAGGCGTAAATGATTTATGAACCCCAGAGCTGAAATTTGTCGTCAGTCTATAAAAAAAACCGGTTAAATGCATGTCGGAACACGCACGGGATCTGTAGTTGGGTTGAATAATTAAATATTTATCCCAAGAAAAAGACTTAATTTGCATTTGAATAACATGTTCTGCCATACGGAATGTACACATAAACCTGAGTATTTCATAAAGCAACTTGATACCTCCACGCATTGGCGGGCATTATTGTGGCCCACGGGCCTAGGGTCGAGCAGCCTTGCTCAACAGTCCATAAGGATGGCTCCTACCTCGTCGAGGAAGCCGTCGCAGGCCCAGCTGCCGAGGTTGCACTCCCCGCGCGAGCACCACGAGCGGTTGAGCGTGACGCGCGACACGCCCAGCACCTCCTTACCCACGGCGTCTACTTCCGCGCGCCACGGCTCCAGCAGATCCAGGATCTTGGGGTCTGCAATGCATCATCATCAACTCATTATACAATGTACCTATAACGCAAGAAGCGCAACTAAATAGCTCTTAGGTGGTAATTCAGACCAGATCAAACTTGACAACTTTCACTAAAGAACATGCTTCGAAAAAGGAATGTGGATTTCCCATACAAAATATCGCGCCGGGTGGCGGAATTTTTATGAAGTCCAACTTTTTTTAAATCTTTTTTCCTTAGTGAAAATTATATAGCCTATCTGACCTCCACAACTCAATTACTGCTACGATACCCCTTTGTAAAACTGGTTGTCAGACTTTCGAAGATGGCATGAAGAAATCCAAGTTAAAAGTTTTTGCCACCCTGTCCCACTGTGCACCATGTACCTATAATAATTTATATGTACAACTTGTAGGGTTCACGGTTGACCATTTTTCAACCTTGTTAGGTACTAGAACTTAGAGCTGAAAAGTGCTCCACCAACAACATTCTTAGGTGTACCTACCTGGAACTATAGAAGTGCCCAAGAAGACAGGCTCCCCCCTCCAGTCCTGCACCACACCCTGGGCGTCGATGAAGAACTTGATATTGCCGAGGTACCTCGTGTAGCATGATGCTTGCACTATCGGAATCTATGGGATTTATAAGTTTTTATTTGACGTACAGGATTGGTCCATCACACTACCTCGAAATGATAGTCCTCCTGCCCGTTTTCTGTCACGGCGGCCAATCTTAGCGGAGATTAGCCATCGGCATGGAAGATATCTGAGTGCACACGTGTATGTGCTGGCGCAGGTGCACTCTCTCTTCCCTTACTCACATAGTCGGATGGAATGGCAATCCGACACAACCGGAGAGAGATCAGGCGCAGGACCCACGGCTTGCAACCTGTACACTTGTTGTCTGTACACAGACTGTATTTAATCATTAATTTGATACAGAGTAAGTCACAGCAACAATTCTTAATGATAGATAACATGAATCATTTCGTGTTAGTAAATCTTCAATATTCTAGTTAAAGAAAACGAGTCCGCAGTGGAAATCGGATATCGGCAAGCGTAGAGAGGGGACCGTAGATGGACCGATGGAAGACTCGATGTGGAAGGCAGAGGGCAGCATTTCCTAATAGTTAAATCGTTTATGCACTACAACACCAGTCTTCTTGATAGTTTTAGTTTTAATGGGACTCAGTGCATAATCCTTATATAAATAACGTTTCTAACCCTATGCCCATCTGCCCGTGTCACGACGGTAGGGTACTCTCCCAGCGCGGTGTCTCCATTGGGCGTCTCTCCGGTGAACAGCAGCGTGTGAGAGTGGGCGCCCACTATTATGTCAACTGTTGGGGAAACGCGCTCTGCAAGTTGTCTGAAACCGATATCAAACACCAATAGGTAAGTAGGTATGTATATACACTGCAGAACTGCAGTTGAACAGAAGAGCACACTTAGCACTCGTACGACCGCTAGACTATACAAATCGGTCTCTCCTTTACATGTATTATGTTCATACAATCTAATGTTAGTTGTATACTCGCATATGATTGGTGTATCCGATGTGTGGCAGTACTAGGATGATGTCGATTACCATAGACGTCAGTAGCGCCGCCTCGCGGTTTACTGCCTCCAACGACTCCAACTCGTCTTCCATTATGACTGGCCCGATAATAATATTATTAAAGTACTCACATGTCACTAGTGTACCCGATGTGGGACAGCACTACGATGATGTCGACGCCCATAGACGTCAGTAGCGCCGCCTCGCGGTTCACTGCCTCCAACTCGTCTTCCATTATCACTTGCCCTATCGGCGCCGAAAACTGAAACACATGTTTAAGATTTATACATCCACGTATTGCAAGTAATGTTTAAGTCCTATAAAAGGGGGCGAGCAAATTGACTCCCACTAGGCACGAATCCAGACGTGGACACTTTTTAGGGCCTAGGAATAGATCTCAGACCTAGGATTCCAAGTTAAGCGGTTCAGATCTTTGACAGTCGCTTAAGATACTCAGAAGCCCGAAAGCCTGACAACAATCAGTCTCACCTAGGGTATCGTTGTTACCTAGGAACTGGGTTGACGAGGTCAGATAGGCAGTCGCTCCACGTAAAATCCTAGTTTGCAGCTGCATTCAGTTACACTGCTAGCCGGCCCCAAAATAGTTGCGTAAAGCCCAGGCACCACATTATTAGGCTAGCTAGTGTAGTCTTCTCTCTCTTAGCTTAGTACCTATATGTGTTTATCTATACCACAGAATACATAATAGTCTATACGTACGCATACATAATTACGTTCTTGTATTTTATTTATAACTATTTTCTTTTTTTTATTATTTGCAGTACCATTTTTAATTGCCTCTGCATCATCCCAAGGTAGACTGGCAGAAAATACCCAAGATTCCGTTTTTGTACAGTTACTTTAACTTGCTACAAACTGTTGATAAATAAATAAATGATGATGAAGCTAGGTACTTAGACTTACCGTTCTCAACAGCACCCCAATAACACCGATCCTCCGGCCCTGGCGCGTGATGATGACGTGGTTCTTGACATACGGCGTCATGGTGGGCTCGAACGTCGTGTTGACGTTGGCACCCAGCATCGGCGACTCCAACCGCTCCAGGTACGGCACCAGGCCTACCACGCCGTTGTCGAACTCGTGGTTACCTAACACCTGAAGTGAAATGATTACTGTATTAAGCACTTTAATTTTTGTTTGTATTCTCCTCTTATCTGCGATCGACTTTTTTGGCCATAATCAGTTAGGGTCTTCGTATGAATTTTTTGTGTGATGTTCCATTGTTACTAAAAGTTCAAGTGCAGAGCATCCACACAGACATAGAAGAAAAAATATGTATTAAAGCAGATAACTCATAAAGTACCCAAGCAATGTAAACAAACTAAATCGCTAGCTTCCTCTACCAAACGAAAAAAGAATCACTTAAATCGCACCAGTAACCACGGAGTTATGAAGAGACGAACATTAAAAATTACAGACGAATTGAGAAGAACTCGCTCAAAAATTAATATTACTGCACTGTTCAACCCTCAACCCTCAGCGCAGAGTATTCCAAATCCAACCGACTTTTACTTAGTTACCCATTAAAGAGTCGCTTCGTATTAGTGAAAACGTGCGTATCTCTGGAATCACTTACATGAGCATCATGCGGCAGCATATTCATGAAGTGCTGACTGACGTTCCAGTGCAGGAAGTTGAACCAGATAGTGCCCTGGAAGGTGTCTCCGCCGTTTAATACGATGGAGTCGGGCTCCGCTTCTAAGGCCAGCTTCACGGCCGTGTACAGGCGCGCGAAGCCCCCGATGCAGGGGTTCTCCTCGGGCACGCATACTGTTCCTTGTGGACTCACCTCGTCGAAACTGGAAATCATAGATAATCTTCCAAACATCCATTTTCTGGGTTCTCTTATTATGTCTACGTGTTTGTATGTTATATCTTGATTAACCTAAAGTGCTAAAGATTAATGACAATAATGATTAATGACAAAAGTGGTACTTTTCGTTTTGTTATTTTATTTCTTCGTATTATATATATTGCAAAACGTCGTTCGAGACACGTGGGTTGTCACTGCAGTTCTCGGCTTCCGAAAACCCTCGCCGAAGGCTTGGATGTGAATTCCGCCTCGGCTTCAATGACAATGACATCAAAATTCTTGCCAATATTATGGCACAGTTAGAATTTTAACTCGCTTCGCTGAGCTTAGCTTTAAAAATTCAATAGTGGCGATTCTACGAGTATTTAGTCATGAAACGAGTGACACCTAAAGCGTCACTTAAATTATTGTTACTGAAAACGGACATTGGGTACGCCTGTTAAATAAGAATGTTTCTTATCACTTTCTATCTCAACTTCAAGTGCAAACACCCACGTAATTGTTCAAAGTAACTCGGTACTAATCAAAAGTCATAAAACAAATGAAAATATGCTAATGATATCAGTAATAGCGGATTACCTGATATTACGACATCAAAAGTTCACTGTTTAACATTAACACGTTTCCCGCACCCACTCACTAGGTATCTACAACCAAGTGAGCATCATCCTGCAAGGTCAAATCTTCCATTGTCCACCTGGATCTCCCCTGAACAGCTTCCGGGCCCAAGTGGGAAAATGTACCTAACTATAAAACTCTATGTGACTACCTCGACGAAACGACAGTAGGGCGTGGGTGAGGAGCTGTGTCGCAGACTATGTTCCACCACCTATCCTGCCCTCAGAGCCACAAAACGTAATGCACATGCAGCCAAATTGAACCCAGCCGTAGTGTTTTGGGCCAGCGAAATAAAATAAGGTAGACTGGCTGAAAATGCTCAAGGCATTAAGTACGCCTTTGTACAGTGCTTTTTTACATGTGCATAAAGTTTTAATAATGAATACTGTCGTGCGTGCCATCGATCCAAAGAAGAAGAATATACCTAGTTTGGTTGCTGTGTACGAGTATAAGTGTATATGCAGTTAAGGTGACATGTGACAGAAATAATAAACATTTTTTATAATTGATAGCACCATTATTTTGTCTGATCGACGAAGTTTCCCGTACCTATTGTAGGCTCCGGAAAACACCTATTTTCCACTTCGCTTGATTTAGTCGTCGCACATGGCTCAACTGTAGTCACATCCAATAAGTTCTAATATTAACTAGCCAATAGAACTATAACAATGAGGGACTAATATGAACTTTAATGATCGATTAATCACTATATAATTATATACCTACTACATATTATTACTACCTATATATATTTTTAAAAATGGCATTGTTATGGTACAGGCATCATTGTAGGTAAATCCAGACTAGATTAGTAGAGATAATTTAAACTTGTTTTCGTAAATAAAACAAGCGTGCTTCGGACGTCGGAAACCAGCCCGCAATTATAATATAATACCACATAAGCCAACCTCCATTGTTAAATTTTAAAAGGTGCCCAAAAATAAATAAAAAATATCTAGTTAGGTACTCACTGCGCGTGAAAATCATTGTAATGCACTATATTAAGCTCGTACAGCCCGTTGTTCTGGGCCAGCACCGCGCTGGCCAGTAGCGTGAGCGCCCACAGAACTTGCACCATGTTGGTCCAGCACTAACGCCCACACCACACTCTACCAGCGAGCCTAGAGACTATCGCGCCAATTTACCGTATCAAATAATTACCGTATAAAAATTTATTGATTACATTATCTTAACGCCCAAGGTTCTCTAATTTCCTGATGGTTTCGCGAACTCGGGTGCTCTGCTCTCTGTCAATCGCTTGAAGATTACAGAGGGAGAATGATGGTATGAACACAATATTTAGCGCTGAATTTAATTAGCGATGTACGATGCAGTTGGGCCTGAATCATCAAAAATATTCAATTGTGCCCCCCCCCCCCCTCTAATTTCTAAAGTAAGAAGAGGAAAATTCTGAAAAAAAAATAGGTTTGTAGAACGTGAAAAAAACTTTCAACGAAAATAGGTTTGAATAAGATTTGATATTTAGTTTTTGAGATATGGGACTTCGTTAAACTGCAGCAATAACTTTGTTTTTCATTAACGTACTATAAAAACCAAATTCGTTGAGTGTAAATTTACATATGAATGAGCATTAAAAATATTATTATTTTGTTTGGGGCTACGAAACCCTGTGTGTGCGAGTACGACTCGCGCTTGGCCGGTTTTTATTCTGAAGTTTAATAACTGCTTGAGGTTAGAAGTTAGAACTGCCAAAAATTAGAATACTTGCCTACATTTGCTTTCTTTGACGGTTCTTACTTCGTTCAAATTCTTGTACTTGACTAAATTACTATATTTGGCGTACGCAATGATTATTTGATTATTTGTTGGATTATTTTTAATTATTCTCTTACCAGCCCACAATCTTTAACCGATTCGTTGCGGATGGCACGTTTCAGTGCCATCACTTCTTTTTAAGTGTGGCGTCAGGCACGGATATGTGTCATTTTGAAATCGATGATAACTCCTTCAATTAAGTTTTATGGAAGTTTTACCTGAAACCAAACTATCTTCATTTTTCACGTATATTAAGCTCGTAGCCTTCGTTTCTGGATACTGTAATATTTTTAAAAAAAGAAGAAGTGAAATAACGGCTAGAAGTTAGTGAAATTAGGCATCGCAACGAATCGGTTAAAAAAAAATCAAATCAATCAATTTCAATCTTTATTTTTATTAATTCAGTACCTACGTCAAAGTAGTGACTATAGATACAAGTTTTGGAGTTGGATTACTTTGATGTATATAGGTATCTACTGAATTAATAAAGGGTTGTGGGCTGGTTCATTATGACAGAATTACGACCATTTGTAACTTATTGATTTTGAAATTCGTTACAGAAGACCTCTTAAAATAAATATTATGACTTTCAGACTTGCGTATTTTGTTATTATAAATAAAGTGGAAATCATTAAAAGATTCAAATCTCATACTATCATTAAATTAATTACTTATACCTAATTGTTATCATCAAATTTAAGTTAATTTAACACGCCGATTGCACGCGATTTGAATGAAGATTGAAATATTTCACGTTATCGTTTAGGGCGTGTAATTATATCAATTACGTTTGGTTCGGTAGGATATCTTAATGTTCATTGTTCTCTGACCGAGTTCACAAAAAAATGCATAGTTTGTGATTAGTTACAAAATTTAATATTGTTATTGTGTAGACTATCGCATTAGGTTACCCTGTAATGATAGTCTTAAGATGGAGAAAATAAATAAATGCAGATATACCAAGTGTTTCGCGATTCATTTTCAAACTTGTTAAGAAATGTTTCTGGAAAAACAATCTTAAAACCAAGACATAAAATGCAGTTGCGCTACAACTTCATACATATTTATTTACTCTAATTTATAGTATGAGTCATTCCGAATTTAACTCAATTTATACTTGCATTAAGTTCATATTCATTTAACAGAAAATAATACGAATTGTAAACTAGGGTTTTAATCTACTTTGATTATAGTATTGATGTTAAGCGCGTGTATAGATAGTGATAACGATAACTTATAAGACATTCAATATTTCACGATAATATACACAATCTTTTACCTGTATCGACTAATCTTATTTACCGTTTTTAATTAAAAACATTGGCTATTATGAAAATAGGGGACTTATCAAGGGGAACCGTATTACCCAGTACTAACTGGGATCCGGAGGTCAGATAAGTAGTCGCTCCATGTAAAATACTGGTATTCAGCAACATCCGGTTAGACTGGAAGCCGATCCCAACGTAGTTGTGAAATAAAGGCATAAAAAAAAACCAATTATTTTTAAAACATTTATTTAACCATTAAGCTAAGTTCACATTTAATTTCGTGCTTTTATACAAAGGGTAGTCCTAAATATTTTTTATAAAGTAAGTGAATATACATAGACAGATAAGAAAATTAAATGCAATTTTAATTATACAACCATCAGCAAATGGTATAGTGCATCACCGACTGCACATTTATTTTTCTTTAAGTACTTTTTATTTTAAATTAATCAGAGCGGTACCCAAGCAGTAGTGTGCTCAAAGCCTAAGGGTGCTTGCATATACAGGGTTAGTAAAAACTAATTATTGAAAAATGACCAGACAAATTTTTAGAGATGATTCAGAACCGATAAAATATTCAATTTATAAAAATAAAAATAAAATATTGGTCATTGAAAACTAACCAGGTTTTGAAATCCCAAGTTGTCGCACCTTGTATCCCCTCCCTGTCCCCTAGCTTTCAAAGTGGGGACAGGGCAGCCCCAAATTGGGAATTCAGTCTACTTATTTATGTTGGTGGGGAGGAATCCAGTCTGGGACGAACTCACAGGGGGCGCGGATATACATAGGTATACCGGAAAACTTGGTATTTTTTACACTGTTTTATGCACTTGTTTCTTTGTGTGCGATCACATAAGGATAGTATGGGACGGTTTTCTTTTATACTAAACGAGCTTGAGTTTTGCCACATCTCGCCTGATGTGAAGCGATGATGCGGCATAGATTTAGCACGCTTGCCTAGAAGAAACCAATTCACTCGAACTTTGAATAGATCCAGATTATAATGATCAGGGAACAGAGAAGCCGTTTTACCTGTACCGGTCCGTCCAGACTTGCCCTTATTGGGAACTTGTATCTTTATGCAAGCACCGCTAGACCAACTGTATCACGTGTTCATTATCACGCTCAAATTATGCACTATTATTACCAAAATTTAGTCATTTGCTAATGTATATTTCGTTTAAAATTAAATCGAATGTGTGATCACTATTATTATTGAAGCCAATGCGCAAATGTTAAGTTGTATAACAAAAAAACGTAGTACTTGATGCAAATGTCTTTGTAATAAAATAATATTCATTAGACATTAAAAGCATAGCCTGAAAAGTTTTTTGTAACTTAAATTCTTACACCCGTATCTATAGTCCAGTTAAAGTAATTACTTAAGCTTAAGTAATTACTTGTGCAAAATTTTTTATGCAATAGACAAAAATTTTAAAGAAGTAAGAACCATCAAAGAAAGCAAAGCTAAGAATTACAACTTTTTACAGTTCAACTCCAACCAATTACTAAACTACATAATAAAAATCGTACGAGTATCTTAAAAAATGACATTTACTCAAGTAAACACTTTGACTTGTTTATACATACGCGGGTTAAAATCCATTTTAATTCTCAAAAAAACATTTCTGTAGACAACAAAACATTCACGCATCGTAAACAATCCCTTACAATAATAAATAGCATAATACCTATAAGTGAGATAATATTTAATACTTTAAATTAGCGACAACGAGATACAAAAGCGTCTAATTATATAATATAAAAGGCACTTAGTCAATAAAACTACCATTTAGTATATTCTTTAGAATTCTACTACTCAGGCATCGGTCCCACTGTCCGCGAGAAGCGAGTAGATATCGACGATTTTCTTGCTCAAGAAACGAATAATAGATTGTCAGTGAAATCACATTTACGCGCACGGATCAGCGTTTTCGAGTATCCCTATCTCATTCTGTCACGTAAATGCGTCACTTGATGGAGCGAGAAGTCCGGACACGCTTTAACGTGCTATTGGACCTCTCACTTTAGCGACTTGCAATTCTATAGTGATAGAAAGAAAAAAGATCCAAGAAAATGCTAATATGTGTGAGTGAGAGATACATACTATATTTATAGTTGATCACCGACTGTTCACACCGCCAGCGAGAATTCTAACAAACAACTCGTTTATAGTTGCTAGTTTTACCCGCTTCTCGCTAGTCGCCGGCGGTGGGACTGATGCCTTGCGATAAAGTTATAGGTTAAACCTGCAACTAGGTCTTTATTTTAATGACTTCGTTGGTTTACAGACCAGCACACTATTGCCTTTCAATAGAGTATTGAATAACGAACCTAAGCTGTGTGCTGCAAAAAATCAGCAGCTTCATACATGTTCGCTGCATAACTTGGCAATATTTATACAATACATAATATTGCTGATTTTTTCGCGATTTATGGGTTTGTCCCATAGTTTAAGCAGTTCATAATGAACCTTTTAAGAAATGTTCAGTTATTTTAATTACAGTGAAAACCATGAAGTCCACTCGTTGGCAATTGACGTGCGCAGCGTGAAAAACAAAAATTCTGACACACAGCTTAAAGACCATTTTTCAATAACGTATTGTGAGGCTCGGCGGTGATCGTCTGCGATAAAGACAAAGTCGTTTAGAGTGCTCTTAAGATAAAGTTTAAATGAATAAACTCACAGAAAGCATTCCATTGTATTTTTGCGGTACAAAATTAGATTCAAAATTGTGCCTCCGTGAGTTTGAAAACGATTGGCACGGGTATAAACCTTAATATTGAGGCAATCGCAGGTTTTATTTGGCGTTCTTTTGCAATTTTGCTGTAACTAAAAAAAAAAAAAAAGAAAAAAGCGCAAAAAAAAAAAGCAAAATGCAAAAAGCTATTCGCGCGGATAACATGATAGAGACCCTCAAACAACAGCGCGACTTGACAGAACATATTTCGGAGCTCAAGCAGACGTTACGGGACTCTAGTTCTGCGGGAAATGCTTCTTTCGCCGATATGGTGAAAAAGGGATCTAACCATTTCATTCGTCCAAATAACTTAAGCTCTGTCGCCATTTATCCCAATGATAAATTGAAAACAAGTGACGAAACAAAAGAACTAGTTCAAAAAGTCATACGGCCCCAGCAAATGAAGCTTCAAGTACGTGGTGTTCGAAAAACGAAAAATGGTGGCGTAATAATAAGTACCGAGACGAAACATGACGCTGATAAACTGAAGAACGCAGTCCAGCTCTCTACATCTGGACTTACCGCCGACGAACCCAAGAAGCGCAAACCCCGGATCGTAGTTGTAGGAGTGCCGACTTCCTTGGCTGAAAATGAGGTCTTCAAGTGCATTTTCGAACAAAATGTAGCCGAGAAGTTTCCAGAGATGACCTTGGAATCCTTCCTGACCGCCGTAAAATTAAGCCATAAATCTGGGAAGAGAGATGCTGCGACCTGCAATTACGTTATTGAAGTTTCAGCCAATATACGTAAAACCCTAATCCCTCAATCAAGGATTTTCATAAATTGGTCGTCCTGTCCTGTCAGGGACTTCACATTAGTAACGAGGTGTTATAAATGTCAACAGTACGGCCATGCAGCAAAATCTTGCAGAGAGATCAACTCTACGTGTAGTCACTGTGGTGAAGAAAGTCATGTGATGTCCGAATGCGCGAAGAAATCTGAAACTCCGAAATGCGCGACTTGTTCACGCTTTAAAAAACCCAGTGACCATAAAACCGGAGACACTGAATGCCCTGCCAGGAAAATAGCTGAGCACAGATATATCAACTCCATCGATTATGACGGCGCCTAGTGCGTCATACAAAACCAGCCTTCCGCTTCTATCTTTTTTTTCTTGACTCAATGATACCTATGCGAGACAACCTGCCCTACTTACCATCGAATTGTTGCTGTCTAAGCAAATTCTTGACCGCTATATAAAAATATCATGACATTGATTTTTGCAATTTTTACTTGACCGAGTCTAACTTGTTTATGAATTCTGCTGAAACTATTGTAATAATGTAAATTATTAAGTGCAAAATTGTACATAGCTTTTATCTACATGTTTAAGACCTTTCTTCTTTTTTTAATTGTAATTTTGTTCTCATCTAATAAATAATAGAGTTAAAGTAAATTAGGTTAATATTATTATCATAATAAATTAACAATTTTTTCACTAATTTCAAAAATACATCGTATGTTAAATATTGTTTAAAAATTTGTTGTCCAAATATGTACTTAGTATTAGAACACATCGCCTGTGATACAGGTTTATCCTAGTACAGGCATCTAACTCTGTTTTACCTACATTATTTCTAAGACTTATGTTGTATTGTAAAAAAAAAAATAACTTTGAATAAATTGAATTGAATTTGAATTGAACTTTGTTCAATGCCAAGAAATCATTTTGAAACGAAAAAATATTTTATTAATATAAATACTATTTCTACGAAGTGTGTTATTCACTACAACACAGCTAACAAAGATTTTGATACTTAAATAACATTAACACATAGTACAACGGAATTATAACAATATATTATCACAATAAAATTCTACCACATTCTACATAGACTCGTTTTAGGCAAGTTATATATTAACTTTCATTCGAATCGAACACATAGCAAGTCATTTGCATTTTAAGTCCGAGCGCTGTTCTTCTTTCTATGTTCGACAAACGGTTAGTAAAAAAAAATATAAAAAAAATTATAAACTTTTGTTATCAAACGAAAGACAGCTCCTTCCTGCTAGGTATTTGTTTATCATAAACGAAATATCATAAACATAAGTAATCTCATAAATAGTACTGTCTTTCACAGCAGTTTACTTCTGATAAATCACTGACAAAATAACAGTGATTCTAGTTAAAATAAGGTTGCTTGCCGGTTGCTGCCTGTGACATGCCTGTCAAATAACAGTGATCTTTATTGTAATTACGTTAAGGTTATTTTTAGGTTGCTGGTGTCAGACGTAAACTATGTGAAAGGACTGTTAGTGATGTATTCACCGTTGGATGACGTCATCTAAGAGTAGGGAGTGCGCGGGTTCACGTTGATCATCTCCGTGGTACTGAAATACAAAACATAAGTTATCGACTAATAATATAACATGTTGATACTAGATACGATTCAACTGGAATGAATATTACATATTAAAAGAACTTAAAAACACGCTCCTACGTATTCTCCTCAGAAAACCTTTTCATTTGATACCCATATCATGGGAATGCATAAAAAATAACTAGGCCGCCATATTGGATTTAAATGACATCACTTAGCTAACGATGCATTGTCATCATCTAAACTAAACAAGTATGCAAAATTTCTGCTCAATCGGAAACCGGGGAGTGGATAAACTTCTAAGATTTTTTTACATAGTTATAGGCGAAGCTAAATAAAGCGTGTTAAAAAAAAATAGGCCAAGTTCGCAGACAGTTCGCAAACAGTTGATTTCGAGTCAATTACGATGTTGGTCCCATACAGATAGTTGTTCATTTTGATGATCTGTACCACACCCTTAAACATTTACACGCCCTTCTGATTTATATGCTGTGCAAAACGTCCAGAATTATATTAAATTAATCATGGATTTCAATGGTTAAGAGGAAAGGATAGGAATAAAAATTAGAGCCCTCTACAGTAAGAAAACCACAATATACATTTTAAGACCATAAACTCGTACGTACACATTTTTCTCTTTAGGTTTTGGTTCTTCGTTCGAGCTACCGACCGCAACCTGGTCCGAGTACGTTTTCCACATCTCTCTACAACAATTCGATTCAAGTGTTGATGCACTATTAATCGATATATTCGGGCCAGCAACCCAAGATTTTACAAAAACCGCGGTCCAAAGTACTATGAAGTGTTAAAGACTGATGACTGTTCCGTTGCGAATAAGGGATGGTGCTATACGCCCAAGTTATGGAATCAAGCGTTACCTTGCGGAAATCTATTACATTAAATGTTATGCAATATATTTAGTTTTGATTCCGCAAATGGATCCAGGCTTGGGTGGAGGATGCAGCACCGCCCCTCCCATATAGTTACCTAACTCTTTATTTAAATATCGACTTATAGAATTTATACTCGACGGCCGCTCGTAGTCGAGTGAACATTTCCTGGGGATGCCCCGTGGACGGGCGAAACACTTGTCAAATATAGGTTTGGGTGCATATTGCGTGTTTTATTTTTTGCACTTCTTTCATGTGCTTATTATTTGGGTGGTGCTGCATCCTGCATCCACGCCTGGATCCATTTGCGGAATTAAAACTAAATAATTTGCATACAATTGAATGCTATGCCCTGTATAGCTCTATCTCTCTCTCACACTGATATGTTCACAGCTCCAACACACCACATTCTAGTGATAGGCCCGTATGTCGCAATTTTTTGCAGCGTGTTTGTTTCTAGCTTGAGTATAACTGGACTATAGGTGGAATTATGATCTCTCAGGCAAATATACCAGTACTGATGGATGCCATGGCGACTTCGCCCGCAGCTAGGCGGTTGAGGAATGAATAGAATATTGACTTGTAACGGTGGAACAATCATGCATACTACAGAGAGAAAATCTATGAAAACCGTTACAGGTAACCGTAAAATCTAGCAACTTATTTAAGTTTCGGCATTGCAGAGCAAGGGTCAGCATTTTCCATTAATAAAAACTAATTAAAAAGTAGGTAAAAGTTTAAAATAGGGTGCAAAAACGATTTTCATTGGCGTGTGATAGCAAGCAATTCTTAACTGGGTCGATGTCAGATAGAGAATCGCTTTACTTAAAATAACGAGACTCATTTGAGTATTTCGTGGAAAGTATGCATACGCCGGGAGCAAAAACACTGCATTTTGAAATCCGGCAGTGTCTGGTCAGATCCTTATATCGATGAACATGGAAAATATATGTTTTTTTTTACCCATGAATCTACGGAAATCATAATCAGGCGGATAATTTCTGAGCTCCACACCGCGCGTATTATACTAATATGATTATATTCGATGTATTCGCGTGGCTGTTGGCGACTTCACCATGACATTTTAGTGACATAAAATCCTAGTTTCTTATTAAAACAAAAAAGTGAAATAAAAACTTACGGAACTGGCTCTTTCGTCGCGGGCTCCTCGTTTAGGAAGTAAGATTGGGTGGGAGGGGTGTGTCTGATGTCACATGCAAGTAAGTAGGTACAGTACGCCGCCGTTAATATGGCACACCGGGTTCCAGAAAAAGTACGGCTTCGTTAAGGGCGCGTATACGCTCGTTTTTAGAAGCGCGTGCAGGCGCCCATTTTGCCACGCGCTCAACTCGTACGAGCGTTGACGCTCGTATAAGCGCGAGCCGCGAGAGATACCTCCCCGCGCGCACACGCCGGAATGAGAGCGTGTACTCGCGTGAGCCGATACGAGCTTATACGCGCCAGAAAACCGCTGTAAACGTCGTCTCTACTGTTAGCCATTCCAGTGCGACGGTTGACAGTCTCTCTCCAAACACTCGAAGTGCCAAATTAACACAAGTTTACTATGTCTTCTAACAATCACATTGTAATTAGAAAAGGTGAAGCACCTTAACACCTGTTAGATCTATTTCTTATTACTTATGTTTCCAAAACGAACTTAATATTTGGAAAAAGGGGTGGCTACATATTACATACTAGTCGGATATAATTTCAGCCCGTCGACACGCAAAGAAGATGTACAGTAAGCGTTAGAAAGAAACCGTAATGCCGGGCTATCTGTAGGTACTTGCTCCACTGCAGGGCTTAAGCCTCTCTTCATATTATAATTTTAGATTTGGTCAAGGGCTGTCGCCTACCAAAACACCTCAACTTGACTCAATTTATTGCTTTATTAAGTTTATGGTGCCAAACTTGATAATTATCAGACGACTCGAGTTGAAGGTTCACACAAGTGAATGTCAATTGTTTCGTTTCACGTTCACTTCCACAACTTTTTCTTATTTCGAGTTGGGTTGGTGTAGATTCGGTATGCGATGAGTTACAGATTCGACAGCATTAATTGACCTATTTTAAAGTTTTCTACTACATCTTGACATTATCTTCTATTGGGGCTTCAATTGTAATAATTAACTAAGAGGCATGCCACAATAGCAACGCAACGCAATGACGTCACTTCTAAATCGCAGCGTTATAATCAGAGATCGGAATAGGTAGAGCATATTTGCCTAAACTTCAAGGAAGTAACTAACATATGGATAATACCTCCCTATAAAATCCTGGAATGATTTTTAAGTTCCGAAATCATCACCTGCCTAGCCTTTTCCGAACTTTGTTTGGGTCGGCTTCCAGACTAACCGGATGCAGCTGAATACTAGCATTTTACATGGAGCGACTGCCTATCTGACCTCCACAACCCAGTTAGTACCTACTGGGTAATACGATACTCCTTGGTAAGACTGGTTGTCAGACTTTCAGGCCACTGACTACCTGTAACGACTGTCAAAGATCTGCAAATGACAGCCGGGACCAACGGCTTAACGTGCTTTCCGAAGCACGGAGGAAACTCGGTATGAAATGGGTGGTCACCCATAAACAGATCAACCTAGGCAAGCGCGGCTTACCCTGAAGATTGATCCGAGCGGCAGTTATCACTTAGCCACGAGCTCCTTATAAACTCAGAAATAAAACTGTTAAATAAGAGGGTGGTATTATCCACGTTACTTACTTCCTTGAAGTTTAGGCGGATATACTCGACCTATTCCGACCTCTGGTAATATAATAAACCTTCGATATTATAAACAACAGTGCGCTGCGTTGCTACTCCAGTGTCGCACCTCCGAAATTGTGAGGCATCTCTGTCAGTTCACCAAACCCATACGTACCTCTTGGAGCACTTCACATGTATGACAAGAAGTACTATGCCCAGCAATAGACACAGAGTACCGACCACCACGTACGCCACTCCCAAGAACGGGTTCTTGCCCCCGAGCAGCGATGTCGTCGATATTACGAAGGACTTTGTGCCGTCGAAGTCTGTTACCGGGTAGTCTGTGGAATAATATTGTTTTAATGTGGGTAGTTAGTTATTGTTATGTTATAGCGCTTGTTTCGCAGTGGTAGGCGATTTAGGAACAGGGAGTTTTTAGCAAGCACTGGGGTTTTTTGACTTCTTCGTCGGTCCAGTGACCTGTACCAGGACCTGGACCCAGATCTGGCAAAGTGTTATTCGGCTTTTCCATCAGGAATTTCTCAGTAGCAGCCACGGAGTCTGGATTTCTGCCTAGTTGGCAACAGGCTTGCTCCCATTGCATGGGATTTAAACATAACTGCCGAAATGTGGGTGTATTATTAGGTACACCTCTGCCTAACCCTTCGGGGATCTCAAGCGTGATTTATGTTATAATAAAACAACAATGGTTTCTCGTTTTGATTCTGGCCCCGTACTATGGGATGAAAATAAAAGTTACTGAACATCTGTTCGCTCCATGTGAAACACTAGTAATCAACTGCATCTGGTTAAACTGGACCAATCCCAACACAGTTGAGATAAGGCTAGGCAGGTCATCATCATCAACCAGTTAGTACTGGTTAAGATTGGTTGACTTTTGGGCCACTTACTGCCTGTAATGACTGTCAAAGATCTACAAATGACAGCCGGGACCAACGGCTTAACATGCTTTCCGAGTCACGGAGGAAACTCGGTATACTTACAATGGATGATCACTCATCCACAGGTTCCGAACAAGTTTTTTTACTGTTCTGATCAATAATACAAAATAATGGCGAAACAAATCGATATAATGCTTAGTTTTTGGCGTATAACACAAAATAGTGAAGTTAACAGCTTTCTGTTTGTATGGAAGAATAATCGGCTTGCGCAGACTTGAGATCGACCCGTGCAGCTGTCATTATTTAGCCGCGAGCTCATGATGTGAGTAATTGAAATAGGCAAAGAGGTACCATGGTGTTTTTTGTCGGTTCTTCTCCATAGAAAACGATCAACCTAAACTGTGCACCTTTGCTCGAAGTTTTATAAGTGCCCATGTAGATTTTGATTTTTGAGGTACTTACTATAGGTCACAGTCAGTACGTAGGGTCCCTTGACGAGCCCGGTGCTGAAGCCAACCTGCGTATGGTCGACGCGCCGGTACAGCTTCCGGAACGTCGGCAGCGCGGCCGTGCGCATCCATACTATGAGGTCTTCGTTCTGAAAGGGGAAGCGTATGACTTGTATGTGGTTCAATTTCAATGTATAACTAATATGGTTATATACATTCAGTCAAAAAAGTATCGGGAATGGATGATTTGTTTATGGTTCCAAATTATTTTTTTGTTGTTTGATTGGCACAACTGTTTTACATTTTGGCACGGAGTTTGAGTTGCATCTATTATTTATATTAAATTCAGTGCTGTTTTTAGTTAGATCATATTCAGTGTGTATTGCGAATTTCATAATGGACAAAAACATCGAACAAAGAGTCCGAGTCCCTGAAAATGTTACAGAAGGCTTACGGTGAATCGAGTTTATCAAAAACACGTGCTTATGAGTGGTACAAAGCGTTCAAAAGCGGTCGAGATGTGATGGAAGATTTGCCTCGCTCTGGTAGGCCATCAACGTCTTCAACTGAAGTTAACATAACATAAAAAGTGAAGAAAATAGTGACTGAAAATCCTTATTTAAGTTTGAGAGAGATAGCCGCTGAACTTTCTGTGTCTCACGAGTAGATCCGTACCATTTCAAATAATCACTTGGGTATGAAACATGTTGCCGCTCGGCTAGTCCCAAAAGACCTGAATTTTCTCCAAAAACTCAATCGCATAAGAGTCGCTGAGGACATGCTAGAACGATACAACTAAGACCCAACATTCATGAAAAGCATTGTTACTGGTGACGAGATGTGGGTTCACGAGTTTGACATGCAAAATAGTCAACAAGCTTTGGAATGGCGCCTTCCAACTGAACCGAAACGAAAAAACTACGCCAAAGTCGATCAAAAGTCAAAGTCTTGTTGACCGTTTTCTTTGACTATCGCGGTGTTGTGCACTCGGAATTCTTGCCGGAAGGTTAAACAGTAAATAAAGAATATTATTTGAGCGTTATGCGGCGTTTAAAAGGGCAAATTCGACGAAAAAGGCCAGATTTGTGGAAAGAAAATTCTTGGATTTTGCACCACGATAATGCGCCTTCGCACAAGGCTTCAATCCTAAACTCAAATTACCACTTCGTGGCACCCGTTTTCATTCGGTAGAAGACATAAAGGAGAATTCGCGGCGAGAACTGAACTCAATTCCGGAAAAAGCGTTTAAAAATGTTTTGATGATTGGATTATTCGTTGGCATAAGTGTATCGTTTCTGAAGGAGCATACTTGGCGATAAAATAACTTTATATGAATAACTAACATTTTGTGTATTATTGATCGTTTCCCGTTCTTGACAGAGTAGTACTTTGAAAGTCTCAAATATACAGAGTCGACGTATATTATGTACCGAAACTCCACGATGAAAATCGATATTATTATCTAAACACGATAAAACTAAAAGGAATTGATGTTCTTTTTAGTGTCTATCACCAGTTAAATTAATTACTTGACCTTAAGTAATTACTTGTGCAATTTTTTTAATGCAATAGACAAAAATTTAAACAAATTAAGAACCGTTAAAGAAAGCAAAGCTAAGAATTATGACTTTTTACAGTTCTAACATCAATTAATAACTAAACTACATTATTAAAATCGTATCTATAATCACATTTACTCAAGTTAACACTTTGACTTGTTTATAGATACGGGTGTATGATTGCAGGTAGTGTAGTAAGAACTATATCAGTATTTTTTCTTTTATTGTGTTTAGATATCGATACCCGTCGCGTACGAGGAGTTTTGCAACTAAATTTTTGACCTTGTATATTTCTAGGAGTCAGTGTTAATGGCCACAAATCTGAGAATTTTCTGTTCAAGAGTTCCGATTTCCAGGTTGGGCAAAGAGTGCTATTGGGTTTTTGTAATAAGAAATTCTCAATAACAGCCTGGAGCCAAAATTTATAACTATTTAAAAGCAAAATGCGAGCCCCCTATAATATGACACTAACAAAAGCTAGCAATTAATTTATATGCATTGGTATTTGGTGCACTTCTGCCTAACTTATCAGCGAACATATGTAACGTGATATTAAGTCCGCCTTTGTACATTTTTTACTTGTGCATAAAGTTTTAATAAATAAATAAATAAATATTTATATTATAGGCTGATTACCTGAAAGCCGTTGTTCTCAGTGTTGTTAGGATCCAGCTCCCATACGTGGATGCGCCAGTTCTCCGGTTTCGTGAAGTTTGCGAATGCTGCAATAAAGATTAACTATAAAAAGTTGCCTTTCACACGTTCTACGGTTTATTCAGTAAGCCCAGTTTTTGTAATATGTTGTCTGTCTGTCTATTTGTTCCGGCTTATCTCGATCCCAAATTTGACAGTCAAAATCCGGTATAAATAGGGAATGTATTTTAATAATAATTTCACACTGACGAAGTTCATCAAAATCGGTTCAGCAGTTTGGTTTTTAAATCAAAATAGCTGTAAAATATATGTCATCCAAGTAAAAGAAATTGCGAAATTGATACTTGACAAGGATTTGTGTGTGATGCGATAACTAAAAAGGGTAAAGTAAAAACGATTTTGCAAAAAAAATAACCGAATTCCAAAAAAAACACTAAAAGAAGTGGAAAATAACTTTACTTTCGGAAGTCGGTGCCAAAAAAGTCAATGAAACAAACCATAGTCACCGACTTCCGAAAGTAAAGTTATTTTCCACTTTTTTTTGTGTTTTTTTTTGGAAGTCGGTTATTTTTTTTGCAAAAACGTTTTTTTATTTAAAATTTTACATTTTGTTTGAAAATGACGTACGCAATTTCCTCGACCTTATGCTTCGAGGGCTGGTATTTCAGGTTTTCAATAGATTTCAATGTTATGATGCAGTATTTCAAGGATTAATATTGAAAATAGCGCATACCAAGACTGAGTTCTCCAGGTGGGTTTCTGAACTTGATTTCCTTGTCCGAATCCCACGCTATCCCTGTGCGAATAACGGGCACATCCTTGTTCAAATCTTGTGAGCGGACTTTCAATGTATCTGGTGAAACAAACAAACATGTACATGTAGGGCAGAGGTGGTGAACCATTATGACTCAACATGCCTTTTTTTTTTAAAGAAATGTTTCGAGGCCATAATTATATGTGCTACCAAATAATTTTGACTTAATGATTCTTATTATTGGCAAAATAACGACTCAAAATTCTTTACTACCAAAAAATA
Organism: Standfussiana lucernea; assembly: GCA_964057025.1. Classification (NCBI taxonomy): domain Eukaryota; kingdom Metazoa; phylum Arthropoda; class Insecta; order Lepidoptera; family Noctuidae; genus Standfussiana; species Standfussiana lucernea. The sequence goes on from OZ059805.1 coordinate 8,824,631, forward strand.
CCTTTTGCACTGTACAGTAATAAAGGTTTCAGTTATACATGTAACTCAAATTAAAGCACTTGACTTAGGAGTGTCTTCTGTGTTGCAGATTAGATGACAAATAACTTAAACTAGGGTTGTAAGCGGTTACTTTTAAGTCATCTGCCAGACGATTTCCTAAGCTGGTCTTATAATGTTAATCATCTCTGAAAATAATGACGGGCCAGAGGTAGATGGAAATATAGTTAAAATCGGTGACATGCCCTAAATATTGTGTCACATGCCATTCCTGATGTAGGGTTATTAATATTCTATTATTTCCCTATTTTTCAATCATCTTAATTTGTAAATTTTTCAGTGTTAATTTGTCATGTCCTTTATTTTACTTTAATACTCTTTAGATATTAATTTGTTTTGTTGTTTGTCCATGTGTTTTAAATAAATATTTGTTTTAACACTTTAAACCTTACATGTTTTGTTATTTTTAGAAATAAATAAACTGTAACTACGTATTCCAGAAAACTTGGTTTACTGAATTTATCCTCATGTTCAACCAATGTTTGCTGTAAACTTAATTATGTGTTATAGTTTCCTCAAATTATTTGTAAGTTTCAAGGGTTTTAAATAAGCTCATACCGTTGAATAAAGAGTTTGCTATTGCTCCACATGGTGCCACAGGTTTTTGCTTTCCATCTTCGACTGCAAAAGCAAACGGCAAGCAGTCAGATGAAGGTGTCAATGACAGGCGGCCAAGAAGTTGAGAGTCATCCCTGTAAAACAATAATATTATACAGATACTTATTGAGTAGATGTATTTCTTATTTCGTTATTAATTGACTGAGTGTGTTAGTGTCACAGGATAATTAGTTTTTCTTTTACAAAAATCCCAGGTTTTTTTTTAAAGAGTTGTATTGTATCCTATAGCGGGCTGGTGTCCGCAACTCTACGTCCAAAGTGCATATTTTGTTTTTTTAAAGAGTTTAGGAAGACTGGATTATATGAAACAATCATAATAATGAGAGTTAATGTCAGGATTTTTGCAAACTACCAGCTTGTCTAAGGTAACCCTTAAACAGTCCCACAAACAACGGCAATGACCATGAACGCTGGTATTAATGTTATACACTAACATATTAAAACAAACAGCTATACATAATTCAAGCATGACTGTCATTGTTCTGATCAGTAGGAATAAAAAGGTTATGAATTGACTCTTAGATTAACCAATGAGCAGTTTCCAATGGTCCCTCTTTTAGTGAACACTGTATTAACTCATATACTTTCAAAAATCAATCATAGTTTCCAATAGCCTGGTCCTCTGCAAAAACCTTAGATATTTAAAGAGAAAAAAAAGCATGAAATTTTTTCCTGTGATTGAAGTGCATTAAAATGGTTTTGTAATTACCTAGATTTGACATATCGTCGATGATTTTGGTAGTAGTTGCTAAGTCCATAATAGAAGTACACATCTCCTTTGAAATCCTCAGTTAAGTTAAATGCGATGTGGCAAATGCATTCATCCATAGAGTTCTGTTTAATGTAGTCCGCACAAGTGATGTTTTCACCGTCTTTCATGCAATGTGTATAGTCTATTACATGTTCTTTGACCTAAAAGTAAATCACATACTTATACATAATATTTCGGTACCCAATAATTTAGCTTTTACTTACTACATAACACATATTAGGAGATAAAAATAAGTAACAAAACTGCAAAGTCCCGAGCCAGTGGGAAGGAAGTTATCAGCAACCATTTAATTTAACAATGTTATTGCCATAGACTTCAGGTTCAGTATTCCCATAAAAAAACCCTTAACTCTTTGTAATCACCGCTACAAAGACTGACAATATATTAAACATACGGTGAATAATTCGACAAGTTATTAGTAAAAAATTAGGGCGCACCTCATCAGAGAAATAAAGTAGGCCTATACCGACAGGTATGAAAGCAATGCCAATCACGAAGAACGTTGGCAGCACCGTCCCCGCAGTTAGAATCGGCTGCCAAGCAGGCAAGCGCTGTTGTTTGAACGCAGACTCTACAATCAAAACAGTAATTGAGTCAGTCAAATTCCCCAATCGATATCACAAGGCCATTTTATAGGTGTGCCAATGAAACAATACCAGCAGGACGTCTGGATTTCACATTGTGATCGGACGCTTCGCTGGAAGTCGCCATCGTATCCAACTTCAAGACTTTCGTAAGTAATTCAAGCTAAAATTAAAAATTACGAACACATCACACAAATCACTAAAATTTCCTTTACCAGTGTTACCAACTATGTAAAAATATTTTCCCCGTCCGAATGTAACATAAATATGACATAAATGTCAACTTCATTAGTAATTCATCTTAAGTTTATCAACTTATTCAGAGTATTGAAAGTTTGAAAAAGTGTCACAATAATCATGTTAAAGCAAATGACGTAAGAAATACTTTGAATTACCATTTACACATATCATTCATTTAAACATATCTTTGCATTGTGTAGATTCAATCACTTAGTATTATATAATTGCATAGCACATGTGTGAGTTCTATGTACGATAAAGCTACCATTTACATCTTATAATGACTCGAATTTACCCTGGCGGTTGAGAGAATGTCATGCTCACTCAAATGTCTCGCTGATGGTGGCGCGTGTGTCGGGTCGTTTAGTTCCCTCCAAAATGGTTGAGTTGAATGATGGCTGATCCATGCGTCATGTTCGTGAACGGGCGCTGTCAGTAGGGACTGGTCATCTCGCAGCTGCCATGGATTATTGTGTTTTTGAATTGTTAATTTTATCTTTTTACTCTGGACGCTCTTACTCGCACGTCTTTCTACATCGTTCTCACATATATGTTTAATCTCGACATGAATGATGTTACCGAGACTTTGTAACAACATAATAATTTAAAAGAGTGTCCATGGAGTTTCTTGCCCGTTCTTCTCCATAGAGATCTACACTTTCGAATGGGCAACTACAGTACTTTCACAAGTTATTATGCCCGGTGACTGGGACTGTAGCTTAGTTTTTTTTTTTGTGTTTTGACATTCAAAAGTGCCTGTAATGGTCTAATTGAAATAAATGCTTTGAGTTTGAGTTTTTTTGAGTTTACCTTCAACAAAGGCTGCGAATATTGCCACCAACTTTAGTTGGTAAAATAAAATAATAATGGTAGCAACATACGTGTTGGTTATGTCAATGCGGAAATGTCATAGTCATGTTGCAAGCAACAAAAAATTAAGTTGCAAACAAGTATAAGATTAATTTGCATTTCGCAAAAACTTATCTCGCAACGGGCTTATGCCTCATCGAAGGAATATATTGAAGAGTTGAATCTACTATTGGTCTACATACAACCTTAAATAAATAAACGAAATTATTTGTCGAGCTCTACCAGCGGTTTAGGAACCAAACAGCTTGAGATCAGACTGCATGGCATCGATGCCTCGGAAGCTGGGTAGGCCTTTCCTGTGGGACGCATCTGTATCGACACCCTTGAACCATCTGGTGTTGCAAGCACAGCGGGCTGTGCGGGCGCTGCTGCTGCCGAGACCCTCGAGTGGCGCAAATACTGTTAACATGGCCATGGGCGTCGCCAGTGGGGGCAGCTGCACTCCCCCACCCCACCAGAGGCTCAGAATAGAAGTTTTCCTGCTTGATGGATGTCACAGAATTAGCACCTATAAGTACGTAATAAATAGTAGCGTACAGTAGAGCCACACACCCACGATTTTATTTTTTATGCCAATCATGCGCCTCTGAGTTTAGGCATTTATGTCGTACATAGGGTTGCAAAAAATGAGCATGTGGACATCTTGATCTGAAATTACATTATATCTGAATTAATATGAGGCATTATGTTAAAATTTTGGTGCTTGCTTCGCTCGCTCTTGCGTGCGTTTATCCGTTTTGCCGGTGTATGTATGTTTATAAAAGTTTAATTCACGTTTTAAGAAATGTATGGACCAAGTTCCATATTTTTAACTAATTGCCCTATAAGTTTCAATTTGTCTTGCAAGGATTAAAAAAAATGGGCCCTCAGTGATAATGCACAAGCTTTTACATATTACTACTTATATTTCCGTGTGAACTTGTCACAAGAAACCCCAAGCTATCAGAGTCAGAGTGCAAAAAAATCGAGCTCGCTCTCGCATTTTACAAGAGGGCTCCTTTAATCCGAAGTGGCTCTTATTGGTTAAATACGGCCCTGGTCAAGGGTGTCACCAGCTTTTTACCCTATCCTGAACAGGTTAGAATTGTTTTGAGTCTTCATACAGAAGTTACTTGATCGACTTACAGACCAGGTCAAGCTCTTAGTGGAAGCAAGCTGCAAGAGAAAGCGAAGCAAGCTCGAAAAATTATTTACACTTTGCCTTGGACAGGTTAGAATTGTTCCGATCCTTCATACAAGAGTTACCTGGTCAACTTTTAGACAAAGTCCAGACTCAAGAGAAAGTAGTCTCCAAGAGCTCAAAAAAGCGAGCTCAAAAAATTTTACACACTATCTTGAACAGTTTAGAATTGTTTCGAGCGCGCCTCCTATTGAGGAAATCTCTCATGGACTGGTCGACACTTCGCGTGGGTTATTTAGATAGAACACATGATTCATAAAATACATTTAATTTTCCATAACAATATCCAAAAAGCGTGTACGAGTATATTCTTATCGAACGTGGTTACAAAAGTCACAGGTAAATATAGAATAATCACAAAAAAAAGTAGAACACAAAGCATATAGGTATGTGGCATGCATTGTGATTCGTTACCTCCGCCGGGTAGTTATTTGTAGAAGGATTCCTTGGCCGGTCTAGTGAAAGATATTTCCGAGTAATAGGACAAATAGAGATGAGAAAGGTGCGGGCGGGAGTGGGCGGAAACATAATTTAGAGGAAACACAGAAAACAGACATAAAAGGGTACCTAACAGTTAAAAAGTCAAAGAAAGGATGGAAAATAAAAAAAAAATAGATAATATGCTTTTATGTATTTCGGTACAATTAATAAATAATTTAATTTGCTTAAAAATAGGTACGCCAACAGTAGACAATATATTTTACATTTTTACATAAGCTTAGTTTTTGTTTACCCCAAACCACTTGGGATCATTTGACTCATCATTTTGGAACTACTATTACTACGAGACCAACCCTGAAAATATCAGTCGTCGCTTACATTTGTGTTCACATGAATCGTCAAAATGTAGGGAACGGTAATTTTATTCCGCAATTACAAGATAGATAGAAGGCAAAATTATTCACAGTAAATTATGTTACAAAAATAACGTTGTACATACATATATCAGAAAGGTGTGGTCATTGGTACAGAAATCGAGCTGAACAAAAAAAAAATCGAACTGACACTTTCTTCATGGGACCAACTTCGTAAGCACGAAAAAATAATCAGCTGTATTACAAATGTATATATTATATAACATTAGGGTCGAGTAGGCTTATTTAAGTTTCTTTGGGAGAGTTTCTTTGGGAGAGTTTTTTTTCGATAACGGTTCCATGGGAAAAGTTGTTTAGTTTGATGATCTTTCATGGTTATTTGAAATGACAAAACATAGAAGCGAAAAAATCTAAATCTTTCACTGCAAAGCTGGAAATAAAAAGTAAATATAGGTACAAACTAAAATACGGCTTTTACTTAAATCTAAATAAGGACTCAAAACTGACATTCTAACACAAATACATATCAGTAGGTATTTTAAATACAAATGATATACACACTTAACTTACATAATAGCATACTTTGTTCGACATTGGCTATTCAATTGATAACTTATTATAAAACATATCGGAATAGGTGTTTATTTGCCTAAACTTTTAGGAAGTAACACGTCGATAATAGCTCCATATTTATGTATAATCCCAGTAATAAAACTATGAAATTAGAGGGAGGTATTATCCACGTGTTCTAACCTCCTTGAAGTTTGGGCAAATAAACTTTACCTAGGTATTTTCAATGTTCATAGTCATATCAGTTCTGTAACATCAGTGTCTGTCTCACTATTACGCCTACATCCGAATTATAATATAAGTAGGTAGGTACAGATTATAATGAATGGAATTTACCTGGATAGACAAATTACCGTACCGTTTCAGGACATTTACTTTATGGCACAATAAGAGAAAAATTGGAATGCAAGTTGTTGATTCTCATTTAAGAACTTTTTTTTTGTTTATTTTCTTTCTTTCTGTTATAGTACGCAGAACGACCAATCACACATATTAACCAGTTTATGCGGTTCTCTCATTCTACGGGAAATCTATACAAACCGAGGTAATGTTGTAGTGTAAATGTATGGCTTGATCAGTCGCCGCGTGTACCTACACCCCCGGTTTGTTGTAGATGCTTTGTAAAATTTTACCACATTTATTTGTTCAGCTAATACATTCCAAAAATATTCTTACTGTAAATGCAACCAGGTAGCCTACAATGACGTGTTAAAGAAGGAATGTTTTAGTATTGTTCCAGTTTGGGAAAGAGATGGCGCTAGACATCCTGTATAGCTCTGTCTCTTTAACACACTGGAATGACATTAAAACATTCCTGCTTTAAGACGTCATGGTAGGCCAACAGTACGACCAATGTTGGCCGAAATTTGATCGGGACACATGGTTGTGCCTTTACACCATATTTAAGAAGACCCTACATGGGGAAGAATTGAAGGCTATGGATGAGACCTTTGCCTAGCAGTGTGGTCGGAGAGCCTAGATTTTTTCAGCAAGCATATTTATTATGAAGACTTTATAGCTGAGTAAGTAGGGCGTGGTCAGGGACCGATAACATTTTACTACAAATAGTTTCTTCATTCTTCAGATTTAGTGAAAGGCAATACCTTGGAAAGTTTTTCCTGTTTAAGTCATTTTAGGTCAAGCCTTGATTTCTATCATTAGCCTGTTGATTTCTATAAATCAACGTTGCTGAACAGCCCGTTGTTAGTTTTTGGCCATTTTTGAAAATTGAAAGTGGACCCCTGCACGAATCTTTTCGTAGTATATTTTTATTTCTGTTCGCTCATCACGCCCTACCTACTCAGTTATTAGGTATGAAACTTAATAGACAAGTAGGTAATGAATGCTGAATATGCTAGCTGAAAAACCTTCTGGGGCCCCCCTACCAGTGGGACAATACAGGTTCACAAAAAAAAAACAGCCTTTATGTATCACTCCAGGCTATTTTTCAACACAGTTATACAGATTTAGCGACACCGACGCACAGACTTTAACCATGAGTTCAGCACATGAATTTAGATCCTCCAGCGTCAAATATTTTCGTTGGTTATAACAAATAAAAACAGGTGACCGTTTTATTTATAACCGACGATTTTTTTTTTAAATTATGTGCGAGTGCCGCAAAGCGAACTTTTTGTACTTATTTATATTCACTAAGCATTTTTTTTAGTTTCCGACCGAATTTCGACTTCAGGCCAAAGCCGAAAGTTGAATAACCCATAGAAATTTGAAATAACATACACTTTAAAAAAAAATATTAAAAGTTATGTTGACTGCTTCTTCAGCGGCCAGTCAGCGCAACAGCGCAACACAATGTGACCCCTGCCCCCGCACTTCGTCTCTTCCATCGAGAAATTCTCGCGCAGTTGTAACATTACGCTCAATTTCGGCGCTTGCTAGAAACCTTCAGCCGAAGCTGCTTTTATTGGCCGAAGCCGAAGATTCGGTCGGACACAATTTTTTTCGTTATTTACCATGCTATGCGATTAAGCTTTGGGTAATATGTGATAACAATATAATGCTAACACTGTTTTAAGCTTTCACGGTTTATAACTGAACTTACACTATCACTTACGGGATATCTTCCGCGATTAATGTTTATATTGAGCTCCCGATATTTCGACGCTGTTGCAAGCGCCATGATCACGAGACGACTGTTTATATCGGGAGCTCAATATAAACATTAATCGCGGAAGATATCCCGTAAGTGATAGTGTAAGTTCAATTTAATGCTAGTCCACAAAATGCAGACCACAGTTGAATGGTCCGCGCGCCTGCCCTCCGACACTCTACCAGCCAGGGATGCAAACCAGCACAGTTTTCAAAAAAGCTAGATTTTTGCTGGATTGACTTCAATCGTACAGGATTCCATTTGGATCCCGAATAAGTATGTCAGTTTTTTGCAATAATCAAATATTTATTTAAAATGACTAAAATCAACAACACCTTGCTGTACATACCTTATTGACTGATTATTACTGTTCTTCGGATACTTATTTATTATTAAAAAGTCCAAAATTTAAAACAAAAAAAAATCCCAGTATTTATTTGGTAGTACTTTGTACTCCTAATTAGCTAAAATTATTTTTAATATTTATCTGAGGTAGTTGCGGTAGCGAGACGGTTGATAGAAAATGGAAGAAAAAAACGTGTTGCGCCGGCCCCAAGTAACATGGGACAAAGGCAGGAAGATGATGATTTATCTGAGGTAGTTGGTGAGTCTTTTAGTTATGGAGTCATTGTAAAATCAATCAAGTACCTAGCCTAGTGTAACAAATGTAGAAATATCAAAAATAGATCACTTCTCTTTGCTAGCAGATCCGCAAGATGTTGCGGGACACAGATTTGCTGGATTGCAATCCCTACAACCAGCTTATTAATAATACAGCGGTCATGTAGGAGACCAGACTCGCCAGATAAAGTTAGAAACTAGTTATTTTATGTAAAGAAACCAATAAATAATATAGTTACTTATAATTAAATATAATATTATAGGTACAATTAATTACAAATTGTAGTCCGATCAGAGTCACCCAACTAGGTGGCTAACTAACGAATTGGGCACCGAAGTAGAGGAATTTCTTGGCACCCTATAGCCATATGATGCAGTATTAGAAAGAGCTGTTCTAGAAGAACATTTGCTGCTAACAAAACTTTTTCTTATTCGTAGCCCGTTCGGAGTTATTGACGTAAATATTATGTAGGTGACTAGTTGGGCACCCTCAGATTATAGAAACGAACAGACATGACGTATTATTTATTTGAATTATGACGTTTAATCTATGTTTAACTTTGTGATTCATTGACATTCTCGCCTCTAAACAGCTACAAGATAACACAAAATGACAGATTTGTTTCTATAATCTGAGTGAAACTTTGAACGGAAGACAGTTTGTTTCGAGACATTCGCACCATTAAACCGAGTCGATACCGGAGGTAGGTGCGGTGCAGGGAGGTCCGGAGACGTTTAGCGAGAGCTCAGCCAATCGCGAGCCGATGGGCGTCGATACCCCCCTCCCGCACCGCGCAGGTACCTCCAGCACCATCTCAGAAGAACGGTAGTATTCTTCTTAACCCATAGAGCTAAGTTACGCAGCCCTACGCAGGTTACAATCGTGCAAATAAGCGCTTACGTCAAACAGTGCAAAACATGAATCCTCGCTCGCACATCTAACTACGAATTGCTATCTTAAGGCGATCCCTAACCGGAGCATTAGCCTGTAATGTAACATAGCCAAGATACGATTTGGAACATTACGTTACAAATAGACGCTCACGGTGAGGGCGCATTCGCCTGTAATTTAACAATCCAAGATTAGATTTTGTACAGAAACAAGTGATTGTTACAAATTACGCAATCGAGGCGAACCGAGCATTACAGTCTGCACTGCTCGGTTCGCCTCACTCATTGGTGTTAATCCTGGAATCTGCGCCTTATTCATAGCGCCAGTTGGTTTTATATATTCTCCTAAATAATATCAGCCCGGCTAAAACAACGCAAAGCGGACCGATGATCACCAAGAAGATACCAAAGCCGAATTTTACTGGATGATCGATCTTCTTCTTAGAGCTAATAATAACTTTCCGCGGACCGTTGTAGCGTGATGTTGGGTATGCTGTAAAAAAACGAAAAAATAATGTTAACAAAAATATCATCAGTCATTTATCATTTGCCTAGCATTTTCCCAACTATGTTATTATTAGGTACTCTACTTAAAATACCTCCAGGACTCCGTACTATTTAATATATCCATCAGTACAATGTTTTGAGTGCATTAACATTGAGTCCTACAATAAACCGTGATTTTTACCCCCCAAAAACATAGACGTTTTCCTCAAAAAAAATCTAAGTTACTTAGTTTGATGTTTGTTGACGGCTTCGTGAAGGGTCCGTTTACATTGTAAACTTTACACCTTGTTTAGAGTTAAAAAATACGTTAACAAAAGAACGAAAGAGACAAAGACCAAAAAAATGCTACGAGTAATAGTGAATTGAGTCATGTGTTTACTGGCAACGCCTGCTACACGAATAAGTATGTAGTGTCAACTAATTTGACCTTAACAGTCGTCGAATTAAAAACAATATCCATTCAGTCCAGTCATCCGTTATTCAGAGAAACGGGATAAGCGAGATTTTTGTATAAACCTGTATTCTGGCACTCTAAATGTTGTCTCAAAAGGTCACGTGTGCGTCCTTGGATATTCAAGGTCAAAGGTCGCTAAAATTGGTATTGGCTTTTATGACAAAAGATGTAGAGCATAAAATTTGAAACAAATTTTGTTCCAAATATTTTTTCATGCGCTTAACCGTTTTTTAAATAGAGCGCGGAGAACGCGCTGCACTCAGTCATACATACTGCAATGTCACCCGTGTGTGTCACTATTGAAGAGATATTATTATATATTTCATTTCGTTTGCCAATGTACAGACGCCAACACATCAAGCTTTAACCTGTCAAATTTCTTTAATAGATTTTCAACTTCATCGTTAAAGAATTAGGTTGAGGTTCAAGGTTGATAGGGAGAATTTGACAGTTTCGGGTAGCTTGATGTGCTGGCGTACAATAGTTCAATCCAGAAGCTCGAAAAAGTGACGTCACGCGTTTTATGAAAAACTGGCTTCGGAATTTTGGCTCTACTCGTATATAAATAGATAAGAAAAAATTGGGAAAAGGGAAACCGCTATTACTATACTAATAACTATTCCCCACCACTTACTAAGTAAAAGTTGTCGAAGTCTTTCAGTTTCTTAGAATAAGCACGCTAAAGTTGGCCGTTTAACGTAAAAATCAAAATCGAAATAGGCCTCTTAAGGAAAAACACGAGCGAAAAACTTGAAACTAATGAAGTCGTTTACCATGGTGGCTTTTAGTGGTGGCTTTTAGTGGTACCTACCTACTGATAATATTTAACTGTGGTTATGAATAATAATATTATATTATGTTATCCGGGAAGTGAACAATAATTTCATATTGACACAAATATGTTAATAGAAATTATAGCGATCTTCACGACATTTTTTCTGATTCCTCCGCATCGCACGCCAATCATCACACAACTTTTCAGTCACCGGTGGCGCTTTTCTGACTTCCTGTTATCTACTAAAGATTTTCTACAATATTAGCCGTTAAATAGCCGATGAGAATTTTATATGGAGGTTTGTCACTTTTGCCGATGGGTACTTCTATTTGAGGCACGGCTTGCATTATACACAGGCTTAGTGGCGATACTTTCATAGAAGCCTACAAGCTTGGGTTGCCCTTATAACCCTACTTATCTTCATGATGTTATGGTTTCTAAACAGTCGCTTGCCTTATGGACTTGCCGTATTTGGCTTCTGGGCACGACACTGACAGGCCTCCTCCTCTATTAGTGAGGATAGGCCAAAATCCAACACGTGAGGTGTTGGATTTTGGCCTATCCCCAGTGTGTGTTGGTGAATACCTACCGATTCTTTGGTTCTATGATGTGGTTGACACTGGGTATGCCAAATCTTAACATTTACACAAAAAAATCTTAATATTTAGTAAAATTTCATATTCATATATTTATTGTTATATTGCTCTTTATCGGCTTTTGATTAACAAATGTAATGTGCTAGGTATTCGTGTAACATTAACCTTTTGACCGCCACGGTCGGCTATACCCGACAAATGAAAAAGTGCCCAACACGTCACCGCAGGCTCTAGCCGACAAGAAAACGTCATTTTTCAAGTAGTTTTCATCTGTCGGCTATAGCCGACCGTGGCGGTCAAAAGGTTAACGTTATCAGAGTATTATTTTGGTGATAACGTTGTGCATATATTAGCCGTTATTGAAATCGGTTAATATTATTAATTCCCTTGTTGGAGCCTTTGTATTGGTTGAACCAGTGACATAGGTACTGATATAAAATACTATTGTCATAATAACATATGGCGGAGTGTGAAACAATTTTTACGAATTAGTACCCATAAACAGCGCAAACCAGCCAGCAGAGTGATAATAAGATATGGCCCGAATATGTAAATAAAGCTACTATCAGAATTACAACATACTTCTCCATTAGTCAAGTCTCAGTATCACCTCCTTTCTAGCCATATCATCATTCATAAAGTCGTTTTTTTTGTCAATTAAAAGTCTTCATACGGGGTGAAAGGGACACCGACGCGAAAACGGAAACCACATACTCGGTACAGTCGGTTATTTAAAAAAAAACAGCTGTTCCATACATGTTGACCGTGTAGGTATTGCACATTTGTAGGAAACATCTGATTTTGTTTTTTAAATAACCAGCGAAAATTTTCTATGTGGGCGGGCGTATTTAGAATGATGTACTGAGTATGTGGTTTCCGTTTTCGCGTTAGTGTCCTTCCACTCCGTATAGTCCGTCCACATTCATACTTCAAACTTTCCTCACGTCATTTTCCTCATTATAAATTCATACCATGACGGCCGATAAAGGAATGAATTGAATAACATTTATATTATCCTCATTGTGGACTGGAGTTAGGTTACGAGGATAGATTTCCATGACGAAATCGGTAATTTTTGCATTTGACAATGAAAGAAAGAAAGTATACAAACCATATGTAGCCCGCAGTGTGTAATTGGCTGATGGAACTCCGTGCTCATAGGGTCCTGTGTGATTAACACGCCAAGCTGGTTTACGTTTTAATTCCGTGTTCATCCATATTATAAAAGCCTCATTCTGTAACAACGTTTATTTTAATTGGCAGATGATGATGATGATATTTTACGTTTTGACGTCATTGTCATAAAGTTAATTTTTACACATTCTGGCAGTTTGTGAGTAACAAAATAGATTTTTACGCGAGAATAATAATTTTACTGTATAAATATTGTATCTGTCATGCTGCCAAATTCATAATCACATATCAGTATAAACCGATAGCAGATTTGTTGGAATCCAAAATAAACATACCTGAAATCCATTATTTTCGGGTATTTTAGTATCCAACTCCCACACATTCTTCTGCCAGTTTTTTGGTTTCGCAAAGTCTTTAAATACTGAAACAATATATTAAATCTATTTTTAAACCTGCACACAAGATATGTTACGTTCATAGTTATCGAAGTTTAAAATTTGGTCGCGCTGTAGAGTTTTAAGTAACCTAACACGAAGCGGATGGTGGGGTCTTAGTTCGCTCGTTTCACTCGCTGCCTAGACTCCGCCATCCCCTTCGAACCTACCCTGTCCGAGTCAAGATGCCCCAAGTCCCAAGCTCGCTTCGCTAGCTCTTGCATCAAATATAATACTTTATTTCACTAGATTAGTCTAGTAAGATAGTTATAAATCGCTGTCATGCTACTATCTTCCGCGATATAGCTATATCCCTAGAGATATGACTATTTCACGGCTATAACTATGTTACTGCGGCATATGCATGTATAATATTGTTATTTTATGGATGGTGGATACTACTTTTTGTACGTGGTATAGTAAAATTCTACAACTCGTGGCATGCACTAACATGTATTGCATATTTTGTTGCAGCAGATTGCGTGGCGCGCTTGGCCAAACGGCTAGGGGATTTCTGAAAAATTTAACGCGCCTGTCACGTGTTCGATATCATCGCGTAAAAACTCAGCTATTATGGCTTTATTGCATAGGTGGTGGAGGATTTGTGCGCGGTTGATGGCAATAGGCTCGCCCCCTATTACATGGGACTTGAAACATAACTAGCGAAATGTGGGTGTACTAATCGGTACACCTCTGCCTAATCCTTCAGGGATTACAGGCGTAATGTATGGATGTGTTCATAAAATGTATGGGGCAGCTTTCTTTGCGACTTCAGGGTTGATCCCATAGTAAGCATTGTTTATAATTGTTATTAGGTACAACGACCCTTTTACAGAAACAACTTGATAGAAATGTGATTAAGAATACCAACCTTCTGAAAGGTTTTGCCCAGGTGGATTTTTGAAGTTTTTCTTCTCGTCTTCTGATATTAAACCAACACGGATATTCAACAAATATTCGTTGTTCGTTTGTAAAGTAAATGTATCTGTAAGAAAACAATAACCGTTTTAAATCATCGTCTAGTACAATGGAAACGAAAACTTTTTACAATCGCTTATTGCTAGAAAGAAGAAAAAGATCATAGCCTGTCATTTTGATTCGACAAATATGTTGTAGATAGATAGATAGAGAAGAATTACTTGACAATTAGCCATGGAGCCATACACATACACACCTGAAGGCGGGTTTATTGTTACATAATTATAGCGACTCCTCCGTCACTCGGAAAACACGTTAAGAGCGTGTACGCCGTACGGCATTTCATATAAATTTTCAAGTCCTTATTTTTCGATATAACTGAACCGATTTTAATGAAAAAACATTTTCGCAAAATTGTGTTACAGTTAAATTAGACCGATTTTAATTTTTCCATAGAAACAGAAATTTACAATTATCTTTTTTTAAATAAGACATTTCGAAAAATTTTCACTAACTTTTTAGACCTATGTATCCTGCTTATGTGTGTGAAGTTTCATTAAAATCGGTTCAGTCGTTTCGAAAAATAAGGACTTGATAATTTGTATGAATTACCGTACGGCGTACACGCTCTTAAGCAATTGGTCCCCGGCTGTCATTTTTTTCATCTTTGACAGTCAAGTTTTACAGGTAGTCAGTGACCCGAAAATCTGAGAACCAGACTTACCAAGCGATATCGTATAACCCAGTAAGTGGTTTGTGGCAGTCAGATAGGCAGCCGCTCGATCTAAAATACTGGTATTCAGCTGAATCCGGTTAGACTGGAAGCCCATCCAACAATTGTTGGGAAAAAGGCTAGGGAGATGGTGATGACGTTTGTCTGCTTCCAACAAGTACCTTCTCCTCACGATAGTCCGCCGCTTCACAGCTTCACACGGCATCAAGGCTGTGTCACCCATCACAGACGGCACCATCTGCAATTGTCACCTGAGCATCCACCTCTACCTGCTGTCCCGAACGCATCACCACCGAGCGCCATCGTGTCCATCGCGAACTGATAATCATTACAGGTCTTGAGACGATGTGGAATTTGTAACTACGATTGATATGTATTGAATTGCAGCGCCAACATGATGTCTCAAGTTACGTTGGTCATGTAAAGAACACCTAAAGGAGTTAGTGTACCGTTGAACATGGCGTCGGCTAGCTCCCCGCATGGTGCTATTGGCTTGATGACCCCGGAAGTGTTGGTGTAAGTGTATAAACCGCAGCTAACCGATGGCGTCGCGGACAGATGGCCGGCCAGTTGCTTGTTGTCCCTGTCAACGTGAATGTTGATATAAGTAACACATTGTGAAAAACTCATACTTCATCTCATACGAAGAAAGATCATTGATTATCACGCTCGCTAGGTGGATTACCAAGGGTCCGTTTCCATCAAGAGGCAAATTCCTTGCACACTTTATTGGTGTGTAAAATTGGGCGCACGCACATCCAACAGCGTGCGCAACGGGGCACATTGTCTACGTCGAATTTTATATAAAGGCTACTAAAGGTTTTTTTTCCCTTGTTGGAAACGGATTAACGCGTCATCGCTGCATTCCCCAGAACATCAAGATTATCTTTTAAAAGTGTTTCGTGGTATTTCTTTCCAATTTGGTAACCGAAATAAAAAACAAAATGGTTTATCCCAAACGAAATGTATCAGGAAATTAGGTAGGTAAATATTATTTAACACACAACTTGATAACATGAATCGCGTGACACATAATGCGATGATAACCTCTTTGTGCGAGGTTAACTTACTAATGAGCAGTTTTATTTTATTTTATATTAGTATTCCGTGCCAGAACTAACTAACTTCACCAGGTATCTACCTATTATATTGTATTGGGTGCCTACTACTGAATGCCGTTACATACACGACGTGGTACCTACTACCTATACATAATGTACTAAAATGCGTAATTAGTTATTTACATAATCATAGGCCATGAGTCACCATACATAACGGGAAAGATGCAAAAAATTTACACATTCGAGTCCATCCACTTTTCATAGAGCTTTTGAAAGATTTCGCAGACGATTTAACTTTATATTTACGATTTTTTCACTTTTTATATGACTTCATCATCTGCCTAGCCTTTTCCCAACTATTGGGGTCGGCTTCCTGTCTCACCGGATGCAGCTGAATACCAGTATACTTACTAAACCACTTTTTACACGATTTTTTACTTCGAATTACTTTTTAGCACATAAGTTGTATATACAGGGTGTAAGGGACACCAATCCGCAGACTGATGGGGTGAATTCAGTAAGTATATCATACTAAGATGACCGGTATAAGACATTATATTAGGAACGTTATGGGAATCCAATAAAACTTATTTGTTTTATTTCCTCATACGCAATGTATCGTTACCGTGGCAAAACGCACGTAACGCAAACGCACCTTTTTGTGAGTCATGTTTGCTGAGATCCTCTAATTTCTAAAGTAAGAGGAGGAACATTATGAAAAAATTTAGGTTTGTAGAACTTAAACAAAAAAACTTTCAACGAAAGTTGATTTGAATAAGATTTGATGTTTAGTTTTAGAGATATGGGACTATTTCGTCAAACTGCACCAGTAACTTTGTTTTTCATTAACATACTATGAAAACAAATTTAGTTATGCTCTTGGGTGTAAATTTACATATGAATGAGCGTTAAAAATATTATTATATTGTTTGGTTCTACGGAAGCCTGCGTGTGCGAGAACGACTCGCACTCGGCCGGTTTTTTTTTTAATTTTATTTGAATTATTTATGTACATAAATGGAGTGATGCGTACTTAGGATATAATTTTACATTGAAATAAAGGAAAGGTAACTGAAAAAACGCAAAAAAAAACCAAGAAAAATTCCGGTGGCATATGATTCAAAATAAGGAGCTGAATGCACCCTGTACGTATGCGGAGGGCTGTCCCTTACATCCTGTATTTTTGTAATGTTGTTTTATTGTCTGTATTTTTGTAATGCTGGTAAATTATATCCAAATTAAAATGGAACTAGGCAGGTCATATACACCGCATGTCGCATCAGAATTGGGCCAAAATATCTACAGATTGGGTTCCGAACAACAGGAATCGGCGACGCGGCAGGCCCAGAAGGAGATGACGTGATGAGCTGGAGGATTGGCCTGAAATAGCTCTAGAGAGAGAAGAATAGAAGAAAGGAAGGGAGGCCTTTGTCCTGCAGTGGGACACAACAGGCTCATAATAATATAGTTCGCACACTCGCCTGGCATCTCAATTCCAGTCATCCCTAGAGTCTGGGTCGTCACTACCACAGTTTTTAACAACAGGCGTGACCCACCTGCTCCAAAAGTCAGGTAGTCCTACGGCACCCAAGAATTATAGACAGATCACGTGTTTGTCGACGGTCTACAAACTCCTTAGATCCATTTTGAGAGTGAAAATTAACAAACACATCGACAATAATTCCATTATGTCGGCCCCTCAAAATGGATGTAGGAACGGATCCCATGGTACTAAGGAGCTACTCCTCATTGACATGGCCATTAGCCAACAAGTTCGTCGATCCCGCAAGGATTTGTCGACATATTGCATAGATTATAAGGCCTACGACTCGGTGCCACATACATGGCTCATGAGGGTGCCGGAGTTGTACAAGATAGATGCAACACGCGCCTTCCTTGAGTCGTGTATGGGGCAATGGAGGACGGCCCTTAATTGCCCCATACACGACGTATTATACTTTGTATCTGTGAAATGTCTAGGAATATACCAAATTGTCAATAATCCTGTATGTCTAAGCCTTACGTCTTGCCTTTATGACCTGGTCCTCAATCCAGCTTCAGGACCAGTGTAATATCACTCGAGCTCAAATCACACAAATACACAAAAAATAACCAGAGCCCGTATTCACTAACGCTTCGATTCGATTTCGATTCGGAAAGTCATGTCTATCTCGCTCGCTTTCGAAATGCCAAAAAGAGATAGACATACGACTTATCGAATCAAAGCGTTTGTGAACACGGAGCCAGACCACAATACTTCTTACCTAGATTGAGAATAATGGCTGAAAATCTGATCATAAGTATCCAACTCATAGAAAACAGTCACAGGCGCTTTCATTGTTTCATTTATTTCTACTTTTATATAACAAGAGCATTCTGTCCCGGTTTCGTTTAAAACATCCTTACATTTCTTTTCACTGTTGCTGCGTTTGCAATCAGTGTAATCTGTTACAATTTCATAGCCGTCGTACTGCAAAAAAAAGGGAAAATTTGGAGGATGCACATAGAACGCGAAAACTTAGCTTAAGCTAATGGAGAAAATTTAATAGTGTTGGAAATAACGTTTAAACCTTCCGAATACTAGATAAACTGCTTTACGGTTTGGCAGAAGTAATATTTGTCGTAAAATGATGTCACCGCTAGTAAACGCTTTTTCATTTTCGTTCATTGATTTCATTTGTGCTTAGAGGGCGGTTTGAGTCATTTATTATATTCTATTAAACATTTTAAGAACACAAATGTACAGAAGTGGACTCAATGCTATGGGCATTTTCTAGCAGTCAACATGCACGTGACATGATTGTATTAGAATTCAACCTGAACAGGCTTGGATTGCCTGCAAAAACTTTTGGATCATCTAATGCAAAAGTTTTTACTTTGATGTTATGGTTAGCTGGTTCTCTAGCTCTAGCTTGTCATTTTATAAGGAATTGTATTGTAGTAAAAATTATAAATAAACAGTGCTTACCGAAATATGATTAGATAGCAATATTGCTCCCACTATACAAAATACCACACCAAGTATTGCTATTCCTATCAAAATAATATTTGTGCGATTGCTTTTTTTTAAACCTTAAAAAAAAACAGAATGATTTAGCACCAATGTTGTTGTATATCAAACATAAAAAGCAAACAATGTTTCCATTCAGACTTCAGGCCCGCATGAGCTGCTGCTGTTGAGAAATTTCGACCCCCTTTTTTCCCGAACCGGCAATCGAACCCAGGGCCCCACGCTCAGCAGTCCACCACTATTACCACTGTTTCATCCCGTTCCTCTTTACATTGCTGGCATTTGGAAACAGAAGAGCCTTTGCCAAAGGCGAGAGCTAGTCACCACCACTTTATATCCCAAAGCCTAATGCAACCTTAAAAAGTTCTAAAAGTTACCAAAACTTCCATCCGAATTCATAGTTGATTGTTCACGTTTTCTGTTTATTTACTTTTGATCGAGATAAGGAGAAATATTTGCAGTTGATGGCCAATTCTCTTTCATGTCATATAGTTGAGATGAGAGCTCTGTGTAGATTTCGTTGAGTGACCTATACTGAAGCCTGAAACAAACCATACATTCAACAGAAATCATTTTATTTTTGGTAAAAAACCACCGAAGCTTATCTAACCTTCGCTTTGTTTTTTTTTCTACTAAACTAGCTGTTGCCAGCAAACTTCGTCCGCGTGAAATTATTATAAATATAATAGGTATTACTTCCTTATTTGAATCGGATTTAGATGACAATTTCAACGGATTTTTTTTTTGAACAAAACTGTAATTCTTTTTAACCGACTTCAAAAAAAGGAGGAGGTTCTCAATTTGGTTGTACGTTTTTTTTTTTTGTGTTTGTTATTCTAATACTTATAGCTTCATTACTCCTTATAACATCGGTCAAGCCATTTCGGAGAGTAACTGGAACCAGCACACGGACAGTTTTTTTTTAATAAATATTTTTTTCTTTGCAAGTTTGAGTACCGTATATACTTTCATATGCATTCAGAAAAAGCGGTTCCTTTGAAATCACAAACAGATGCTTCAATGTTATTTATTTGTATTAACGGTGTCACTTGGCCGTATCTCTGCTCAGTTTTTTGCTATAGTAAACTCCCTCGAGGTGTATTTTTTAATTCACCAAATTGCGAAAAACCATAGAGAAAAAAAAAAGCAAAGTTTCTTTCGGGTTTGATGGGATGGGATACCCCAAGTATTAAAAGGGAAAATCATGTGGCTGGTCTAACCTTGTTTTCAAGGAATACCTAATGAGGCCAATGTAATATTTAATGTCAAGGACAACAATCCAAAGGTCAAGGACGAACACTCAAAAACTCAAGTTAATTCCAAAATATGCTAAAATCATGCGATATTACCTTATAACAAGCTGTGAGATCAAGGACATTTTCGAGGTTAACTACAAAAGTTTCGAAGGTTATGGTGAAATTAGGAATAAAGTCAATGTTAAGGTAAATTTTGATAAAATTTTGTAATAAGATATAGTCGACTTTCTGTCTGCAGGGTTTAAAGTAACAAATGTAAACAGTAAAAAATTAAAAAAAAAATGACAAATGAAGGACACCTCACATGTAGACCCCTCCGAAACGAAAACAATTGCCACATATTCTTCACATCATAAACCTATCCCATTACAGAGTTTTTTGAACTGTGGCACCCTTGCAAAACTAAAGACTATGGAGATACGTTACCACCGCTACATTGTCTGCAGCAGTCAAAGGATTTTAAAATATTATTATTCCTTTTACCTAAAAAATTTAGGTTTTAGATTACCCTGCAGTTCGAAAATAATTTGCTTCTATATCTACGTTCTTCGCTTATTATATTCTTCGCTTTTATATCTTCTTTTAGTATGTCATCTATCTCGTTTCAACAGCAACCATAGGATACTCAGAGTGACACTCCAGACAAAGGAACCCAAGCATATTAGACCTTTCAAAGTTAAACCGAAACAAACTAACCTGGTAATGTCAAATGAAGAACTGAAAGAAAAACTACATACTACTTCAGAGAAATCACAGAAGAGTTAACTACCCAACAAAAATTCAATAAGTTAGAAAAGCTACTACAGTCAGAGAAACCTAATAAAATGATCAAATCACAAACTAGCGAAAGGTTGTCTGGAAAAACAATTAAACTATTACAAGACATGAGACTTAATAAGTTGTCACATCACTTTGAAAACTATAAGGAAAGAAATTGGCAAGCTCAGTAAGGAGATTAAAACAAGTATGAGGAAAGGCCGCCGATTATTAAGAATGAAAACACATCGCTAGAACAGACGGAGTTAAAAAAGCGATCAAGGAACTTACAGACAAAAAGGACTGGACACCGACTTTGAAAAACAAGGCAGGAACTATCAAAACAAAAAGGCCAGACATCATCTCTGTAGCTACAAAGCTCTATAAGGAGCTGTACTCGAAACAATACACAGAACAACCCACTGTAAAGTTAAATACAGAAGCGGTACCTAAAATACTACAAAGCGAAGTAGAGAGAGCTCTATTGTCACAAAAGAAAGATGAGGCCCCAGGGTCAGACAATATCAGTCACGAATTTCTTAGCCACGCCAAAGATATTATGATACCAATCCTCACTTACCTCTTTAATGATGTAATAGAATCCGATTACATTCCAGAACAATGGACCACCTCGACAATCATTCTATTACATAAAAAGGGAGACAAAAACGATATTGGGAACTACAGACTGATAAGTCTCATATCCAACATTTACAAGATCTTTGCAAAAATAATATTAAACCGAATAACTGGAGTCCTAGACAAGAACCAGCCAAGACAACAAGCAGGGTTTAGAAGTGGATTCTCAACAATGGACCAAATACGTGTTGTTAGACAGGTTTTCGAGAAGTAATATCAGATAACATTCTATTGTTGCTTTGTAGACTACTGCAAGGCATTTGACTCTCACGATCATTAAAAAATTTGGAAAGCTCTAAACAACCAAGGAGTAGACGGTAAATACACAAGATTAATTCAAAACATTTACAAGAACAGTACTGCTCGGGTGAAATTAGAGAATGAAGGAGAAGTGATTCAGATCCAAAGAGGGGTTCGGCAGGGCGACCTGCTTTCACCTAAACTCTTCTCGGCAGTCCTAGAGGACATGTTTAGAGGAATGGCGTGGGAGAAGTTTGGCCTGAATATAAACGGCGATAACTTAAACCATCTTCGATTCGCAGACAATCTAATTATTTTAATACCAATATATGAACAAAGATAGCGAAGGACCGGACAAGGTGGTGAGAGTTGGAGGAGGCCTTTGCCAAAAGGCAAACAGACAAGGAAACGGAAGATCAGATATAGAATAAGATTAAAATGTGTAACTATGTACAAGTCTGAATAAAAGGCTATTTTATTTTTATTTATTTTTACCTAAAAATAAAGTAGGAAGCTTCCAATTTTGTTTTTCAAAATAGCTCCTGCTTTGATGTACAGTTTATGTAGGTGTCGGCTTCATCAGGTCTTTATACACCCCGTAATTTTGACGTAACTACAACTATTCGTGCGAAGCCGGGGTGGAATGCTAGTAAGTTATACCACAGACAGTAATAACTGTCCCAACTCCCATATGTAAGTACCAAATAATGGATACCCTATTAGAAAGAGATGACATCCACTCTTGAAGTTCTCTCGCTCGGATTGCTTTTGGGTTGCATGTCATTATTTCAATTATTATGTATGTTTCTTGGTTGCTATAAATACGCGCATAGTGGGAAGGCCGCGCCTGAATGTCAGCCATTTTTTTGTCAATTTTTCACTAATATTATCGAGTCTTACCTGGATCTTTTAACACTAAAATGAAGCCTGTGATTTTACAATTATTTTGATATATAACACTAACCAAACATATAAACTGACGGCATTGTTTACATTAAAAATAGCACGCACCTCGCAAATTATATGACTGACAGTGACACCAAAACTGACAGAGTAGAATATGCAGAAAGTTTACATTGACACAAATGACACATCACTGGCCAATGTCAACACAATTTTTTTAAATTTTTGGAGTATTCCAGTACACGTTTGTGGCATTTATTGCATGACAAATGACATTACGTAATGAATTCTCAATGGGTTAAGCTGTCTAGCAAGGATCTAAATTGAAATATGTATGATTTGGAACGTTTACCAATGGTTGAAAACTAAGGTTGAAAATTCAACCATAGATCTACGCTGATATTCTCGATCGACGAAAATTTGAGACGAGGAAAAAAATTCGCCACTTGGCAACCCTTTATTATATGTCAAATGATTAATTCCAAAAAAAAGTTAGGCGAAGGTATGTTCGATACGTTTAGAATTCCTAAATAAAATAATATAATAAAAACCAAATCAAACGGAACAGTGCGGGAAGAACCTTTGACAACATTCTTTCACAGAAAGCAGTAAAATGTCCAGTGAAACAGCTAACAAGAATGTAAGTATTCATTTTCATACAATCACGACACAACGAAGCGTAGTCAAATAATGTTTATGTGACTTTAAACGAAATAGACGAGCTTGTTATGCATTTTATGAAGCGTATTGCAACAATATCCTGTTTTTGTTGATTTTCATATAATTTCAAAGCAGTTGGTATTGATATTTACGCCGTGAAAGTTTGTCAGTGTGAATGCGAACTGAATATTAACTTGGGCGAATGTGTCACAGACATTTTGTACATAACTGTGCCTGTTCGAGGTAACGAATGCCGATGTTTGAACGGTGTTCCACCTTATCAAGTCCTGTGATTAGAGAATATGTTGGTATGGTACTTATGTTAATTAGTCTTCGTCCTCAGAGTCTTGTTTATGTTTCTCATTTAAGTATGGAAAATCAAAGCTATTTTTAGGTGACTGTTGTGCTATTATTATCAATAAAATTATAATTTAGTCTTGGACCTCGTAATTACTTTATCACTGAGTACATTTACCAGTAAATTGAATCTTCATCAGGTTAAAGCTAACATATCATTAAAGTCAAATATATTGTTTTAAATGCTTTGCAAGTGACATTAACCCCTATAGTCAAGTTAAAGTAATTATTTGAGTTTAAGTAATTACTTAAGCATTTTTATGCAATATACAAGAATATGAATGAAGTAAGAACCATCAAAGAAAGCCAAGCTAACCTATAGTCAAGTTAAAGTAATTACTTGTGCATTTTTTTATGCAATATGCAAGAATTTAAACAAAGTAAGAACTGTCAAAGAAAGCAAACCTTTAACTTTTTCCAGTTCTAACATCAAGTAATCGCTTTGACTTGTTTATAGATATGAGTGTAAGAGTTTTAACTTCAAGCAATTACTAAACCCTAGAATAAAAATTGTATCTGTAATTACTTTTTCTCAAATAATCACTCTGACTTGTTTATAGATACAGGTGTAAATCTTAGGCTAGTAAAGTGATTACTTTGTCAACTATATATATACAAGACTGTAAGTTATAATTTTCTCTTTTGTTTCAGTTTTCCAACCTGGAAACTCCCGGGTACGTTGGGTTTGCCAACCTACCCAACCAGGTGCACCGGAAATCGGTGAAGAAGGGCTTTGAATTCACTCTTATGGTGGTTGGTGAGAGCGGACTGGGCAAGTCTACGCTTGTCAATTCATTGTTCCTGACTGACTTGTACCCTGAACGTGTTATACCAGACGCTATTGGTAAGTGTAATATCGGATCAATGTAACACTTCAATTATTGGTCAGTGAGAGTTGGCAAACAAACAGCCAGATAATGTAAGCAGAAAATGATTAGAAAAAAAATAGGTTATGGATGTTTATATGCAGAAGTGTAGCTTAAACTTGTGTGCCTATTATTGCATACTGCATGCTGCTGTGATAAAACTACAATTCTAGATCTATTTACTTTCCATTTATCCAACCATGTGAACATGGGGTTAAAGTTGAAAAACTTTTTATTAATTTTTGGGTGATTGCTTTTGTCAAATTACTCTTCATTGGCCCTTAATTTTATGACCCATGACTATTATTGCACATTATGATAAATTAATAGTAAGTATGACAAGGAAATACTATGAACAGAACTTATTAACATCCATTTTACCTGGTCTTATAATCTGTAGTCATAGTGTGTGCATAGTAATATGTAGATGTATATAGTAATAATGCATGTCAATCTGAATTTGATTCTGATAAAACGGAAACAGTGTTTTCAGCAAGAAGATGTAAATAGTGCAGAAATGTGGTAGTAAAAAAAAAACAGCTTTTTTTGTTAGTGTCTTGTTTGTAGAAATATTACAAATTCCGATGCCCAACGAGTAAAGAGTAGAGTGTTATTGTAATAATAATTAATTGAGAAAGCGAGAAACCTTGTTTTTAATTCAAGTAATGTAGAGGCCATAGTAAAACATATTTTTTTGTTTGGGACAAGCCCGCCACACTGTTCCCAAACCATTGTAACTCCTGAAAGCCAGAATCAACAGTGGCAACCACCAAAAAGCCGAGACAATGAAGCTCAACGAAGTCCCAGAGAAACGATTTAACTGTCTTGGATCCTGCAACAAAATTAAAAAAAAGAAACACGAAAGTAAAACGTATTGTGATAATTTCAGCTACCTCCTTATAATTTCGGCTGCTTGTTGCAGTTAAAAAGATACAGTCTATCACAATAGACAGAAACACATACCCAAAGAGGCAAAGACAGACAGAATATTTAAAAAACTACGAGACAAACAAATATTATATTAAACTACAAGAAAAAAATCTAGTGGGAAACAACAGGTTACAGGCAGCCATCAGTTGTCAGAACTGCTCCTGACAACAAATAAAATAATCAATATTCCCTTTCGGTAGAAATCCTAAAAAGAATAAGCTTTAAAGAGTGTAAAATTAATGCGGTATAACATTTACAGAGAAGACCAATCAGACTGTGAAACTGGATGCTTCGACGGTGGAGATCGAAGAGCGCGGAGTGAAGCTGCGCCTCACTGTGGTTGACACCCCTGGCTACGGCGACGCTATTGATAACACCGACTGTTTCCGGGTAACTTTATAATATTCATAATTTTTGTTTGGGCCCATAGAGCATGTCAAAGTCAAATATTTTTTTTCCTAATAGGCCATTAAAAGGCTTGTGAACAACAAACTTTAAAACACTTTGAAACAAAGTTCGTTGTTCACGAAGGACAAGAATGGGCAAGTAACTCCCGCGGTACTCTTTTATAATGTTTAACAATATTTTGTAAACATTAAAGATATTTAGAATCATAATATTATATGTGACGACGATGTAACTAATATAAAGTATTAAAAGTTGTGAAGTGTCAGAAAGGAAGTAATATAGAAGAAAATACTAATCTATGCGTGTTAATGGGATTTCACCATAATCCATCATCAAAAAAAAAAATCATCGGCAGCGTCTAGAGACGACAGAGGACCTAAAGCGATTTTTTACGCAATTATATATTCGATTGCATTAACGTATAACTTTAATTTCAAGTGACAATGATGAGAAACATAATATATTTAATTAAAGTTTACTGATGAAGTAGGTTTTGCCAGTGATTAAAACTCGCACTAGGCCTACGCTCCCACAATACCTACTAATATTCGTAAAATTCAGGTCGCTGAAAGTACAGACGCCAGCACATCAAGTTACAACAATCTGTCAAAGGACAGTGGGCAAAAATGTATGGGAGCTGGTCCCATTACCGACAAAGTTAAAACCACGGTAGTTTTGAAGACATTATTTCTCTCTTTAGTCATGCCAAAGCGCATAAAAATCTGTCCCAGGGTTATTGAGTTCTGTAATGTTAGTTTAGGTTAGTTCATGTAGGGTTTTACGGACGTGTGGACACGTATAAAACAGTTGAGATTAGGTGTCACTTTAGGTAAGTTTAGCATAACATTACATCACGCCTGTAATCCCCGAAGGGTTAGGCAAAGGTGTACACCCACATTTCGCCAGTTATGTTTAAGTCCCATGTGGGGCGAGCATATTGCCATCAACCGGGCACAAATCCAGACTCCGTGGCTGTTACTGATAAATTCCTGATAGAAAACCCCATAAACCCTTTGCCCGACCTGGGAATCGAATCCAGGACCTCATGCTCAGCAGTTGCGCTTGCGACCACTAGAGCAACGAGGAAATCAAGGTAGGTTAGCAATTACATTCTTCTTAGCGTGTCGATGGCAATCTAAATTGTGTCAGCCCAGAATTGAGCCACTAGTTTGGCGCCTGCAGTAGCGTCCATCAGTTCCTGTAGTGAACAACCATCAGGACACGCTGGGCACGATATTAAGTGCCCCATCGTTTGTGGAACAGCACCAAATTTACAGTCCAGGGCAGAGTCATTAATGAATCTCCACCTGAGTAGGTTTTCCTTGCTGCGACCAACCTGGGTCCGGAGTCTATTTAAAGACATCCAGGTCAGCCATGGCAACTCATGTCCAGGTGGGAGATTTTCAGCAGGTGGAACGAATGGGTCGGGTAAGGATGCACTACCTCGCCACAGCTTTAGTCTTTCCGTAGACCGCTCGCCAGTGAGTGGGGTGACACACTTCATAAAACTGTTTCGGCTTTCCAGCAATTACATTTATTAATATATAGATAGAAAAAGTTGTCAGGAAAACTTTGAATGTGAATGTGGATGGCTATACGAGTAAGGAAAGACCAAAGAACTGATGAATGGACTGTGTGGCTAGAAAGGGAATATCTACCGCGATGACGACTAATATAGAGGTATGGAAGAAAAAAATATGTTGCATCATCATTTGCCTAGCCTTTTACCAACTATGTTGGGGTCGGCTTCCAGTCTAACCGGATACAACTGAAAATCAGCGTTTTTCTTAGAGTGACTGCCTATCCTAATGATGATGACTCCAACAACCCAGTCAGTACTGGTTAATACCCGTTGGTACGACTGGCTGTCATACTTTCGTTCTTCTGACTACCTGTAACGACTGTCAGATTTACAATCGACAGCCGGGACTAACAGGTTAACGTGCTTTCCAAGGCACGGAGGAAACTCGGTATGTAATCGGTGGACAACCATCCATGGGCCAATCTAGGCAATCGCGGCTTATCCTGAAGATCGATCCGACCGGCTGTTATTTTTTAGCCACGAGCTCTTCAAAGAAAAATATATGTTGCGCCGACATCAAATAAATTGGGATAACAGCAGAAGAATGACGATTTACACAAAAAAGGCAATAACTGGTTCAAAGAAAAATGCTTTAGATGTACGTAGATCGGTTCCTCTAGGATAGATTTTGATGGCGCCATAATAAAAAAGATTCAGAATTATTTGCTCTTTTAAGTAATACACATTTAGTTGCTGGCGGTGCTGGGACCATTTCGGCCCACCCTCCTTTGTTTAATAAATTTTCGACTTTATCGTTAAAGAATTAGCTTACGTACGCCATTTGAGTCGTAGTGCGAGTTTTCGGTGACACGCTTGGTTAATATGAAAGCGATCAATCTGTTTTCAAATATCATGTCAACTTATTACGATTCTTTATTCGACGGCTTGGCGCTTAAATATATGGACATCTGTGGACTCGAAGTTCGCCTGGTTGCCAACCAGAGCTTTTCTTCGGTACAAAATATCTGCAATAATTATAATAGTTTTGTCTTATAAAAGACAATCCTATGTACACTCCGAATGCTGACTGGTTCCCTCAGTAATGGTTTCTTGAAGACAATAATGCAGGACGAAGCATTCCGTTGCAGTATTGTGCATTCCTTGCCGTATTGCGCTCGATCCAAATAGCGGAAAAGCCGCAATGGAGTTACTGCGCAAAACTTTCATAGTTTAAGGTCGAGGAGATAGACTGAAATGTATGCAGATTTAAGTGCAGGGCACGATAATACAGGCTGTTGATTTTGTAACCTGCATTTTTTTTTGGTTTTTCTTCTCGTCGCCGACATCGATGTCGTCATATTAAACGACAGCCCCTATTAAACCCATAGGTATTCAATTCGTGAAATGAAAAAAAAAATACAGACAAAAATGGACATAAAAAAAACGGAAATTGTGTTGTGTCTCACATAGATAGAATCACCCCTAAACAATGTATAACCAATAGCCAACAGTTTAAGCCAACAGTCAATAGTTGAATTGAAAAATTATCATACTTTCTACCACAAAGGTACTCGTACATTCTTTTCATACCTAAGCAAAAAGTGAACGTAACTCTGTGCGAAAAAATGTGGAATGTCCTTTGTTTGTTTACAGTCGATAATTCAATACATCGACGAACAATTTGAGCGGTTCCTGCGCGACGAGAGCGGGCTCAACCGACGTAACATCGTGGATAATCGTATACACTGCTGTTTCTACTTCATATCGCCGTTTGGACATGGGTAATTACTTACTTATACTATTCAGCGTAAGGGAACCGCTTTGACCTGAACTTTGAAACTTTTTTTCGTCCCAAAAAAAAAACACGCGACTGTCACATAACCAAATCGTGATTTTTTTCTTAACGGGGTGTTCGAACCTCAAGTGATTGAAGGATGAAACTTGATTTTACTGGTTTTTGACATCCATTCTCTTAGCAGTGGACATCGAAAGGGTGGCGGTGGAACCCATCATGGAAATTGGTTCAAAACTACGTTTCTATAGTCCTTTCACAATTCGTTTACGTCTGACAGCAGCAACCGAACAATAACCTTATTTTAATGAGTATAAAGATGACTGTCATTTGACAGACTTGTCATTGGCGGCAACCGAACACCAACCTTATGATACCCAATCAGAAGTAAACTAACTGTAAAGGACCTTATTTTCATCATCATCCTAGCCTTTCTCCAACTATGTTGGGGTCGGCTTCCAGTCTAACCGGATGCAGCTGAATACCAGTATTTTACAAGGAGCGACTGCCTATCTGACCTCCACAACCCAGTTATTACAGGGTAATACGATACCTTTTGTAAAACTGTTGGCAGACTTTCAGGCCACCGACTGCCTGTCACGACTGTCAAAGATCTACAAATGACAGCCGGGACCAACGGCTTAACGTGATTTCTGAGGCACGGCAGAAATTCGGTATTTAATAGGTGGTCACCCATCAACCAACCTAGGCAAGGGCCGCTTAACCTAAAGATCGATCCGAGTGGCTACTATTATATAGCTACGAGCTCCTCATACTGATATTACAAAATTTTACCTTCCACCTGAGAGGCTGAAACCCCTGGACATCGAGTTCATGAAGCAACTGCACAACAAAGTGAACATCGTGCCTGTCATCGCTAAAGCTGACTGTCTCACTAAGAAGGAAGTGCAGAGGTTGAAGACCAGGGTAAGTAATAAATAAGTATATGTATCATACCACCACACCTGTTATCCCCGAACGGTTAGGCAGATGTGTACCTTATAGTTCATCCATGATTCGCCCGTAGAAGCCCCCATGCAAACAAAGTGTGCTAACACACACAATCAAGAATAGCTGAACTGATTATTTACGATTTTTTTTGGTCCTGTTTTCGATTCCCAGGTCGGGTAAAATGTTATTAGGTTTTTCCTTCAGATATGTAGTCAGTAGCAGCCACGGAATTCCGATTTGTGCCCGGTCGATGGCAATAGGCTCGCTCCCTATTACATGGGACTTAAACATTACTGGCGCAATGTGGATGTACTATTAGCACACCTCTGCCTAAACCCTTCGGGGATTACATTCGTGATGTTATGATGATTATTTATGAAGATTTACAGAACAGGCTTTGTACTTAGCTTATTAGTTGGTTTAGATAAATAGCATAAATATTTTTATTGTGTAGGTAATGGAAGAAATTGAGCGGGAAGGCATCAAGATCTACCCCCTCCCAGATTGTGACAGCGATGAAGATGAAGACTACAAGGAACAGGTTGGTTGATAGACTTTTTTATTTTAGGTACTGGCTGAAACGCGTCAGTTTCGGTCCCATATTAAAACCCGGTTTTTCTCGGGTTTTTACTATGGGACCGAAACCGGGTTTTGATGCCGTAGTCGGGAAGGTGGTTGCATAACTTCTTTAAAAAATCCTCAACGACAACTGTAAGTATGGTCTTTGAATTTCTGTGATTTAGGGCGGATCCAAGGAATAATTTTGAAGTTTTGTGTGGAAAGTTGTCATACGTCATTTTTATTCGGTGGTTAAAAGATAAACATAGTTATGACGAAAATAAAATGCTCTATGGTCTCTTAATTTTGGTACTATATAGTTTTTTTCCGCGGTTTCAGTCGCATCCTAGGGAAAGTCGCAGAGCTCATTGGCATACTATGATCTTGCATGAATGGTCGGAATCGCATGTTAATACAATGTTCACATAGTAAGAACAAAAAGCATTAAAAAAAAACCATTGAGACACCTGAACGTGAAGCATAATACTGGTATTTCACCTGCATCCGGTTAGACTAGAAGCCTACCCAAACATAGTTGGGAAAAGGCTGGGCAGATGATGACGACGCAAACTGGGAAGTCGGTGACTTTTGTTTATTTCATTTACTTTAATGGCTCCGCTTCCGAAAGTAAAGTTATTTTCCATTTTTTTTTGTTATTTTTTTTTGGAAGTCGGTTGTTTTTTTTTTTGCAAAAAAATATCTTACCTGTTTCAGTTTTGGTATCTCACACAAATCCTTGTCAAGTATCAATTTTACATTGTAATAAGACAAATTGCTTCAAGTGTGCCTATAAAATTTGTCGAGTTCCTTCGATTTCTCCAGGATCTCATCATCAGATTCTGACCTGATGACCATAGGACCACCTGGGAAGTATACCCTTTTAAACAAAAAATAACCTTCCAAATCTGTCCAAGCGTCTTATAGTAATCGGGAACATACATAAAAAATAAAATATTCCGACGAATTGAGAACCTTCTCTTTTTTTTGAAGTTGGTTAAAAACAACACAACGATTAGTTGGGGACAATCAGCAGATTCAAAACTCTCTTGAAGAATTATTCCAAACTTCTACATAGATAAATTATTGGGATGGTGACCGAATTGTAAACACATGTGTAAGCAAGAACAGTGAGTCAACTCAGCAATCACCATCTGCTTATCGGAGTGCAGTGAGCTCATTCAGTGTGTGTGTACAGATAGGAAATTGACTCACATTATCTTATGTTCTACTTTATTTTTACGAATTAGGCGTAAAGTCGAGTTGAATTTTGAACTATCGAGTTCTTTCCGTTTTATGACAGAATAGGTGTATTTTGAAGGCATGACTATGGGTAGACTATTACATAGGAAACTATATTTAACTAGCGGATACCCGGCGTGTGCTACTACGCTTATAGTACCTAATGCATTGTTTTGGTGGTCTAAAACCATCTTCGCATTATTGCCTTTCTAATGAAACTGGTTTAGGGCACATCGGTTCGATGTTTTCAAAGTCTATAACAAATGTTTTATACAAGGTGTAGGTTGTCAACTTGTCATAGAAGACGTAAATAATCAATATAAATTACGGTATCTGGTAATAATAATAAAAGCTGCTTTTTTAGTTGTTTTAGTTTGACACTATTTCAGTATGAAGCCCTTTTCAAAAGAGGATAATCACCCTTTTATCAAATAAATGTCTGCGTTTGTTTGTGTGTATGAAAGCGCGGTCATAGGGCTAGTATTAGATGGGCCGCGTTTTAATACGGGTGGTGTACACTTACCGATTTCCGATATTAAGAAAAAAAATTAAAAAATTACCTACCCATTTTATTATCGATTCGGGTCGAGAATCATTAGCATAGTTACCTCCTTGAATTTGAGGAGGATGCAAAGCAACACCTTGTATATAAATATTACTCCAAAATAAGGTTAAAATAGCATAAATCTGACCAACGTCTGGTTGTTGACCTGAATATATATTTTATAGACTAGCTATTTTATGAAATACCTAAATTTTGCTCTTGGCTATACTCCCGTTATGCATTGAAAATAACCCACGGGAAAGTTTTAAATGTAGCCTATGGCACTCGGGAATAATGTAGCTTCCCGTTAGTGAAAGATTTTTCGGTATCGGATCAGTAGTCAGATGATTACCTCCTACATACAAACTTACAAACCAATTTTTACCCCTTTATATATAATATTTACCTCTTTATACATATACCGATGTCTGTACATTGAAGATATTGAAAAAAATATTGGGGGGTATTTATAAAGCAATAGAAGCCAAAACAACAGTTTTTAGAATTTTTGACATTCTGTATGTATGTTTGTACGCTCATCACGCCGCATCGCTCTACTGCTAGATGCCTCACTTAAAGTATAGGCTACATTTTACCACAGGAAATGATCTTTTTCCGTTATTTTATTTTTTTACCAAGTACCACGCATACGCAGTCGCGGGCAATAGCTAGTATATAATATTATTATTATATACTAGCTATTGACCTGCCTTTGCTTAGCACAGATGCATGACGTAGAGACATATTGAAACGTCAGAAACATGACCATTTCTCTGCTATGCCTTAAGTTAATCATTGATGACAAGGACACAGACCATCCGAAATAAATTAAATTATCTAATTGATGATAAAGATGACATCAAAAACCATTGTATAGTTCCGATGATCACAAAGACCGAGACAAAACACGACTTTGTTTTGAATAATTTGTATGCTTGGTATTTAAATGAGAAACAAAACTTGCCCAACAATGTTTCAGAAACATTTGATATGACGGGACTCGATGCACGAACATGTACTCAACTTTAGTTACCCTCGACGCGACGCGCTACAAAACGGTGGTGTATTGATTGTGTATGTAAACGAATGTTCCTATTTAACTCCAAAACACACATACGGTTATGATACGGTTTTCTGTAAAGGGTATGTGATTAATCGGAGTTGATTCTTAGATTGGTGTTTTTCGCTCGTCAACATTTGTTTAATTACATGTTCCCTGTGACTAAACTTTTCCTTAACTATAGGTCCGTCAATTGAAAGCGGCAGTTCCATTCGCGGTGTGCGGCGCGGGACAACAGTTGGAGGTTCGCGGGCGCCGAGTGCGCGGCCGCCTCTACCCCTGGGGCGTCGTCGAAGTCGAGAACCCCGAACACTGCGACTTCATCAAGCTCCGGACTATGCTCATGTGAGTTTAATAAGCATAAACTTAACAACCTAGAATGTTACCACTGCTGGGCCATAGGCGTCCTCTTTTGAGAAGTAATTCAGCACGCGGGACTAGTGCGAGTTGGTAAGTCTAATAGATAACCAAGTAATTACTTAATTTTAGTAGTACTAGAGTTATTTTAACGAAGAGATCTACAGGAGAACTAAGGCCACCGACAAAGCTCGAAGAATGAACAAAAATAAGTGGCTATGAGCAAGCATTGCTCTCAGAACGGATCATCTTCTCTTCGAACGGCCCAATAGGTGGATACGTCAATAGCAGAACGGATGCCAGATGGGACCGACGAGGTTCTGGAGTTGCGAGCGGAAGGAGCAGCGTTGGTTTGAAGATCTTCCACACAGTGGGCCGATGACCTGGTGATGACTGCGAGGACCGTTGGATACGAGAAGCGTAGGAACAGCCGATAAGGCGCTTGGGGGAGATCTACGTCCGGTAGATGGCGCTTTATGGCTGTTCTTCAGCATCATCAGTCTTCAAAAGTCCCACTGGTGGACATAGGCCTCTTCAATCGCACGCCACTCAATTCTCGGCAACTCTCATCCAGTTGCTACCAGCCACTTATGTATGACGATGTCATCTGCAAATCTCAGGTACCCACTTTGTGGAAGAACTGTCGATTATTATGGGAGTTCTTCGTAAACGAGTTCGAGTAGTGAATAGCTAATACCTTATTTATTCTACCGCTAAGCTGTACCGTTGCTGTGTTCTAATTTGTAAGGAATGTATGGGCGTCGGTCAACAGTGGCGAGGACACACGGAGCAACTTTATTAAGTGACTTTTTGTTACTGTATGGTTTAGAATTTTGTGGAGTTACGAACATCGTATTTAAGAACTCGTATACCTACTATAAAGAAAATTTGTAACTTTTTTACTAAATTCAAATCGCTATTGCACATGGAAGTTTTGAATCTTTCTTAGTGCATCCATATTAAGTGCTCGTAACTACGTATACGTAAAAAAAATCAGTTTTATCTCTGGAATTGCCGAACTTCCATAGGCAGCAGTGACCACTGACAGGGGTCCCGACGGAATAATTCCACAGTTTCAGGAGTTTTTATTAAAACTGAAGTTCTTCGAGATAACTTTCTTCTAATAAATGACAAAAACTTCTTATTTGTCTGTCTGGAATGTGGTAGTGGAGATGCCTCTGGAAGCCGCTGTTCGTCTCCTCTGCAAGCGATTTTCGCCTTATGGGTGATTGACCGCAACTGTCTGCGTTTGCACCCGAGTACTATAACTTGTCAATTTTGTTTCAGCACCCACATGCAGGACCTCCAAGAAGTGACACAAGAGGTCCACTACGAGAACTACCGGTCCGAACGACTCGCGCGCAGCGGGCAGGTGCCTAAGCGTCACACGTTAGTATACACTTTACTATAGTATTTACTTCTTCTTTATCGGGTGGTAATTGCATAACCTGGTGTCAGAATTTTTATGCCGCCCATGGGCCTCTGACTTGGCGTTACATGCCGTCGAGAAATATCTCTCAGGCATGCTGGTTTCCTCATGATGTTTTCCTTCACCTAAACAACAGATAATTAAGCAATACGCACATGATTCCGAAAAATCAGAGGTGCGTGACTTGGGTTCGAACTTGAGACCTATGACTTTGCAGTCCGACGGTCACACAACTAGGCTATCACTGCTTCTGCTTCTGTTTTTTTTTTCTAGCCGTGGTGGTGGTGATTGGATTTAGTGTAACAAGTGGAGTGGATGTATCAATGTGATAAATATAAATGTTGATTGAGGGAGATGAAGACCAAAAAAAAGATGAATGGATTGTGTGAGGAACGATAGAAATAAAAAGGAGTAAATGATAACGTGACGGTAGACAGGGTAAATAATTTTACATTGGCATGAAAATACATGGAATTTTCAAAACTATTGGTGGAAAAGCAAGCGAAAGTCGCTAGTCCACAAATCGTCAGTTTACCGTTTTCTGCTTCATAAATAACACACTGTACTTTCACTCCAACATATGAAACGCAAATCGTGGAAAACATTTAAAACGCATATTTTTTTACATAGATTCGTGATAAATTACATGCTTAAATGATTCGAAAACCGTTCGTAACCGTCCGTATGAAAAATGCATGCTATATAGAGAAAGTTAACTGATTGGTCGAGAAAACGATCATCATGTATGCATTGCTTGGAAATAGCATATATATTGTGCTTGAGTTCAGTCGAACCAGCAGTTTTTCTAACCTAACAGACATTTATTGCTGGGCAGTTTGTTCTGCCACTTATTCTTCCGCACTAAACTAGTGATTAGTGTCCTCTCGTCGTTCGCCATTTCCACTATATAGTGAAGGTGGTGAAGGCCGAGGGTTAGAGGAGACTGTCTTACGTAGTTTTGACGTCCAAAAGTACTGATTATGCCTATTTTGAATAAAGTATTTTTCTTAATAAATTGATTTTGTTTTGGTAAAGAGGCAAAAAATGTTAAGCTTTTCTTTACTTTGCCATTTTTAGGGTTCCGTACCTCAAAAGGAATAAAAACGGAACCCTTATAGGATCACTTTGTTGTCCGTCTGTCTGTCTGTCTGGACCGTATATCTCGGGAACGCATGGAGGTATCGAGTTGAAATTAAAACCATATACTCAGGTCTACAGACCCTTGAAACTGTGAAAAAAATCAAACATCTAAGTTATGGCATAAAGATAGACTTCGTTGCCACCAATAAAACTAAAATTATTGAAGAAAAATGTATACTGCATGTCGATTATTATTTACAATAATTTACCAAATAGTTTCCAAGATTTACCTCTGACAATGTTTAAAAAAATACACTTCGAACTATTACTATTTAAAAGATATCATACCATTAAGGACTATTTAGAAGACAAATCAATAGAATCTGTAATTTGTAAGTTTTTTGATTAATTTGATTAATTGACTTCGCTGATTGTGATATTTGCACGCCATGTTATGACAGGATATGCTGAAACAAAATTACTGTAACATCCTATGTACCATATTCTAGCAAACAAATAAATAAAAAACGTAAAAAAAAGAAGATACGACCGTTTATAAATCATATTAATTGCTTTTAAAAAACACTTTTACACGTCACATCATGTTATGATATCAAGCTAGATGGGGCGCGAGTTTTTCGTATCGGACTACTCTGAGAAGAAACAGCAGAAACAAACTCAAAGCTATACCGCAAAAAAAAGTATATTTCGAAACTCTCAAGGGAATCAAAATTTATAGGGTACTTCCTGTTGTCCTAGAACCATGAAATTTGTCTTACAGCACATGTATGGGAAAAAAATCTGAAAACTATAAATATGTAATTTAATAAAAAAAATAGCTACAAGTTTGTACGGACGCCTCGGTGCGCGAGTCCAACTCGCACTTGGCCGGTTTTTTTTAATTCTGTCCTTAATAATTATTAGAACAAAAATAAATAAAGAGATCTAAATTTTATAATCTTATAGCACACTTAACAATAGAGCTGTGCAGTTGGCTACAACCTTCAGCCTTCTGTTCGAATATAATTTGAGTCCATCGACACGCAAAGAAGATACCTTAAGAGCGTTTACGTCTATCGCGCGAAGTCAAGTTTAGGTAATTCAATGCATTTTTTACACACACAGAAGCACGCGTGCCTGTGTGTATAGCGCTGGCGCGCTCTCGCGCGCTATAGTCAAACTAACCCACTATGATCCGTTCGAGTGCAATTGTTGTAGTAAAATTTAATTTGAATTTGAATTTGAACGTACACGGATTACTAAAGTACGAGTGCATAAAATAAGTATTCAATAATATATTGCAAGTATAGCTATAATTAAGTCGTTTTTTAGTTATTCAAACATGAATTTGTTGATCTAAACTTTAGAAAGAAACCGAACTTCGTTAATTATTATTGATTTGTGACTGATTAATAAATATTTCTTATTCTATTCAAATAAATCACTTTATACGGATTTACTTACGTTTATTTTATATTATATTTTAACCTGACGCGATGTTCCTCTTAGTGACACCTCTTATGAGGGAAATACAATAGGTTGGCGTTAACTTTAAAAACAATTTATGTTCTTATTTACAAAAAAAATAAGTAAAAGTTTTAATAAATAAAATTCGTATGTAAAAAAATTGGGTAGATATTGGTTGTTACTAAAAATATTGTCAGTCATCAAAAATAATAATAAAAAAATTTAATCATCAAAGTACCAAGATTTTTTAATCACACTATAAACGTCCGCTATCCTTCGAAGTACGACTAAGGTCAACTCGGGTCAGGCAGAGCGCCGAGCGACATGTCCTCTCTGTAGAAAGCCTCGCGGCGGTCTGATTTGAAATTGCTCGCGCGCAGTGATTTATAGTAGTTTTCAAATATTTATAGAAAAATAATCACTGTAAATTATTTGAAATTTTAAATTGGATGTTTTAAAGCATATGTTCTTCTATTATATTATGCTATTATTATATTAAATCAAGTAAGATATATCGGTGAAAAAATCATTTTAATTCCTTAATATTTCACATTGTTTGAACTTTAATTTCTTATATAAAGAAACCTAAATCAAAAAATTTTCTTCTCCAACTATATTCCTTAGGATCTTAGCGATAGGTAAAAAAAAAATCTAATTAGGTTTGCCAGTGGTTTCCTATAATTAGAGCGTCGAAACTGACGCTAAAAGGGAAATTAAGAAAACCTCTGTTGAGTTATCTTGATACAATTTACCAATACTCTATTAATTGAAATATTTTTCTGTCCAACTATTGAGACAACGAAATTTCCTAAAGTTATTAGTAATTATCATTTTTGTAAAATAAAGGGTTGATGGTATTAAAGGGTTTGAAAAGTACTGTTTTGGAGTCAAACAGCGCATGGACGGCGTAAACGCTCTTAACCAACATTAATTTTAAAGTAGTTGCCCGTATACCAAATGGCTTATTTTTGTCCGTACATTGCACTTGAGTCTGAGTACAATGTTGTTGTTCACTTGCTGTATTAATTTGCCTACTAATTGAGTTAAATTGGTGCCAAGGTGACGGCGTACAGTTACTATGTCTTGTCTAGGTCAATTGCGTGAGATGTTGTTAAACGATTTTAATAAAACATTTTGGAAGACGGACTTTTATACTAATTCTTACCCTGGTATCTATAGTCAAATTTTTTTAAACAAAGTAAGAACCGTCTAGGAAAGTATAGCTAACACTCGTATCTATAGTCAAGTTTAAATAATTACTTGAGCTTTTTTATGCAATAAACAAGAATTTAAACGAAGTAAGAACCGTCAATTTTAGACAGAATTCTAACTTTTTACAGTTCTAACTTCAAGCAATTATTAAACTACATAATAAAAATCGTATCTTAAAAAATGAAAGTAAACACCTGACTTGTTTATAGATACGGGTGTAAGAATTCTAACTTTTGACAGTTCTAACTTCAAGCAATCACTGAACTACAGGATAAAAATCGCATAATAAATAACTAATTTTACTCAAGTAATCACTTCGATTTTTTTTATAGATACGGGATTACAAGTATTAGTGTAACTGCAATTGAGATAATATTTCCTGTATTTCGAGAAATGTCACACCCTTTGTCAGTCCTTCTACTAAACACCCTGTACAAGCCGAGAACATAACATCACAATTGTAATCTCCGAAGGGTGAGACAGAGGTTTAACTAATAGTACGTCCACATTTCGCCAGTTATGTTAAAGTCCAGTCCGCCAGTCGATCCTTACATACTCTTTTTGCTTCGTCCACGTTCATACGTCTGTTTCGATTCTGACTGTTTTCTATCTGTCTATCTATAGGTCCACTGAGAGCGGGCTGAGCGAGGTTGATGCGAACGGAATGATGAACGGATCCGAGGACACGGGCGACCGCGAGCGTGTGCTCCGTGAAAAGGTACGTGTTTTAATAAAAAATATTAGTATCATCATCTGCCTAGCCTTTTTCCCAACTTTATTGGGGTCGGCTTCCAGTTTTACCGGATGCAGCTGAATACCAGTATTTTACATGGAGCGACTGCCTATCTGACCTCCACAACTCAGTTAGTAATGGTAATATGTATATTGTATAGGTAATGTGGTACCCCTAAGTAAGCGTGATTGTCAGACTTTCAAGCCACTGACTACCTGTAACGACTGGCAAAGATCTACAATTGGCAGCCGGGACCAACGTCTTAACGTGCTTTCCGAGGCACGGAGGAAACTCGGTAAGTAATGATGCTCACCCATCCACAGAAAAAGAAAATTTTCTTGTTGGTTATATGCAAGCTGAGATTTGTCTTAAAGTGACTGAAAATATTACTTGTGTTAGGCATTTCTTAACGAGACGTAAAGCAACGTTAAGTTGTTGTACATCATATTTTTATCAACATACAACTTGAAACTGATCTGCAGATCGCCATAAACGTATGTATATAAGAAAATTCGTAGGCCAGCGTAGCTTAGCGTAATACCCTTAAGAGCGTGTACGCCGTACGGCATTTCATGCAAATTATCAAGTCCTTATTTTTCGATATGACTGAACCGATTTTAATGAAACTTCATACCTATAAGCAGGATACATAGGTCTAAAAAGTTAGTGAAAAACATTTTCGCAAAATTGTGTTACAGTTAAATTAGACCGATTTTAAATTTTCCATAGAAACAAATTTCCAATTATCTTTTTTTAAATAAGACATTTCGAAAATGTTTTTCACTAACTTTTTAGACCTATGTATCCTGCTTATGGGTATGAAGTTTCATTAAAATCGGTTCAGTCAAATCGAAAAATAAGGACTTGAAAATTTGTATGAAATCCGTACGGCGTACACGCTCTTAAACGTATTGGTAAACTGTCACGCGCTGGGCTCGCTAGTGCATAACGGTATCTCACAGAGAGAAAGTCTGCGTTCCAACAGCGGGACCATTAACACTTTCGCTGCTAGGTTCAAATAATCCATTTTTACTAGTATGCGCGTCATCTACACACTGACAGCTGCAGTCTAACTGCGAACTTGTTGTCAACGTAATAAAGATCACTATAATTAGCTACGTATAGTGACGACTCGGGAGGCGGGTTTGGATTTTTGCGTTTGTGAATTATTGTTCGACCCATAATGCTGGGTGCTTAGCACCGAACGTGTTAATGTGTGATTTTCTCATTGGTAAACTTGCAGGAGGCTGAACTGCGTCGCATGCAGGAGATGTTGGAGCAGATGCAGCGTCAGATGAACCTGCAGGCCGCCAGCGGGGCCAGTACCACCACCACCGCATAGTGCACGCGCACCGCACAGGTAACCTAACGAGTTGTGTACACCACCCATGCTTGTGTCCCTGGTATATACGAGAGCAGTGGTAACGGCCCAGACTTTGTGTCGCGAAGTCGAACCCAGGCAGGCACGTGTAATTTCTTTTAAGAGCGTTTACGCCGTCCATGCGCTGTTTGACTCCAAAACAGTACTTTTCAAACCCTTTAATACCATCAACCCTTTATTTTACAAAAATGATAATTACTAATAACTTTAGGAAATTTTGTTGTCTCAATAGTTGGAGAGAAAAATATTTCAATTAATAGAGTATTGGTAAATTGTATCAAGATAACTCAACAGAGGTTTTCTTAATTTCCCTTTTAGCGTCAGTTTCGACGCTCTAATTATAGGAAACCACTGGCAAACCTAATTAGTTTTTTTTTTTACCTATTGCTAAGATCCTAAGGAATATAGTTGGAGAAGAAAATTTTTTGATTTAGGTTTCTTTATATAAGAAATTAAAGTTCAAACAATGTGAAATATTAAGGAATTAAAATGATTTTTTCACCGATATATCTTACTTGATTTAATATAATAATAGCATAATATAATAGAAGAACATATGCTTTAAAACATCCAATTTAAAATTTCAAATAATTTACAGTGATTATTTTTCTATAAATATTTGAAAACTACTATAAATCACTGCGCGCGAGCAATTTCAAATCAGACCGCCGCGAGGCTTTCTAGAGAGAGGACATGTCGCTCGGCGCTCTGCCTGACCCGAGTTGACCTTAGTCGTACTTGGAAGGATAGCGGACGTTTATAGTGTGATTAAAAAATCTTGGTACTTTGATGATTAAATTTTTTTATTATTATTTTTGATGACTGACAATATTTTTAGTGACAACCAATATCTACCCAATTTTTTTACATACGAATTTTATTTATTAAAACTTTTACTTATTTTTTTGTAAATAAGAACATAAATTGTTTTTAAAGTTAACGCCAACCTATTGTATTTCCCTCATAAGAGGTGTCACTAAGAGGAACATCGCGTCAGGTTAAAATATAATATAAAATAAAATAAACGTAAGTAAATCCGTATAAAGTGATTTATTTGAATAGAATAAGAAATATTTATTAATCAGTCACAAATCAATAATAATTAACGAAGTACGGTTTCTTTCTAAAGTTTAGATCAACAAATTCATGTTTGAATAACTAAAAAACGACTTTAATATTAATCATAATTATAGCTATACTTGCAATATATTATTGAATACTTATTTTATGCACTCGTACTTTAGTAATCCGTGTACGTTCAAATTCAAATTCAAATTAAATTTTACTACAACAATTGCACTCGAACGGATCATAGTGGGTTAGTTTGACTATAGCGCGCGAGAGCGCGCCAGCGCTATACACACAGGCACGCGCGCTTCTGTGTGTGTAAAAAATGCATTGAATTACCTAAACTTGACTTCGCGCGATAGATGTAAACGCTCTTAAGGCGATCCTTTATCCAGGTGCAATTTTTAAGCCACTTTAACACCCTTCCCTCCTCTTGGTGACACGTCGTAACGTTTTAGGTAACACCTCCTCGCTCGCAGCATCACGTGATTTTTTTATTATTGAAAAGATGAGAGAGGTTTAGAATCTTATTTACAAAAAAAAAAAAAAATATTCGCTTGCTCGGGTTTTAACGTGGTCATTCAATTTAAGTCCGTGCGATATTGCTAGATTTTTTCTGACCTCCTGTTTGAACCTCACTTGATTAAACGAGAACCCCTTATAACTACTGCTTTACTATCTCTGCACTACGTGTCCGTCTTTGTTGTTAAGTTTTAATTTTATGTTTCCATCCCACAGTTGGACATTAGTACGGCTGTCCAACTGCCGGCACCGTGTGACTTCGTGAACTCAATACTTCGCGTCATCCCCTATTGCGTTACTTCCAACTAGATGTAACGAATGTAGCTGTCGTACGTCCTGTAACGTTCATACAAATATATCGCTCGTAGTTAAATTTTAATAAAAAGAAACTCATAAACTGATATTATTATAAAGTCGCCTAAATAATCGTAGTCTAGTCGTAGTAGCTGTTTCCATCACTAGAAATGAGTGTTGCCATGTAAACTATTTCGGTGTATCCTCACTTGCGTTCTGCCAGCTTCTGCGATCGTAATTCGTGAGCCTGGACGAACTTGAGTGCGACATCACCCTTAGGTTAATAAACCATGTGAGGTCTCCTAGAAATTCCGTCAGTTATAGTTAAAATTATTAGTATTCAATAGTTACGTGCAATACTCATAAAGCATTCATAGCTATGTATTTTTGTGAACATTACAGAATTAAGTATTATTTTTCTTACTCAAATATTATTTTCCTTTCGTATTATTTAATAGGACGATTTTATTATAGGTATATCCATATCTATAGACAATATAATGTATTATCTCTCTATAGTAGTGTTAAGATAAATGCAATATTTACTGATTTACATAGTGCAGAAATATTCCATATTTAAATTAAAGAAGACGTACTTCAATGGAATGTATAAGTATTAGTGGTCGAAATGGCCCACTATAAATCGACTACGGTTTAAGTTGATCAATAGTCGATTGAACGCCTGAAATTGAATATGGAATACTTTGCAGAATCTCACTAAGTCTACGTCTGCGTTTAAGTACCGTCAGGAAAATTAATTGTTAAACAAATTGACACCATACGTTGAATTGCCGTGTTGTAGCCATTTGACACAACTGTCAAAGAATGACAGTTGTGTCATGTAGCAGTGAAAGTAGTCAAGATGCTTAACAATTAAATTTTCCGAGTTTACATTTTATCTTTAAGAATGACAAGACACGTATAATCTATTAAGCGATTCTATGTAAAATGCACTACATGACATGTATTTAGTCGACTTACTGTAACTTTCACGCAGACTTAGCTTTATATTTTGGTCCCTTAACATACTGCCCCACGTCGAATATGTACCGATAGGTTGTTAATAATAGCCTCAAGATGTTGATCTGACATGCATTTATTATTTTTGCTCTGTGCCATTTCGTTCTTACGTGATTAAATATACCTTGTAAAGTAAAACCAGCATGAGTTTTGTCCGAAGTTGATCATCCATAGCTAAAACTCTTGTCTTATTAAGTAAATTAAAGGTTCAGTGATTCAAAACCAGTAATATACTATGAAACTAAGAAAATAAAATAATTTTCGAAATTGTCTGATTGCGTTGCTGATACTGTCCATGTATTTCTCACTCATGACAAAGGTATTATTTTTACATTGATGACTGACTTTATATTTTATTTGAGTATTCCATTTTTTTGTATTGTCAATTTACTCTTTGATATAAGGAGGTTAGAATAGTGTCCTACTAGATAGTTGCATGAAAATATATTATTATTTTTAAGGAATTATTGGAATGATTGTATCGAATAGAAGGCTGAAAATGCTTTTTGGAAAGTCAAATTGAATTATCATATTATAACTTTAGTAGGTACTTAAAATTCTTGGTATCTCGTATAATTAGAATTTATTCCCACGTTGGTGCATTTATTTTGTACTTTATTGATATTGATAACTACCCATTATTGTAAACT
This sequence comes from Standfussiana lucernea, assembly GCA_964057025.1. Taxonomy (NCBI): domain Eukaryota; kingdom Metazoa; phylum Arthropoda; class Insecta; order Lepidoptera; family Noctuidae; genus Standfussiana; species Standfussiana lucernea. The sequence goes on from OZ059805.1 coordinate 8,869,475, forward strand.
AATTGATGAATCGAATATAAATCTAATAAATCCTAGAAGTTAAATTGGTGCCAAAGTTTCGAAATATTTTTTTTTAAATCATTAATTAATAAAAAGTAATAGTTTCTGTATTATTCGATTGTGAGTTATTATTACTTGGTATCCATCTAATTTTTATGTAAAAGAAACTTCTATGTAATCATATTTTTTATAGTAAATATAAATGAATCATACCAACTTGTATTTATTTCATACCACCTTCAAGTTTTGAGTCCTTTTCAGACTTAGTGCAAGGCAGCTGTTTGTTTCATTATGCCTGCGTCCTAAAGTGTAACAGTGGTGCCACATTTATGCTGCTGATAAAGTTTTTCATATTGGACTATTGTACTTTACCACTTGCGCCTGCTAAGTTCAACTAATCCATTTTTCCTAGTATGCGCGTCATCTACGTGTAGCGACGACTCTGGAAGCGGGTTGTGCGCAGCGCACACGGACGAATTATTGTTCGACCCCTATGCCGGGGTGCTTAGCACCGAAAGTTTTAATGGTGGGTTCAGCAGTATTCCGAGTTGGTACTAGCCTACTAGGTAGAGTCCATTTACACCTATATTTTACCGATATGGCTTTCAGCCCCCCCGGAGAGCGCGCAAATCCCGTACGATTAACATATCGATCTAATACTACGAGTACTTTAGAGCCAAGGGGGCAACAGCGAGGACGAAATTATTAGAGAAAAGTAGGCGGCGAGAGAACCAAACTAGTTCGTCTCATGACTCGATATTCGCCTGGGTCTTCCAGGCCGTTGCTTTTTAGGGTTCCTTACTAGGGCATGCAATGAATGCGAGGCTATGAACCTGTTCCGCTGCAGTGGTAAGAACCAGTTCTCCCGGTTCTTCCTACTGAAGCGGGACCGGTTCTGCACGCCCAATTCCTTACCCGAAGGATGTCCGTCCGACCATCAAATGGCTGTTTCTTTTGAACCATAATAGGTAGTCCCTTGAAGTTATCACAAAATGTGTAAACAACGTGTAAGTTTGGCCGCTATAAGAAAATAAAGTAAAATTTAAGGTATTTTTCGATGTTTTTCTCTCGTATGCGAATCCGACTTGCCATTGCCGGTTTTTCGTTCTTTGGCATCGATTAAGGGATCTAGCGTACTTGGCCATGACCACGACTGATCACGATTGAACAAGACTGATCGGACGCCCGGTTGTGCGACCAAACTTTGTTCCTGGTCGAAGCTTCTGCGACCAAGCGGTGGTCGTGGCCATGTTGTGTACGAGGTTCCTTAATGTTATTTGGCCTAGCAATCGTCTGATGTCCTGCCTCAAAACTGTTACAACAGAACAGAACAATAAGAACAGAAGTCGACTTACTCTGAAAGGGAAGTCGACTTCTGTTCTTGTTTGCACAAGCATAAAAAATAATAAAAATGTATAAATTGTCTAAACAAATGTAACAGGTTTGAGGCAGGAATTAAGAGAACCTAGTCTGAAAGAGCTACTAGTTTTAGCACACCGAGGAACTCTGTTAGCAGTAAAATAGATTCATATATTGCACTATTTACATAGATACAGGTGCATATATTGCATGAGTACGCAGTGTGTGTAAACATAACGTCAATACGAGGAATTTTAAATGTGAAAATAATCGGTTTCGTGAATGTACTAAATAATTACTGCTTTTTTGTTTTTTTTTTAGTCGATTTAATCTGTACATCGATTGACCATCGACTTGCATGACACCTCTAAAAAACTTTGACAGGCAACTGGCACAAATGCTTTCGTCCGCCATAATCGTTTGCGGAATTTGTTATCAAACAGCAGGCGAACAAAACCCAAGTGTTTATAGTTTTGTAGTGAATGATGGCTATCGTGGAGGACGAAGTAAGAAATGAATCGGAAGAGGACAACGAAATAGAAGTGGTGGTGGAGGACGAGCCTGATGTACCGGAAGACACTGACGATTCTGATGTATGTACACCCGTATGATACAATATTTGGCACTTTACTCACGTAATTGTTAAGAAATGTTCGTTATTTGTTGAGAATTGACTGTTTATTGATGGTGGGACTACCTGATTCTAATTAGACATTCGAATAATATCATTTCACGCGTGATTAAGGAACAATAATATTGGAGTTCTTTGTAGCTTTTGCAGTTTGCCGACCATCGTTCTTTTTACTTTTAGCTGACTTATTTGAACAATAACGATTGCGCATATTTATACATACATATAATGGTCAATAGATGCTTAATACGTGTGGGATTCATCAAAGGTACCCCACTTTGGAACTAAAAAGTTGTAAAAGTAATTGTAAACATTACCTGTACTGATGAAATGTCTAAACATAAACAGTACAGGGACCATTACGTCAATTTTGAAGTACTTTAACTAAACTTTGTAAATAATGAAATATAGTTAACATTCATATTATTATGTGTTTGTATATGTATATACCTACTGTTTTCAGATCTTATTTACCTACCTAGCAAAGCCACCATCATAAGATTATCAAGTTAATCCCATTGTAAACATTGGCTTAAGACAAACTCCTTTGTGTATTCCCTCTAGGGAGTGTCAGTAAATAAAATACTTTATTAAAGCTGATACGCATGTCATATTATTGTGAGCAAGTTGTGCAAAATCCTCTTACATTACTTTTGTACATACATGGTGGAAGAGGCATTGACACACAAACGGCTACCACATATTCAATACATCATTCTGAACCCCCGTAGATAGATTTTTTTCATCTTTTTGCACTATTGTAGGAAATAGAAGATAAAAAAAAACCTAGTATGGGCACTATATCAATGAAAATTAGGGAGGTAATGTTCTGTGCAATACTAAGTTAACACGTTCCCTGTCCCAGTACAAAGTTATAAAATGTATTCGTACGTCCACCTACAATCTCGCCCTAACTTGACAATATTCATTCTAAGGAATTACATTTATACTAATACGGCCTTTTTGGTAGCCTTGTTACTTAACCTTACGTCCACGAAAATCTTTTTCTTCTTATTCATACATCCAGTCAAATAAAAAAGATCAAATTTACTCTTGGATTATGACTCCAATTAGAGTCATGGACATATGAGTTTGGTACAAATGTGACTCCTTTGGAGTCATTGGACAGTGAACGTGTTAAACAATGGTGTAGTGAAATAAAAAATCAAAGTAAAATGTTAAGTATAGCTCAAATACAGTAATTCAGGGGTGAAAAAGAAATAACTTTGTGTTTCTTTGAGAATAAAATCAATATTGTGTATGCATAAATATTCATCCCGATTATAGAGCCACAAATATTCTTGTCATATTATTTTGTTTGTAAATCGTAAAAAAAAACTTGATCAATGTATTGTTATCAGGATGAAGATGAAGATATGATCTTGGAGAGGAAAGTGACAGAACTGGAACGGCGCATCGGGGAAGATCCTTATAACTATGATGAGCACATTGACCTTATCCAAGCTTTGTGGTGAGTCTACTTCATACAACATAAGTCAACTATTCATCACTATTATATTTAAAACTATAATAAAGCACAATTTTATTTGGATGCCTGCTAGCACCATGTAAACTTGGTCACACAAATTGAAAATTAATCAATAAATTAGTCTTGGGTGCAATTCACAGTGTTATTGAGTTTTTTGATGAGGCATTTCTTAGTACCAGCCATCGAGTCAGGATTCGTGCCGGGTGATGATAAAAGGCTAACCCCCTATTACATAAGACTTAACCTATTGAACGCCATTGTCGCCTATGCGTGACAAGCAAGCATGTGCCTTGTACACCAACTACAGAAATATGCAACAAAAAATGTGATGCAGTATAACACGAAATATATACTTTACTTATTCATTACTTTTGTGTGTTTTTATTTGTATTGTATACCTTAAATATTTAAGCTCTTATCTTGTCTCTTTAATAGTTTAGTAGTTTTAGAATCTCTATTCTTTTTTAAGGTATATTTTTGTATGCTGTGAAATTGTGGCTTGGCGTGGGGGGCATGCGCGTGCGTTTATGCTCTGGCGTTCAAAAGGTTCAACATAACTGGTGAAATGTGTGTCTACTGTATTGTGTACACCTCTGCCTAAACTTTTTGTGACTATAGGCGTTATTTTATGCAACGCAGTACACTGCATAATAATATCTATTACATATTTTAACAATATCTAGTTTAATAACAACTTTATACTATAGGGGCCTGTCCTCACTGGATCGCTGGCGCACCGCCTTCGAGCGCCTCCAGCAGTTGTCAGTACTGCGGGCAGAACACTGGCTGCTACGTCTGCAAACAGAAGTATCACTGTCACATACGGAAGCATCGCGCGAAAATGTGGCCAAACTGTTCCAGGAGGCTGCACTGGATTGCTATTGTAAGTGTCCTGCAAAAATGGAAACAAATATGTGTTCTTGGAAAAATAACTTTCATATCACATAATAAGTTCAGTTTCTGCTAAAATTTCAAATATTAATGAGTATTTCTATAGTACTAGTCGTTCTGAAATCAACTTAATTTACACTAGCATAGCGTATGTATTTATATAAAAAAAAAACTACAATTATGCATATGAAAATAAAACCCAACTTATCCCACGCAGCCATCCCGATCCTAAGCGAGTGGTGTTCGTTCTCGCTGACGTTGGGCGACACGAGCAAGGCGCGTACGCAACTGGACGAGGTGCTCCGCCGGGCCGGCGCGGACCCCTTCAGCGGCAAGATCTTCTGGGACGCTAAGTACGAGCTGGAGAAAGCGCAGTTGGAGACTATCAGGTTTGTGACTAGATTTTGGTCTGCGGTTTTTTCACATTAACTTTATAAATATTGCCTATGAGTTATCTATTTATCGTACTGTAAAGTTTCACCCAACTACGACTAGCCGTTTCAGCGTGAAGGAGTAACAATGAATGGTCGCATTTTTAGTATTATTGTGAACATTTGTATTGTAAGTTAACAAGCAACAATGTTTTTGTGTTGTTAAGACATTAGCAACTGTTGCTCAACCTTTATTGACTTCATAGGAGAAATTATTAATTGTAGTCTGAATTTCCTATGCCAGGGATGGCGAACCAGTGGCACGCGTACCATCGTTGGCACGCGACTCAATATTTTGGGCAGTCCTCCGATTTTAACCGAGATGATAACGTCGTTAACATTATTCGCTTCGAAACCGTTTGGCAGATGATTCCCGTTCAGCTTGCATTCTACTAAAAGTAACCTCTTAAAACCCCAATTTAAGTTATTTGTCATCTAATCTGCAACACAGAAGTCACACTAATATTACTTTAATTTACACGTATAACTGAAACATTTATTACTACACATTGCAAAACTTTGGTAGTACATAAAGAGTTTTCAGTCATTTTCACAATAATCACTAAGTCAAAATTATTTGACGGCACATCTTTGGCCTCATCAAACATTTCTTTAGAAAAAATGGCACGTTGATCCATAAAGGTTCGCCACCCCTGTCCTATGCAGTCTAGTTGGGAAGAAGTAGAGTTCGTCCAAGAAAGTCACTTCTGGTTAGAAGGGTATTTGTTTCTTAATTACTTGCCTATGTGACCTTACACCTTTTTCTCCTTGAAAACAACGATTCGCCGACTCCGAATTTGGCGGCGACTACTTACTCTTCAATTATAAGGGTGGAAATAGCTCCTCTCGTCATTGCGATCAGTATTTTGTTCTGGACCATGCCTAGTAACGGAGATATTGGAGGTCAAAGTTCTAACTTTTCCCAAGTTTTTCTTTCTAATACTTGTTTTTCATGTTATAACTTTACTTGAAATACTTCCATGACCCGTTTACTATTCAATGCATCCATCAGCACAATGTTTTGATTGCGTTACACTGAGTTTAACCGTAAAGCGTTATTTTTAAACGACTTCAAAAAAAGGAGGAGAGATGTTTGTTACCTCATATCTTCGTCATTTATGAACCGATTTGAAAAATTCTTCTTTTATCTGAATATATAGATACACTTCCCAATTGGTCCCATAGAAATTTCATCAAAATCGGTTCAGCAGTTTGGTTTTTAAATCAAAATAGCTGGAAAAAATATGTCATCCAAGTAAAAGAAATTGCGAAATTGATACTTGACAAGGATTTGTGTGTGATGCGATAGCTAAAAAGGATAAAATAAAAACGTTTTTGCAAAAAAATAACCGACTTCCAAAAAGAACAAAAAAAAAAAATGTGGAAAATAACTTTACTTTCGGAAGTCGGTGACTATTGTTTGTTTCATTGACTTTTTTGGCACCGACTTCCAAAAGTAAAGTTATTTTCCACATTTGTTTTGTTCTTTTTTGAAGTCGATTATTTTTTTGCATAAACGTTTTTCAAAGTCGTTTCCCAGCAATAATTTTTGTGTATGGTTACTTAATTTGATGTACAAAACGCTTGGTTCACGGCTTCGTGAAGGGTCCGTTTACACCTTGTATAAAATAAAACTTTATCAATAGAGAGACAGACGCTGAAGAATACAAGGCACAGAAGGAACGCATTCTCTGGTGCCTCGAGGAGATCGTCTCGCGACCACTGCTGCGGGGCGAAAACGCATTGCAGCTGATGGAAGAAATCGCAATCACGATGCATGATCAAGACTATGTGGATAAGGTATGCAACCTCTTTAAAACTAGCTACAACTCTCTGCCTAGCCGACTCTTTGATAGTTCAAGGGATCTGTATAGGGCTGCATGTTACTTTTGTTTTTTTTTTTAATTTTTGAGCCTTTTACTCAGGTTTCCTATTAGTCTCTCCTGCTTCCAAATTTAACTAAATTTAAAAGGTGCTTGTTTTTTTGCTTTAATTATTTTTGGCCATGACGCGTGTCATTTCATGCAAATTCAAACATGTTTGTATATCACGATTTAGTGCAGCGTGGTTCGTTTGGCTCTCGGATGAGATTTTCATAAGGGTGCTGCTGGTAGAATTTGCGAGTTACATAGTACCTAGTATGGCGGCGCGCGAAATAGTACATTTTTATACAAGTGGGCAAACTTTGTCATTGTAGCCGAGGAGGAATTCACACCCGAGAATGTCGGATGTTATGGAGCCAAGAACTGTAGTGACAAATGTCCACGTGTATCAAACAACGTTTTTCAATACTACACTTAAAAAAATTAAATTAAATTATGAATCACCACCGACTACAGGAATTGACCCACTTTAGAGTTAATTTATAGTCCACCTGTGGTAATAAAACACTAGTATAAATAAATGAAACAAAAGCCACGAGTGTGGAATACACAGCATACTGCCTCTAATAGCAGTGTCATAGGAGCGAGTTTTCGAGGAAGTGTATTGAAAAGAATCATGCACGTTAGTTGACACAATCGTCATGAACGAATTTAGTCCTCCATCCAGCGCGGGTTTCGTTTCAGTTTGAGCCAAACCTTATACAGTAAGCACCAGATAAACCTGGAATAAAGTTCATTGCCCTTTTCTTAATTTTGTCTGCGTAGGTACGCGGACAATAAATCATGAAGAGTTTTTCATTATTAAAAAAAGGAAAGGAACACGATAGATTTCGATTCAGGTCAGCTTTATGTTATTATTATTGTTTTCGAAATTAAGTATGTATGTGGGTCAATGACCGTTATTCCACGTTTATCTGGCGCTTACTATAGCTCCGTTAGTTAAGCTCTTACTAAAGTGACTTTATTTTTGTTTTAGGTGAAGAAGCAACACGAATCAGCAGCAGATTTCTTAAACAAAATAACACCGTTTGAGGACCGGTTGCTGACTTTAGAGTAAGACGAATATTTTTTATGTACAATCGGCCTACGGAAACTTTGACCGTAAAAATCGTCACAAGTAATAAAGACGAGTGCATCAATATACACGGTGGACGGGACAACGACGCGAAAACGCTTACCACGTGCTCAGTACATCATTCATAACCCCCACACTTCGAAATTTTTCATCGGTTATTAAAAAAAAAATCTGCTGTTTCATACACCGTCAAAATGTATGGAACAGCTGATCTTTTAAAATTACCGCTGAAAAATTTCGATATGGGGGTGTTTAGAATGATGTACTGAGTATTTGGTAACCGTTTTCGCGTCGATGTCTCTTCCAACCCGTATAATTAAGTTACTGAGATGTGACACAATCCAAAAGTTTTCGTTAGATGATTGTACTGTCAAATAGACCAATTTGTATACATTTACAGCATGAAATGACGATTGGAAGTTACGTTGTTACGAGACAGTCAATTTTAACAGTCGCCAAGTATAATTTATTACGTATTGGTTCTTGTGACGCAGAAGAGGTTACTCGCAGCTATTCTTTTTTAATATTAGTTTCTTTCTGGAGTCAAATTTTTGAATTTGTTGGTCATGGTCCGTCCATATGGCAATTTTCATAAAAATCCGTTCAGCCTTTAAAGCTTGATTGAAGGCGTGACAAACGAACTCACTTTAACATTTATTAACAGACTTCAAAAAAAGGAGGAGGTTCTCAATTCGGTTGTATTTTTTTTTCGTATTTTTGTTAGTTACCTCGTATCTTCGTCATTTATGTACCGTTTTGAAAAATCCTTCTATAATCTGAAAGGATACACTTCACACGATTGGTCCCATAGAAATTCATCAAAATCGGTTCAGTAGTTTGGTTTTTAAATCAAAATAGCTGGAAAAAATATGTCATCCAAGTAAAATAAATTGATACTTGACAAGGATTTGTATGTGATACGATAAATATAAAGTTTAAAATAAAAACTTTTTTGCAAAAAAATAACCATCTTACAAAAAATAAATCTAAAAAAAGTGTAAAATAACTTTACTTTCGGAAGTAGGTGGTAAAAAGGCCAATGAAACATACAATAGTCACCGACTTGCGAAAGTAAAGTTATTTTCCACTTTTTTTGTTATTTTTTTTTGGAAGTCGGTTATTTTTTTTAGGATTCGGTTTTCTTAGAGAAGTTCCCCACACACCCAATATTTTTAAATGTCCACTTTTATGTTCAGGAATCCAGATGACAAATTGCAAGTATACCAGGAGTACATCGATGTGGTAAAGGATCTGTCACAAGAGGACAAGTATGCTGAGTGCGATGCTAGCGGAATATTGAGGGTAAGGCTTTGAATAAATGTTTTGCTTCGTTTTGGTAATGGTAGAGTGTGAGATTTGGCACGTTTATATGGAGAATTAATAATTATTTATGTCTGTTTTCGACCACTTGGCGATACGAAAATCAATCAAAAACCTAAATATGGTTTAAGAACTTTATTATTCCTCATCAAGAATTAACAATAATTGACAATAATTGACTTACTGAGAAACTAAATTTAAATAACATGTTTATGAGCACAAATAAATCTACATGCATAATATAAAATAACGAAATATGAGGTAAATCGTTTAAAGTACTTTGTATTCATGCCCAACTTAAACCGAGAAAATATTGTTAAACCTAAGTTAATACTGGTGTGACTTTCTTGCGGGTTAACATATACTATTAATTAATATTGATTCACCTTCCCCTAGGTACTATACGACCGCGCGACCACAGACTGCATCGCGTGCGAGGCATCGCACGATCTGCTGGTCGCGTTCGCGCGTCACGCGCACACGTACTCGTCGCGCAGCACGTACGCGCGCGTGCTGCAGGCGTGCACGCGTCGCTGTCCGCGTCGTGCCACCTTCTGGGTGCTCAGCATGCAGCAGACCGAACACGAGGGCAACAAGTTCGAACAGGTATGTTAATCAATTGATACGAAATCGCGTTGCCAGTGTCAAGATGTTCCTGATCAGAATGCTGGGCTGTGAAGAAGATGGATGAAAAACCATTGCATGTAGCGGAGATGAGAATGTTGAGATGGATGTGTGGAGTGACAAGAATGGATAAAGTAAGGAATGAGTACTTATATTAGAGGAAGTTTGAAAGTGGCGCCTGTTACAGAAAAAAAATAAAGGAAGTCGTCTGTCTTGGTATGGACATGTAATGAGGAGGGATGAAACACACATTACTAAAAGAGTGATGGATATTAATGTTGATGGATAGAGTGGGAGAGGAAGGCCAAAGAAAAGATGGATGGATTATTTCAGGAAGGAGAAAGGAGTAAATGATGCCGTGACCGTAACAGGGGAGAATGGATCAAGAAAATGTGTTGCGCCGACCCCAAGTAGAGTAAGTCAAGGGCTGGAAGATGATGGTGAGTGTCAAGAAGTTCCTGCCCTTGTCTGATTCTCATGTTGCTTGGGGTCGTCGCCCATCACGCGCACTCGTACTCGTCGTAGCATGTAGGCGTGGAAGTGTAGGTAATGCACTTTTGTAGGAAACAGCAAGGTTTTTTATTATTATTATTTAATTCATCATTATCTTCCTGCCCTGGTCCCATTCTACTACACATACATACATTCACACATTTCACATTTTCTACATTGTACCGACGCTCCTAGTATCTCTTGAATTAGAAGATTTTGTTGTACATTATGGCATATAACTTTTTCTGTCGGCGCCGAAATGCTTATGACCTTAACAAAGAAAAATGCTGTATTAACAAGCTTTAAAATGATGAATGTCTTAATCACCGACGCTCTTTGTAATTAATGCAACCGTTAATTACATAGTTCATTTTGAATGATAAATAACTTTTTTTCCATAAAGCAATTTTTTGGCGCAATAACAAAAATGCTCTTTCAATCAGCTTCAAGAAAATATAGGCCTCGTTCACCGACCTGGACCGCTTCCGCCCGATCTCCTTTCACTTTATTTCCGATTCCAGCTGAAGAACATATTCGAGACGGCGCTATCCAAAGGCATGGAGTCGTACAAACAGAACGAGGCGCTGTGGATGGGCTACCTGGAGTACATGCGCCGCAACACTGCGCTGGACAACGAGGACCACGTGGAGACCCTCCGCCGCACCTTCCGACTCGCCTGGGACTCGCTCGCTGAGGTATGTCACAGCTTTGACTACAGCTCAAAATCAAAAGTCATTAATTCAAATTAGGCTGATAATCAGCACTTTTCGAACGTCGAGTTTACAAGAGACAGTCCCCCAAAACGCCCGCCCTTCGCTGATTAACAAGCAGTGATAGTCTAGTGTTGTGACCGTCGGATTGCCAAATCATAGGTCTCAAGTTCGAACTCAAAACACGCACCTCTGATTTGTCGGATTCATGTGCGTATTGTATAATTATCACTTGCTTCGGTGAAGGGAAACATCGTGAGCAAACCAGCATGCCTGAGAGATATATAATAAAAGTATTGAGTATATTTTTCGACGGTATGTAAAGCCAAGTCAGAGGCCCATGGGCGGCATAAAAACTCTGACACCAGGGTAGTCACTAACCACACGATAAAGAAAGAAGCTGATTACGGGGTCAACGGCTGCTGATAGTTTAATTCGGTATTATAAGTTCAGAAATTATTTTTTCTTATGTCGTGTGATATTGAATCGTTTGTGAAGTTTCGCTAGTTAAGAGGGAAGAAACTTTTGCCATCGCGCTGATATTGCCTGCCCCCAGAGAGTGCGATAGGGACAGCTGCAGCTCAGACCGATTATATCAAAATATTGACGAGATCGACGTTTCGTATTCCCCTTTTTTCTCTTCGATATCTGAGCTGATTCAATTGTTTTGACATTCAAATTTTAAGAAAGAGTATGTTTTGGTTCCTATCAATATTTTTACTTGTCGTCTAATCACGGCGGTAAAGATGGGGCATTTTATATATTTTTTGGTAGGTCATATTTTCTTTACTTATTTTTGTTTTTATTAGCCTTGTATGTCCCACTGCTGAGCAAAGGCCTCACCCATAACCTTCCAGGTACTCTTATCCTGCGCCACCACCAACCAGCCTCCATGATGTGCGTCAAGATCATCTCGCCACCTCTTTCTAGGCCGGCCTCGGCGCCGTCCATCCTCAGGCCCCCATCGTGCTGAGACCTGTGCCGAGCGCTGGTCCCGCACGCGGCTCCCGTGTCCCGCCCGATCCCATTTGAGCATGGCAGCCTTTTTGCCTACGTCTGCAATTCCTAATTTTGAGCGCAGCGCAGTGTTCCGTATTTTGTCTGTTCTTTTTACACCCAGAATGCTGCGCTCCATTTCTCTTTGGCAGACCCCAAGGCGGAACTTTTGCGATTCGGTGAGTGACCAGGTCTGAGCACGGTAGGTTAGGACGGGCAGGATACACCCATCGATAAGGTTTCGCTTCGAGGCTCCTTTACTTATTAGTTGCTGAAAAAAAAGGAAATGGCAGGGATGTCTCTACAGCAAAACTGGATTTCATGAAGAAGAAAAAAATATTGCTCTAAAGACATTATTCAGGAAGAAAAAATGGGATCATACATTTGTATGGAGAATCGCAGCCGATGTTCCCTCTTAACTCTTTATGAACTTCTGCATCTCTGTATGATACAAAGAGTGCATGTTTTACAAAGATAAACCAAAATTTAGGACACAAAACTGTTGTATTTTCGATTAAAGGATCACTAACTAGACTTAGTTTTCAATTTTCCTTTGTTTATATAATTGTTACAGGCATGGGGCGAAGAGGCGAATGATTGTGAAGTACCTCTGTACTGGGCTCGGCTGGAATACAAGGTGTTGAACGAGCCCAAGCAAGGCAAAATGATCTTCGAGGAAATATTCAGTAAGTTATGGTTACATTACATAAATACTCAGCAGAGATAGCATTTTAAATTTAGACTTACTAATTTCAATGATGTTTCCAAATAAAATCAGACTATTTAAAAGCAGTACCTACAATACAATAAAGATTCTTGGTACTGACAAGTCATAGAACACTGTGATTATGTAAAAGTCAGTACTGTAAAGGTGCAGTTAAACGACGCGTGAAACCTACGTGTATACACGGAGTGTGGGTCACAACAATGCGAGCTGTGCACTGCGCCGCCCGGTTTTCGTTCCTCACTTATTATGACGCCAGATACACCCACACCGTTTGTTCAGATGGCATAGTACCAGCCGCGCTGACGATCGCGCGGCACGCCTTTAATCCGTGTCGAAAAACCAACAAGCAAGGGCTCGTGCGAACTTTGCCGAGCCGAGCCGAGCCGATTAGTTCCGAGCCCATACCATGTATGCTGGGCTCGCGTCTTTACTCGCCGCTTAACTGCACCTTACGGTTGTTGTGGGCTCGCTAATGTCAGAATTACTCTTAATATACTGTATCAGTCAACTTTTAAATGTTCCACAGAATACGGCGACAACAAAACAATGTCAAAATACTGGGAAGCTCTAATAACACTAGAAAGCAACCGCTCACCGCCGCCATCGGAGAACAAACTGCGAGATCTGATGCGTCGCGCCCTCCGCGCCGTGCAGGACTACCCGCCGGCCGTGGCGCGGCTGTGGACCGACTACGAGCGCGACCACGGACATCTCAGCACGCTGCGGGAGTGCTTGGACGCGTGTGAGGTACGTGGTAGTGCTGTACATAGAGCACGATTACGTATTTTTGGACCCTGAACAGACGACGGACAATTTGTCCGCCAGACAGAAATAAATCATTGGTTGTCGCTTTGTTTTTTGTCCATTGGCTGTAGCAATTGTCTGCGTCTTTCCCGCAGCCAAAAAGTCTATCGTCTTAGACCATACAAAACTGCAATAAAACAAGTAGATATAGTATACGTTATTATTATGTAGCTGCGGTCATAAAACGCGAAAGCGAGAACCCTACAAATACCAACAGTGCCCTCTTGACAATGACATTCAAAATCACCATGATACACTACGTCATATTGTCTCTAATTCCCAGGCGAAAACAAAAGAATGGCGCGACAGTTACCAAGCAATGAAAGACAAAATGATCGGCAACAAGAAACAAAGGAAGCAAGACAACAAAAAGTCGAAAATCGCCGTGAAATCGACTAAAGCGGACGCCAAAGACAAGAGCAAAGGGAAGCGGAAATCTGACGGAAGCGACGAGGGGTCTAAGGGGAAGCGCAAGAAGGATGTGAAGATGGAAGTCGACCAGAAGGACGAGGATAACGTGGGGGGAGTCAAGAGGTCGCATGACGATGAGAAGGAGGAGGATGGTATGTCAAGTTTTTGATGTTATTAGGATAAGCTTAGCATAGTCTGCCTAGCACGCTGCTGGGACATAGGCCTGCTGTCTATGACAGAGAGTGCACGTGGGCACAGTGCGGGTTGGGAGATATCACTCTTGTCTTAAATTTTTTGAGTTCAAGAACTTGCCCATTGTCTCGCGATTCACTGTTTTGCGAGCAGCGGTGATGTAATAAGAAATTATATGCAGTAATGCGCCCGCCTGGGCTTGAACCTACGACCTACAAGTCGCGCCCGTTTCGAAAATTTTTAGAGCTCCACAGTATTATTGAAACTGTTAAAAGTTCATGTCATGACTTGTAATTGTAAAAATATTGTCAGCAAGGTAGTAGCGAGCCACGGGCCTGAATGCCAAAGGTGAAATAAATTTCATGTATATTTTCACACTGCCTCGTTTGTTTAGTGGACGCGAGCGCGAGCATAAAGGTCTCAATTTGATTCCCACGTCGGGTAAAATGTTATTGGTTTTATCCGTCAGGAATTCGTCAGTAGCAGTCACGTAGTCTGGTTTGTGCCCGTTTGATAGCAATAAGCACGCCCCCTATTCCATGGAACTTAAACGTAACCGGCGAAATGTGGGTGTACTTATTACGTTTACCTCTTTTTTTTTTGGGGTGGGAAATCATCAAATGACCTCTCCCGCTCTGGGTGGAGCGGGAGGGCGTGTCAGACTCTTACTGACTAAAACCCACCCGTGTTCCTTCAGTTGCTTGTGCCAAGGTGCCAAGGGTCACGGTAACTCTTTCGAACAAATCCGAAACCCTGGCAGGCATCGGTCCTAATGGACCCCGTCAGTTTGTGCTGACATCTCTTTGAAGCGCGCGTGGAATATAACGCGCCATTGACCCGGGCCTGGTCCTTACCGGACGGCGAGCTACCCATTGCTCGCCGTCCGCAAGCCCGCGCCTACGGTGGCTGGAAATCCACTTGGTCTACGTGTATCTCTGCGTTACCGTCATGATGTTATGTATATTTTCAGTTGCAGAGAGCAAGCGTCAGCGCACGGACAGTACGAGCCCACACCGACTCGGCACGCGAGATGCCTGCACACTCTTCATCAGTAACCTGGAGTTCAAGTGAGCATGGTGTCCTTATCAAACATTTACTTAATTACCAAGATATTTTCTTCTTTTAGGGCAAAATAATCCGTTGATAATAACAGACTTCAGGGTAGGAATGTACTGTAATGCGATTTAGATAGATGGAATATAATATCAGAGATTATGAGATTTAACACAAAATTTGGATCCTGTTTTTTTTTTGTGTGTTGTTTTGCCTGGCTGCTGAGCATGAGGTTCTGGGTTCGATCCCCGGGTCGGGTAAAGTTTTATTAGGTTTTTCCATTAGGAATAGCTCAGTAGACGCCACGGTGTCTGGATTTGTGCCCGGTTTATGGCAATAGGCTCGCCCCCTATTACCTTGGGACTTAAATGTGACGAAATGTGGGTGTACTATTAGGTACACCTCTGCCCAACCCTTCAGGGATTACAGGCGTGATGTTATGTTTATGTTTTATGAGATTAAGTAAATTTTGTTAGGCGTGCTGTACCTACACTCGATCGGACCACCCTGATTCGGCACAGCCGGGCCGAGCTGAGTCCGACCCGAACATGTTTGTAGCACCCCGAAAGTCCCTGATGAATTTATCAAATCAAAACGAAACCTGCATGCCACTAAAATCACCCTTATAACCATACGAAGATGTGAAATGGAGGATAACTTGTTCGTCTATAACTAATTCTACATACGAAAAAGGATTAATTCTCGCGCTGAAAATTACTATCCGTATCGCCGAACAGACCGAAGATTTAAGATAGTTTCGAGCATGCTCAGTGGCGTCTCTCTACAAACTATTACTCAGTTTCCTCAGTCGTGATTGCTAACCAGTCTTTCAGCAGTTACAAAGATTTCCCTTCCATTCTAGAGTGGACGAACAGAATCTTCGCGATAAATTGTCACAGTACGGCGATATCATCTCACTGCGAGTCAGGAAGGGGATCAAAGCTTTCGGCGGATCCATCTGCTATTGTCAGTATAAGACTCCTGTAAGTAATCTTTTTATGAGACCAAGTAAAGCAAGGTTCCTTTTTTTAGGGTTCATCGTATTATTTACGTATTTTTGCACGTTCTAGGTGAAGCACAGGTTCCACTATAAATGATCAACTGTGCTCTATTGTTGTTTTTTAAAGTTGTATTTGTTTACATGATTTTTAAGGTAACTCGAAATGTATGCTCACGTTGACCAATCCGTTTGTTTTTTGCGTACAGTAAAGAGTATTTCAATTATTGCAGGAAGCGGTAGACGAAGCCATAAAGCACGACAGGATGCCTCTAGACGGGCGGCCGATGTTCCTGTCGCGCTACTCCGTGAAGAAGTCCAAGCCGACGTTCAAGTACTCCACGGAGGCGGAGAAGAACAAGTTGTTCGTGAAGAACTTGCCCTTCGCGCTCTGCAGCCAGCGCGCGCTCGCCGACGTCTTCCTCAAGTACGGCAAGCTGAGGGACGTCCGGGTCGTCACGCACAAGTGAGTGCGCCATGCTTTGTTGCCCGCTGTCTCTCACGACGTAAGGCCCACCGCTGACGATTCGATTAGCAAGTGAAGAGAGAAGAGTAATATTTTTACACCTGTCTAAGGGGATACGCAAATTCAAATTCATTTCATCATTTTGTGAACATAGGGTAAAAAAATATACAGATGTTTTATAAATAAATGTTTATCCAAACAAAAAATGTCCCGCCATAAGGCATACAAAATATTGTAGCAAATCAAAACTTAAAACCAAAAAATAAAGTTAAAAACTAAGTAGTAGATGTCACTATTTCATGTCAAACACTAAACGCTAATAATAAAATATGTAAAGAATTAAAAAAAAACGGCACATAAAACAAGTATGCATTACAAAGTCACAATCAAATATATCATCTATCTTTATATATAATAAGTCTGTAGACGTGGCGTTTCTGTACATTGAAAATATTTAGAAACAAAATAGTAGGGGTGTTGAAGGATAACAAACAGAACCCATTTATACTATTTTTTGAATTTTTGTCTGTTTGTCTGCAGTCTGTGAGTCTTCGGCTATGTCTGTTTGTTTAAGTATCCCGTGAAAATTACAAAACCAATGTTGTAAGTTTCAATACACAAGTATTGTGCGTAACTTAGAGAAGGTATTAGTTTTTGTTTCATTGCAATCCATGCTCTTAATCAAAAGATATAATGAATTTAAAGTGTTCAAGAAGCAATCATCATCATTACTTAAGATACATGCAACGGCATCTATTGAACCAAAATGGTACTAATGAATAAATGTGCTCACAAAACCACTTTTAAATCGACTGCCCGAGTTTTTCAAAAAGTTATGATAGCAAAAGGTACTCTATATGGCGCTGCTTTGAAAATCTACATAATATAGAGCAACTGTTCGATCGCTTTCCATGCATTATATTTTAGCAGTTTAACTCCGTACTCGATAGATGGCGTTGTGCATTTGACGCCAGTTTCTGAATCGCAGTGTTAAGATTTTCCATGAATGAACTACGCTCGCGACAGTATGTGGTCGTAAAAAACGATGTTCCGAAATGGCGCAAAAACTACTGCATGTGTGCTACTATTCACATTTTACACAAATATTCCTTTTAAGAGATTTATATAGAGACATGTTGTTTTTTACAAAGATCAAGCTTCAAAGACAGAGAGATGGTGCAGTCAATATTTTTAAGTTTCGGAAATGAAGCTTTCATGAATCTGTTCGTTTCAATTTACATATCGCACGAATACATTTTTTCTGTGCTATCAAAACCTCCTCTACCTTAGTAGCATTACGACAAAAAATAAGGCCATATCGCAAAGCAGAGGCAACATAACCATGATAAGCTGCTAGGAGCGCTGGTTGATTCACTGCCCTAGCATATTTAGAACATATGAAAACTTACTGTGCTTGCCACATACATTATCGATTTGCGTTCTCCATGACATATCGCTATCAATATGCTGTCCAAAAAATTTTGTTACAGTAGTTTCATGTATTTGGTCACCTTTGTAGTTTACCTGAAGATCTGTCAGTTTGTTTTGTCTAATTTTAAAAGTCATAAATTAGTTTTGGCTAGGTTAATTTTGAGGTTATTAGCGTTCAGCCAGTCAACAATCGTAACAAGACTATTATTAATGTCATCTTCTATTTCTTTGGTACTACCAGTGTTATATACTACCGTGCTGTAGTCGGGAAATAAGGACATTTGGTGAGTGATCACTTGGGGAAGGTCAATAATGTAGCAAATGAACAGCAAGGGTTCCACCACAGAACCCTGCGGAACACCGTAACGGAGAACTCTAGAGCGCACATGAATGAATTATGACTGTTGAAAGCCTACAATATCTTAGGGGCAGATTTGCTAGTTTTTGTTCAGGCTCTGTCCTATGGGATGAAAAGCCTTTTTTTTTTTTAAAGAAATAGGCTTTATAATCTGAAAGTTCAAAAATATATTTGGCGGTCTCTCATCACGTCCCACTTAATCAACTATCAAGTTTTCGCGCTGATTATGCTTGCTGAAAACCCGTCTGGGATCCCCTTGCATTAGTGTAATAATTTTCCGTTCACAGAGATGGCAAACCCAAAGGCTTAGCCTACATAGAGTACGAGGATGAGGCAGCAGCTGCAGAGGCCGTGACCCACACGCACGGCATGCTGCTGGGCGAGCGCAAGCTGGACGTGGCGCTCAGCGCGCCGCCGCCGCGACAGTCCACCTCGGCCGACATGCCTGTGCTGGGGCTGGCCAAGAGGGACGCGGGAGGTGGCATGTGAGTACTCATTCATTAGTTTTAGGCAATTTTATCTACAAATAGGTGTGTAGCGGTCCTACAAAAAAGTACTACAGTAACATAGTGCAAAAAGTACCACAGACACATCTATGTCAAAAATTAAGAACAAACATCAAAATAATATAATGGGGAAAGAGTTTCTTCGCATTTTTTAAGAAAATTCAAAACATTTTTTAATATACTTTATTTACATTTAACTAAATTCAATTCAATTCAATTCATTTATTGCATCAAATATGGTAGGTACATGAAGTTCTTAAATAAAATATTTAGTAACACACATTTGGCCAATACATAGCATGCAATAGTACAAGTTTTTACACTTAAGATATTAATTATTACTAGTTAACAAACAACATTTTGTCAAATTATGTACTTAACAGTTAGATATATCTGTGCTTTAATGTATAAAATTTACAGGGACACTTTTGAAAGAACTCATCTATCGAATAAAAACACTCTTGTAACAACCACTTCCGCAACGCAACACAAAACTTATTGAAGGGTAGTTGAGTAATCGTCCCAGGCAAAGCATTGTAAATTAAGGGAGCCATGTAAACGCAGCTTCGCCGAAAAAGTTCTAGCTTTGGAACGGGCATTTCAAAATCTAAATGTGTAGCTTTCCTTTTATTTGTGTTATCTTTCTGTACAAATAGTTCTAGATTGGGCCTCACAAACCTGGCAACTTCGTAAATATAAATACATGGTACAGTCAATAGATTTTGCGACTTGAATATAGGCCTGCATGAGTCAGACCATTGCATTTTGAATATTGCACGAATACACTTTTTTTGGGCAATGAAGATCTTCGCTATTTCGGAAGAGTTTCCCCACACAACTATACCGTATCGTATTACTGAGCAGACGTATGCGTGATACACCATTATGGCGGTACGCAAAGATGTAATATTTTTAATTTTTTTTAAAGCAAATACGAATTGATTGATTTTTTTAGAAATTATTTCGATGTGATTCTTCCAAGTAAAATGCTCATCAAGTGTTACACCCAGGAACTTTGCATTACGTACCTGTTCTATATCATTATTGTTAATTGCAACATTAAGGCGTACCGGTTTACTTTTAAATGTTTTGCAATGAAGCACATTGGTTTTGGAAATATTAATTTTTAATTTATTAATGTCTAACCATTGTATAATGCCATTTAATGTTTGCTTGATTACCATGTCAAAATTTTGTAAATTTCTACATTTAATAATAATAGTGGTGTCATCGGCGAACAGTACACACTGGTGTTTTATTGACTGAGGCAAATCATTTATGTACAGAAGGAACAATAACGGCCCCAAGATACTACCTTGTGGAACACCACAGCAATTAATCCGTACTTCAGAATCAAAATCTTCTAAGGTGTTACTAAATTTGTTTAATTTCGTTAACCTCGTTACCTGTTTTCTGTTAGTTAGATAAGATTGAAACCATTTGTTTACTAGACCTCTGATACCGTATCTTTCAAGTTTTTCTAGAAGCCGCGCATGATCAACACGATCGAACGCCTTACTTAAGTCTAATAGCAATGCACAAGTAGGTATTTTATCATTAATATTCGTCATCATTGCTTTCACTAGCGTAAATATTGCCAAAGTCGTTGATTTATTTTGTCTAAACCCGTATTGCTGGTCGACAAGAATGTTGTGTTTAGTAAGAAATTTCACCACTCGTCTGTACATAATTTTTTCAAAATTTTTTGATAAAATGGGAGTGAGAGCGATAGGTCGGTAATTGTCAACGTCTGATTTTGACCCATTAAAGTATGTAGGTACAATTTTGTTCGATAACTTTTTGCCATCTTGTAGGTAGGGACATGATCCCATTGCTATAGAAATTTTGGGAATTCTGATCAAAATACCGCGACAAGTGGTTTTGGCAGTCCTCTCGTGATGTTAACCTGACACTGCCTAAAGAATTCTGAAGAGACCGAAACAGGTGGAAATCTGAAGGTGCAAGGTCAGGACTATACGGCGGATGCATTTACAACTCTCAGCCAAACTCTCTTAATTTTTGCTGAGTGGCTAAAGTTGTGTGAGGCCTAGCGTTATCATGATGAAAAACCACACCCCTTCTGTTGATGAATTCCAGCCGCTTTCTCTCAACTTCTTGCTTTAATCTCATCAGTTGTTCGCAGTAGAGTTCAGAATCGATGGTCCTGCCTGATGGGAACAGCTCATAATGAATAATCCCCTTCCAATCCCACCACACACACAGCATCACCTTGTTGCGAGTTAACCCGGGTTTCGCCACAGTCTGTGAAGCCTGACCGGCCTTTGACCACGACCTTTTTCGCATGTTCTTGTCGTACGTGATCCACTTTTCATCACCAGTTATCAGCTTCTTCAAAAATGGTTCGGTTTCATTACGTCGTAATAAAGAATCACAAATGAGTACACGGTTCATTAGGTTTCTTTCAGTGAGCTCGTGGGGTACCCAAATATCGAGCTTTTTTGTGTACCCAGTTTTTTTTCAAATGCGCCAAAACTGTTTTGTGCACAATTCCCAGTTCTTCAGCTACGTCGTAACTACTGATATGCCGATCTTGCTCCACTTTTTAAAAAATGGTATCCATTTTATTCGTAATAGGGCGACCAGAGCGACGTGCATCTTTGACATCAAAATTTCCGGATTGAAAACGCTTAAACCAAATTTGTGCTACTCTCACAGACATTGCACTAGGTCCATAAACATCGCAAATTTTTTTCGCGGCTTGCATTGCATTTCTACCTTTTTTGTAGTAAAATTTTAAAATGTATCGAATTTCTTCATTAGATTCACTCATCTTGACGGTACGAAAAACAAATGAAAATCACACATTTTCCTAATTTGAATTTGGAATTATGTTCTTTAAAATTTAAACTTTCAATGACACCAAAACCAGCCAGATACAAATAGTATAGCCAAAGAGATTTTATTACAAGTTCATACATACTATAATGCGAAAAGATTTTTTCCCCAACCTAATAAAACCGCGCAAGCAAAGTTATCCGCGACCTAAGACTATATAGAAAAACCCGACAGCAACTGTCGGGTCAGCCCACCAGACACAACACCCGTCTGCTCGGAGGATCCTCCTTTTTCAATGGGGGTTGAAGAACTTTATAACCTGTTCTTCATACCCATTAAAGGTAAATGACATTTAGCTTTAAAGCTCTGTATTTTGATATGGAGCTTTATGGAGAACTACTAGCACTATTTCCCTCGCCAAGCAGTGTTACTGTATTCTTCTTTGCAGAGCCAGTACTTCAGACGCGCGAGTTGAATGCAGTCTGAGGTGAAGGGTGCGAGCAGGTCTCCGCGTCGCCCGCGCGCGTCCCGCCCGCAGCGTAGCGCTGTGCTTACATTTATCGTACGCATGCGTATTCCTAAGCTCTGCTTTCAACTCGCGCGCCTACAGTAATGGGAATTATAGGCAGATGATATTTCAACTTTGACAGAGGGATAGCAACGTCTCTACGACGCAAATCTCTATAAGCAGTGGTAGCCAGTTAACATCAAGCTCAAGTCGACTGTAAGCTATTTTGAGAGCAGATTTAGAGACCTAGCAGTCGTTTATTGAAGGCTTCGTTGATTACTATGATGACACAACTGACCTAAGCTACAGCCAAAATCTTCATACCTTCAATATACATAGTATAAATATGTACATACATATAAACATTTTCTTTCTATTACCTTTCCAGGCGACGAACACAAATCAGCAGTTTCATCCCGAGCGTCCTTCAAAGAGCATCTACCAGCACAGCTCGACCAACTACAAGCGAGGCCAACGGCTCCGCAGCCACTAGCGAGCAGCCCAACGGGTCCCATAACAACAGCGACGACAAGCGACCACTCAGCAACAGTGACTTCAGGAGCCTTTTGCTCAAGAAACAGTAGATTGTCAAGTTAGTGTATATAGAGTCGAAAGTCGAGCGCGGTAGGTTACAGTGGAAAACTCATTAGTGTTGATACTTTTTGTATTAGAGGTGGACTGACTGTTTGGGGTTACCCATGAGGATTTTCTATTAGTATATTCGGTGCGCCGACCCCAAATAAATTGGGTTAAAAGCAGGGGAATGATGATGTTGATGATTCGGTTGTCGAGGTGTTTGGTGCCTGTATCGTGCTGGGAAGCTATGTTTGCGCTGTCAACAAAATGTATACAGTAAGGTGATTAAGATACTGCGTGATATCGATCACAAGCTTTATACAATATGTTGACACGAAAACCATGGTGATTCAGCATAATATCACTTTTAGACACTACTAGAACGGTTTCTGACACCATTCTTCGTTCAAATAAATAACTGAAATTGAATGTTGACTTTCCAACACTAAGAATAAACGACGGTCAGTACATCTCTAAGTCGCCATGTATGAGTCTTAGTATAGCCTTACTAGATGGAAATTCGTACCAAGTATGACGTATTTTCCTTCGAAAAAATATTGCTAAAAGGATGAACTTACTACTTAGAGCTAGTCTATGGTAAATAGCTTGTCCTGATCAAAAATAATCCTCTTTGTACGGTGGCCTGAATAGTCTTTAAGGCGACGAACGCTAGTACTTTGGTATCCTTATGTATTTCAAGGCAACGAGCCTTATATACTTATATTATTACTATTATAACACTGTATAAAACCCGGATATATTAAAATGGGGACTTGTAAGACCGAAGTTGGTACTTATTTGTGAAAGAATATATCACAAAAAATAATAAATAAAATCACTAAGCTTCTTCATTGTTTTGTTAGAGTATTTTATTGTACAAATTAAAATTACAGTTTTGTTTTTAAATTGTTATTTCGAGCTGTGGCTGTTTTTGAGTATAATTATATTGGGAATTGACGTGTTTTTGCAGCATTTGTCTACGGAAAAAAATATCTGAAATGCCTGCCATATAAGCTGGAATAACATAGAAAAAAATACGTGACGGTCCCTCCAATGTTTTTCCTGGAGATTATAATAAGTTTTAGGGATATAGATGACCGTTGTCGTGTCAATATTTGGAGCAGGGTAAAGAAATTAACGAATTTATTAATATTGCAATTGCAAGGACAGGTCAATTTCAGAAAACCCCCCCAACTGATTATTGTAATAATCCACAAAAATCTCATTTTATACCTTCTAGTTATATCCAACATCTGATTGTTTAATTCCGTGTTAACTTTACACGCGTTCATTCCATAGATGTTTAATGCGAACTTTAGCAATCATGTAAAATGGAGTCAATAGGGACTCGGGAGGAGGGGGGGTGAATCAGGTAAAACTTTGAAATTGAATGAAAACAATAAGAATTCCAATGCTTTTTTAGTTTCAAATTATTTGTGTTCAATGTTGAAATCCCAGTCAAAATGTTGTCCCTATTAATCCCGTTTTACGGTATGTGATTCAATTATAGTCACAATTTCATAATAATCTAGTATTATAGTCCACTTCACTTTTATAATGTAAATGATGATTATCAACGATGTTTGTTAGCGATATTTACTCAGGCACCTTGTGACACCGTAACATCTAATTATATTTTTGTTTTTATTAAACTGATTTGTTTTGTATTCGGAGTTTTACGTTGCAGTGTGATTGCGGACGAAGAATGATTCAGAATAAATGCGTTTTGTTGTATTCTGTTGTTTTACTAGTTTATCAACTTTAATGAAAACTCTCCCAAACCAAGTAGAATAATTCTCATATGTCATTATAAACAAAATTAAATTAAATATAAAAAAACGCGTTAGAGTGCAGCACAAACCCTTTGCCCCAGAATTAAACGTTATACTAATAAATAATAACTAGTCCGCCATATTGGATTTAGAATGACGTCACTTAGCTAACCATACATTTTCATCTAAACTCAATAGTAAAATTTCTGCTTAATCGGAAACCAGGAAGTGGGTCAAATTTAACTTCTAAGTTCTTCTAAGATATTTTTACATAGTTACACATGAAGCCAATAAAAGCGTGTTTAAAATCACTTTCTCAGTCGCCGTACAACCGTAGAAACGAATGGATCGTCTAGTGCAAATGTACAGCATGTATCAGAAAGGTCTGGCCGACTTTCTCCATGGAACCCGCATCGTAATCGCGAAAAAATAATCAGCCGACGCATACAAAATTTCAATACCCACTGGACTCAAATATATGTGGTGTGATGCTCTCAATCACACCCTTAAATATGACCTCACGTTTCTAATACCTGCTGTATAAAAATGGTCCTAATTCACCTTCGCTTTATTCATTCAAATCAAACAAACATTTTATAATAAAAAAACATTTATTAAAAAAAATACAATGTACACTTTACAATCTCAATAGAGAAATATATAATTTCTTCTTATACACCGAAAATCGTCTACAATAAATAACTCTAAAAGCTTTGCGTAACTGGAAATTAAACTCTAAACAATACGCACTCGAAAATTAACTTTGTACTTTGTCTACAACATAATAAATATGAAGCTGAGATATGTTTGCGCGTTTTGCCAATCTTTAACATTAGACAACATAACATCACGTCTTGTAATCCCAGAAGGGCAGAGGTGTACCTAACGAGTACACCCACCCACCCACATTTCGCCAGTAATGTTTAAGTCCCATGTAATGGGGGCGAGCCTATTGCCATCAACCGGGCACAAATCCAGACTCCGTGGCGGCTACTGAGAAATTCCTTAGAGAAAAACCAATAACATTGCGCGACCCGAGAATTGGACCCAAGACCTCATGGTCATCAGTCGCGCTTGCGACGACTACACCAACGAGCCAGTCATAATAACATTAAACAACACATAAAATATAAAGCCTAGTATACACAGTTTGATTTCCAACCCTCGGCTCTGAGCGCAACGTTGAAAATCCATCAGTGCGTTTTCATTTAAGCATTACGACCTAGTTTCTAAGAACAGGGTGTTAGAGCCCAGAAGGGAGTTTAAGGCACTGGTTACTGTAATACATTCCCAGTCTGCAAATGATAATATTTTTCCTACAAAAAATAGGAACGCCACAAAAAAAGATATTTTTATTCGTTATTTTTGGTAAATCCAATTTTTTTTTGCCGTCGTTGGCCTTTAGAGCTCATTTTTAGCAGTCGTCGGTGGCGTTAAAACATCTGTCAAACAAACAGTCTTTTCATACCAGTCTTTTCATACTTATTTACCTCTGACAATAGCAACCTTATCATAACGAGTTTAAGGATCACGAAAATTTTGACAGACTTATCATTGGTCGCAAGCGAACAGCTACCTTACCGAAACGAAATAAAGATGACTGTATATATATAGCTGTGAAAGTATTGTGAGGATCAATCTCATGACATAAAGCTCGACAGTTGCGCCTGCGACTACTAAGATATTAAGGCGATGAACTTCATAATATGTTCCCATTGATATATTCAATATTAATGATATATTTATTTATAAATGTATGTACTACATATTACTCGTTCGTTATCTAAGTATCTCGAATGTTTGAAGATTTATCACTACAACTTCTACTTCAAATAAAAGTTAAGAAGTGTTATTTTTTTTTAGAAGTTTCTTCCTAATTATAAAATTTGTGCTAAACACAATGGCACTGTCATTTTTAGAAAATGACAATATTTTTCATTTATATTTTTATATATATATATATATATAAACAGAAGGCTAACAGTAAAACAAAAGGCGATACGCTAAATACGTATCGTATTGCGTTCGTTTATTGCACCAAGTTTGTTAATACTTTGAGCAAAGTATGACAACACATAATAGAATGGATCTAGGGGGGTTGGCACGTGGGATATGTGCCCTTGCACGAGTCCCAGGTCGATATGACCCGAGCTTTATGATTGCTAGCAGAATAGCCGGCTGACCTGAAGACTTGCTTTTCAAAGGCAGCCGTAGATTGAACGTGTTTAGCTTAACTTTGAGTATCTTAATGTAAAGGAACGTGGTACTAGTGCTAAAATAAAAGCTATTGTCAGTAAATATGGGCGCCGTCCTGCCACCGCTTTTTCGAGCGCTCGAATGCTTCTTTGATGCAGCCTCTGTAAACAAATTATAAAGTTAATTTATTAGTTTATTTTTCTTTAGACTTAGATCGGCCGTCCTTAGTGTGTGTATAGTCAAGATATGAAAGGTTAAGCACCTTTAAGTATCCTTTTGTTAAGCCTGTCAATATGTCACGCTTACCTTTACCACTTTGGCTTGTGTTTAGGAAGTTTCAAGTGAGAAAAACCGATGGTCCTGTCAAGTTCCATATTTTTTATGGAGTGGAATATTGTACCACATCCGTTCTGATCGCTGATGGAACTGTAAGCTATGGTTTGATTACCCCTTGGCAGATGACAGAAACCCAAATGTCGGTGAGTGTAGAAAAAGAAGACGGAATACACTTATTGCGTATTCTTCGGTCTTCTCTTTCTAGGCTCAACTCAAACAATTAGGGTTAGGTTTCCACAGGAGAGGCTCGAAGTCGCGTACCGAGGCATGTGTGAAAATAACCAATAATATCGCTCTTTTTCATAGCTTCAACTAAGCTAGCTGTGTCATTGGGTAGTTTTACTTACATTCTCGCTTATCTCGGTGGAAACGTAGCCTGAGAACGGGAAAAGTGGAAAGTGTTTCTTTCGTTATCGTGTGGCGATTGCCTAACATGATGTCAGTTTTTATATGCCGCCCATGGGCCTCTGTCTTGGCTTTACATGCCGACGAGAAATATCTCTCAGGCATGCTGGTTTCCTCACGATGTTTTCCTTCACCGAAGCAAATGATAATTGTAAAAAACGCACATGAATCAGAAAACTCACAGGTGTGTGTCTTGGGTTCGAACTCGGGATCTATGACTTGGCAGTCCGACGGTCACACTACAAGGCTATCACTGCTTACAAAGTGGGAAGTAAAGAGAAGCCTCATCAACAGTGAAACAACATAATCTTACAATTGTGGTGACCGCTTACCTGAACAATGACTGGTGTAGTATGTAGGCGGAGACGTGTCCCGCGTCCACGTATCGCACTTCCGCGCCCGGCCAGATCTCCTCCAGCGTGCCCACGTCATCGCGAGGCACGTACGCGTCGTGCTTCGCGCACACCGCTGTCGAATAAAGATATGTTACACAGCTGTGATTGTAGAGATACCTATACAGAAAAGTATGGTCATATTTAAGGGTGTGATATACTCGTAGACTATTCAACTGAATAACTCTTTCTCAATAGGACCAATCGTTAACGCAAAAAAATAATGTGCTGTTTCCAATCAAAACTTCAATACCCCCTTTTCCTTCAATTTTAGATACACGCCGTATGATTGACATAGGAATGAAGAATTTCTTAATTGAGAATTTTGTTTTGACTTTCGATTTCAAAATAACTGTCAAATCTCATTACTTCGTTAGAAGCATAGTGATTTCTGATTGGTTTCTGTTTCTACAATGTCATATCGATAGTACTGTCTCCCTCACTCTTATTAATTATCATCATTCATAATTAGTGCCATGCGCGTTGTGTGCATTAGATTTCTATCTATACAAATAAATAAAATTGAAGTGTCTATTTGTAGTTTCAAAATCAGCTTTTTGTATTTGCATATAGTACTTTTAACAAAAAACATATATATTTTTCTAATTTTTGTCTGTCGCAAATAGCTATCGTTTAAAGATTATTTAGTTCAAGCGTGTTCCGGCGAACCATGACATCGGCAAATTTTGCCATCGACCAACCATTCATTCTTTGAAACGTTATACGGCGAAACGTGCTGTCGCTAAATAATGGTAGTTTTTTGTATTACCGTTCAACGGTGAACCATGCAGAAAGCATCGTTGTATTCACCGTTGTAAACACTTATTTCGTTCAAGGTATCTTATACGGTTTATAATTCTATAAACCGTACGGGACTCGACTTCTACTGGCCATGAGCTGATGTTATAAGGAGTAACTAAGGCTTATTTTATTTTAGTTACAAAAAAGGATTAGGGTTCAGCGCAAAAAAGAACCCTTGAAATTGTTTACAATATCCGATTTAAATAGGGAAGAAATATGTAAATAATAATATCACGCGGCCGAAGGTCGGCAACAGCTAGTTAGTCACTGTTGAAAATTGTCTCCCTCATTACATCACCAACACTGGACAGTCGTAAAATTAAGTGCAACATAAATCGCCACACTTGGCAATTGCATCGGCATTAGATTTTGTTATTTACAAAGATAGCATGTATATATTTATGCTGCCTATCCACTACAAATAATCTTCCTTGTCCCATGTTACTTGGGGTCGGCGCAACGCTTTTTTCTTCCATTCTTCTCTGCCAACCGTCACACTATCATTTACTCCATTTTCTTTCATATCATACCTCCCACAATACATCCATCGTTTCCTTGGTCGTCCTCTCCCTCTTCTTCGATTTCAATGGCATTGCACAAGCACATGTATAAGCAACGCACCGTATTGGTATCACCTCATTCTTATGTACTTGCTGATCTCGATCCGATGTTTATATGAGTGTTTTGTTTATGAAATTTCATTGAAAGAATATTATACTCCATGCTCCAGTTAAGGCAAGCTGATCCGGTGCAGAGCTTTATAGGTCTGCGTAGACCTAGAGAAACCTACTTCGTGTTCCATTACTTATAATTATGCAAGTTCAGCCCCCGTATTAACAAACGCTGTAGCTGTATCGTTAACGGAAACATTAATCATAGACTCAAACGATACGATCAGTCAGAATGCTAATAATCTGAGGGAGTTGCCAAACTATATCTTTAAGTAGTTATAAATACGACTTAAAATAGCATGCGAGTGTTTACGAAATCACTTTCTATGTTTAATTTATTCTATTACAAGGTATTGAAGGGGTCGAATGGAGGATATTTTTGTATGAAGCCTGGCCCTGTTTACTGTCCGCCATTTTAATGTAAGCTTTTAAGTTAAAACTTTGATACGTTATATCTCGGAAACCTAACGCTTTAGAACATTATATCTCATACAATACTTGTTTTTTTTTCTAGGTTTTATGCGTGTCCGCAATCTTGAGAAAAAAACAATACTTTGAATTGCACCAACAAACTTTCATGTAGGGCGCGAAAGTACTCATGAAAAATGGCAACTAACTTTAACTAGGATTGGGACAATTTATGAAAAGCTTGCTTATCTATACTATTATTATAAATGCGAAAGTTTGGATGGATGGATGTTTGTTACTCAATCACGCCAGAACGGCTGAGCGGATCTGGATGAAATTTGGCACAGAGATAGATTATAGTTTGGAATAACACATAGGTCACTTTTCATCCCGGTAGAACGATCCCATGGGTCAATTATCGAAATCCACGCGGGCGAAGCCGCTGGCATAAGCTAGTTCATACTAAAGTTAAATATGTATGCAGTTAAAATGTAGGGATGAAATAAATGTTTTGTCAATCAACATTTATTGTTTTTTTTTTTAAATATGCCTTAAATTGATAAGGCATGGTAAAAAAAAAATCGCATACATATGCATGTGTTTTCAAAATCATGTGTATTGTATAATTTCACCCCGTGGCAGGATGCCAATGATGTTGCAGGTGTGACTAACATATTTTATTATAATACTGTACATACAATTAATATCTAGGCTCGTTATTTCGTGACACGTGTATTCGACTGGTGCCAAGATGTGCCGCCTAAGGAAACTTGTATTTTTTAAATATTAGACACTGTATTTTGGCATCCACAATAGCGGCAGTGATTTGAATTATCATTATTATTGGGTTGCCCGTATCCCAAATTATTTGGGGTCGGCGTAGCATGCCTTCTTCTTCCATACTTACCTATTACTCGTCATCTTAGGACGAGCCCCTTTCTAGCCATAACATTGTTCACACAGTCCATCAATGGTTTCTTTATTCTTCCCGTACTTTTATGGCCATCCCCAGTTCAAAATGTTCCTTACGACAATCAGTTGTGATTTCAATATACACACTATTTAAGTTGGTAGTCAATTCGCTTAACAATTTTCCCTAGCTTGACATAATGCATTTGATTACAACACTTACCAATGATCAAAGAAGTGTCAAACGGCACCGAGAAATTACTTAGATGCGTGCATTCATCCATGATCCCTCTCATGAACTGTAGCGTCTCCCTGTCTCTCCAGTGCATTTTAGTTATATCTATCTTCTTCACACTCTTTCCACTCGATCTTAAGAACGGTAAGTTCACCCATAGGTCTGAGGTAAACTCCGAAATGTTCCAGGATTTTTCCGTTTTTTTTACAATTTCTTTCTTCGGCGCTTCTACGATTTTTTGTAGTTCCTTGGTAGGTTTTATCCTATCTATCGCGATAGGGTTTTGTTTGACGCATTGTTCTGTGTGTTTTTGAGCAGATTTCTCTTCGCACTCTTTTTGTGCCCTTAATAGTAGGTCCCGTAAATCGGCTGAAACAAAGAATACGATTATATTTGGTAAACATTTTAATATTATGATTTTTAAGAAACTTGGAAACTACTCAATACAAATGTATCAAATGATATTACTACGGCTTCGAATCAATACAGAAATAAAACAAAAATTCAAAACATAGATGTGTAAAATAACATAAAGATCTAGATGAGATATTTACCTATTTATTTATTTTATAGTGATGGAATGACGATAAACCAAGTGAAACAGAAACGGTGCAGAGCAATATTAATTTGAAGCCTCGTATTCAAAGTAAGCAACAACCGAATGCCAGTGTGGAACCCCTCTGCAGGACATGCCCCACTTGCTGTCCTGCACATCCTGCACAACCAATTGCAACTTTCAGGAGTTAATCGAAGCAAATGTTAGAGCTGTGCAGGTCGCTATAGACTGGTCTAACACAATTTGAGTTTCATCGACACGCAAAGAAAAATAAGTAAGCAAATGTTGTGCAACAATTTATTGTTTTTGTTTTGCTGCAACATTTGCAAAGACGTGAATGAATCTTGTAGCATAGAGAACCAAAATCAATGTTCAGCAACAGAACCATAATATCCAAGATATGCGGTGTTGGTGGCAAACCTTCAGTAATTGGAGAGGCACCAGAATTATTATTATTTTATTAGGGATCGCCGAAGAAGCAGTAGAGAGAGTATCTCACTTTTAACTCACCACATCTGTTCTTGAAGTTTCAAGTAGTGTTGGCTGCTGATGTAACTTACCTGTAACGGTGGGTGTTGCTCTTGCGTATCTAAAGCTGAACCAATAAAGTATGTTTTACACTGGCAAGCTAGCGTGTAAATATTTTCATGCCAAAAATAGCAACATTCCATTTGTTGTTCGTTTCATTGGCTCAGTTGTAAATACGCGAATATTTTAGCAAGAACGCCTTCGACCTTGATTTTGTACAAGTTCCCTAACCGATTTTTGTCGGCTGGAATTTTTCGGTCGCTTGTGTTCTTTCTTTAAGGTACGTTAAAACCGATACTAGATTGCAGACTCCGGACAGCAGCCTGAGGCATATAATGTACTACCGAGTCCACCGAGGGTCATTTGTTCCACCTGCTGAAAATCACCCTCCTGGACATGAGTTGCCATAAGTGACCTGGAAGTCTTTAAATAGACTCCGGACCCGGGTTGGTCGCAGCAAGGAAAACCTGCTCAGGTGGAGATACATTAATGACTCTGTCCTGGAGTGTAAACGTGGTGCTGTTTCACAAACAATGGGGCACTTAATATCGTGTCCTACGTGTCCTGTTGTTTGTTCATTACAGGAACTGATGGACGCTACTGAAGGCGCCAAACTAGTGGCTCAGTACTGGGCCGACACAATTTAGATTGCCATCGACACGCTAAAAAGAAGACTGAGGGTCTGTAACTTTTCACCCTTATGCCCTAAGGATTAAGGTTGAAAATTCGTCGACCGTCAGTGAGCTCGGTAGTTCCTAAGTATCTGTGAACGTCCGTATGTCCGCAATTTGTCTGTATCGATTTGACCGCGCCTTTTAAAGTACACCCAACATTATGAATGACAAAGGTAGGCTTACCAACTTTACACTTTAGTAACAGTTCCTTGATCCTCTGCTCAGTCAAGTTGTTAATGTCATCAATGTCTTCCGGCTCCAACACAAACTTCTCATTCGAAGTCAGCTTCTTATACAACTCCTCACTAATTTTATTTTCGTCTAACAACAGTTTCAACTCTTTTTGTAAATTCTCGATTTGAGCAAAACTTTCAGTCTTTACTTCGTATTTAGGCACTTCGTTTTTTAGTTCTAACATATTTCTATTAACGTCTATTATGTTTTGCTCGTTTTCGGACTCTGCGCCATTTTCTTTGAATGTTATGTCTAATTTTTTTTTCGTTTCACTGTTTGTTGTTTCTGATGCTGGTATTTCTATGGTCTGTGAGTAGGTGCGTGCGAACTTCTTACCGGCGAGGAACGCTTCGTCCACTATGGTCACCATTTTGGACAGTTTCTCTCTGTACTCACCGTCAGATAGGTACTGGTCCTCTAACAAGTCCCAATTTATTGAATGCGACATTACCCCCTGGAATTTCAAGATGACTTGTACAATCGAAACCATTCGATTTTGAACTTTAAACGTAGCAACAGAGTTCAAAATAGTAGCTATCAAATTTTTGGAGTTATGATATATTTTAAGCTTTAGTGATTAAGTAAAATTAGTAGCCAAATAAGCCAAGACATACCTGTAAAAACACTGCAGAGGCTGTCGACCAAGAAAGGCACGGGACTAGAACTAGAGGCTTCGGCCAATTTGTAGCTGCCAGTGACGCCATCTGTCGAATAGTTGTAAAATTAACCAATTAGCCTTATGATTTTACCAATTAGTGATTGACAACATAATGAATGTCCGAAATGTTATCGAGAAATTCCTGATGGAAAAACCCAATATCGATTGGCTCAACTTGGAAATCGAACCCACGGACACATCATGTTCCGAGGAAACGCTTGCGACCAATGAGGCAATATTTGTTTTCGTTGAGTTGACGTCACTAAATAGACTGCAGGGGAAGGTAACTGAGGAACTTATGGCTAGAGCGTAGTTGGTTCCAAGCATCGTCATTGATTGAAAATCTGTTTATGTCACACAGTTCAAAATAGTTTGGCCTCATTAGCCAGATTGAGATGTAACTATGGGCACGCCAGGTAAAATGAGCTTTGATCGACTTTCCCCAATAACTCAAATTTAGTTAAAAAGTGGAGTTTACTCACATGTTCGCCCATAGAGAGTTCCCAGTGGAACAGCACCAGCGACTCTAAGATCAGTGGCCCTACCATGACGTCTTCTAAAACATTCCTGCATTAAGACGTCATGGTAGGGCCACAGGAGCCGCCCATCAGGAGCATGTATGTGTGAGTATACTTACATGTCCGCCCATGGACAGGCCGGTGACGCCGAGCGGGCCGAGTCCATTGCGCTCGCACCAATGGAACAGCACCAGCGACTCCAGGATCAGGCAGCCGCCCATCACGAAGATATCTGACACGTTGTGGAGCGAAGATCGACTTTAGGAGCAAATTTTTCAGTTTAGATACACAGTTTAAAAAAAATTGAATTCGTCTCTTGTTTATTTAGGCGCTGTATTACCCCCCCCCCCCCTCCCCCAATGTACGTCTTGCGCACCACAGACATGCAGTCCCGCTATCACGTTTTTTTTTTTCTTCATAATATCGTTCGTGGCGATTTGAGAGAAAAAGTAAAGCTTTACCCAAGGCATGATCAAGCGACACACGTGCACTATGATAGATTTATTTCCGAGTTCCCTATCGCTGTAATGTAGACGAGGCGCTTTAAATATAACTAGTACTTCGCCCGTGACTTTTTCCGCACGAACTGTGATTGCTCGGCTAATAGCCATGATATTATAAATATAATTAATAGCTTATTACTAGCCTTCTACATTATTCGTGGGTACGAATAATGTAGCTTTCAACCAGCGTTTTTTTTTTAAATTAGATCAATATTTTCGGAGATTAACCCCTACATACAAACTTACAAACAAATTTTACCTCTTTATAATATTAGTTAAATGTTCAAAAAAGTTGATAAACGTATGTTTTTCGTGAACATGTTGAAACTTGTATTTGGGTCATCTGCGCGTCCCAGCCTACGTAAGCCCGATATTGTAATCCACAAGAGGGCCATTGAAACATTTTTGATATCACTATGTACTTTGTGGTCAGAATGTCACTTTAACCGGATGAATAGTGAAATGAATAGTGTCCTACCGAGGGACGATTTCTGGCTATCACCACAACTTCAAACCGAAGACATGAAAAGTCGATGGTGTCGTAACCAAATAGTAAATAATTAATAGTGTTTTTAAAGTTTGTATTGGTAGATAATCAACTTAACGAATTGATTAAAAAAATCACCTTGTATCTTGGCGAACTAATACAATTTAATTTATAAAAATAATAAATAATATAAATTTAATTTAATTGTTAGTAATGTAATGTTATTTTAAAAAGTTAATAATTATTACAAGTAGTCTTAGCTATCGTATTAGGTTTGTAACCTATAATGATAGTATAAGAGTTTTAAATAAATAAAATAAAATTTACAAATAATGTCAATTATAATATTAATTTTCCTAAAAGTAATTTACCTTCGAAACTTTCGGCTTCGACCAAAACTTGCGCATATTTCGACCAAAGTCGAAGCTCAGGGTTCGGTCGGACACTAGAAAATGACTTACACTTGGTCAGTCGGCTTGCGTAGTCCGTAGAATGGGTTCTCCAGAATGATGCCGCCGATACCGGCTTCCTTTAAAAGCGGTTTTACCATCAGGTTCCGCCTTCGCCAGAAGAACTGGGAACAAACGGTAGAAATATATGATGAAAAGAGGTTGGAATAAAAAACAAACTCTTACCAAACATTTTTAATATACATTTTTAATTATAATAATATTAGTAATTTTTAATTATATTTTTTTAAATATTTTTTTAATTAAATATTTTAATTCTTAAGTTCGTTTTGTTCATCAGATATCTCAAACCTACTGTACCACCATGTAACACAGCCACCTAACACTTACACTACCTTCTGCTTACGTTCTACGGTAAATTGGAATTTCTCAGTAGTAGCCACGGAGTCTGGATCTGCGACCGGTCGATAACAATAGGCTCGCCCCTATTTCATGGGATTGAAACATAACTGGGGAAATGTGGGTGTTCTATTAGGTTCACCTCTGCCTGCCTAACCCTTCGGGAATTACAGGCGTTATGTTATGATAATATTAATATGATATAGGCGAGTGAGTGCTGCCTTGCACGATTTGGTATTTGCGTCGCTGACGTTCAAACAATTACGTAGCAGACTGTATCCGCTCATCGGTTTGGACCAGACAGTCTAGCATGCATCATCCTTTAATTATAACAGATTAAGTCCCAATTCAATAGGCGTAGGCGTGACATACGCCTTCTTCGAAAAATCTTCGGGCACAATTCCAAAATGTTAACCCCACTCGAAAGACTTCTAAGTCATTTAACAAGTCTCAAGCAAGGCTTGCGTTGTTCGTTAGCTGGCCCGATGCCAGAAAGACGATCGCATTCACGATGACTTTTCAAGTCTTTAGTTTTTTGCCGAAAATACACAAAATCATGCCTGTAACCCCCGAAGGGTTACGCAGAGGTGTACCAGGTCAATAACCGACTTTCATTGATAAAACGTCGATATTGGTGGTCATCTATCGCTGTGTATCTACACGTTCTGATAAACTGATAAGATATTACAAAGTTGATAACGTTAGATATTTTTGTAAGACTTTGACTGTGGAAACAATGGAGAAATAATCAGCGTTTAGTTACGTTGATCAACAATTATGGTTGTTTTTATGAACACTACGCGATGTCTAAATGCATGCATAAATTGAAGTAGAATGTTGTTCCAACGCTCGGATTAGCCGAGAATAAAAATTCTGAAAATGCAATATTTAGTCGTTTAGTGTTTGTGAATACGGGTATAAAACAAATGAGTAATCATAACTATGTACTGCCTATTTTGTACAAAGTTATGCAAATTATACCTAACTGCAAATGTGTCTCGTGTCTGTAAATCGTGATACATGTATGTTTATATTTTGTTCTTGTAGTGAATGCAGCGCAGTTATTGCGTAACCGTGCCACGGTGCCCTAGTTTTCAACATGTTTTATGAGTGAAATGTTTTCAGGCCAATCTGCCCTGTGCAAGTTGTTTTGCACACAGAGTACGACCAGAATAAAGTACCTAGTGTTAATATTCAGCACGGTAGATAAGTAAGCGATAAGTTGATGGTTATTAGAATATTGGGGTGAGACTGCATTTTGTACCCATTTTCACTTACCTACACTGTTGGATTATCAACGCTCGCCTCAGCTTCGAAAGTTGAAAATCCAACAGCGTAAATTTAGGTATCGCCTGTTAGTGAAAATGGCCATTATTCTATCTACACATTTGCCAACTATGTTGGGGTCAACTCCGACCTTCCTTCCGTGTATTAAAATATCTGTATTTTATATGGTACGAGTATCATTTGAATAGCAATGCAGTTGTATAATGAACACTTGCGGTGCCTACTTATATCAAAAAAATAAATCGGTTATCGGTTTTTTTTTGGCTATGTGTGTACTGACTGCATTTGGGTGTTCGGACTCACTTATCATCACGGCTTTGATTGTCCGAAGGGAAAGGCAGAGGTATACGCACTTTTAGACGTTTGTACCCACATTTCGGCAATTACGTTTTAGCTTATTATGATAAGGCAAACCTATTTATTTCCAATACTAATCGGGTGCAAATTAAGACTCCGGCTGTTTCTAAGGATTATTAGTGGACAGACTCAATAACAATTAGCCCGATCTACCTCGAAATCGAACACAGGAACAGTCACACTTATACTATACTCATTAAAATAATGAGTAATATTTTTATGTATGTATTTTAATCACGTTCTGAAAAACGGCTCTAACGATTTCGATGAAAGTTACAAACTCCTATACGCTTTACGGGGGCGAAAAAACGATCTAGCTAGGATAACTGAGAAAAATCATTTTCTCTATCTTCACCCGAGCAGAGCGCGGTCGCCTAGGTAGGTACACATGCGCAATCTTTGCAATGACTACGACATTAATGAATAAAATTATAACTAAATTTTAAAGAGATACAGAGGGTCTG
The DNA here is from genome assembly GCA_964057025.1 of Standfussiana lucernea. Classification (NCBI taxonomy): domain Eukaryota; kingdom Metazoa; phylum Arthropoda; class Insecta; order Lepidoptera; family Noctuidae; genus Standfussiana; species Standfussiana lucernea. Next base: position 8,907,401 of record OZ059805.1, read on the forward strand.
CCCTCCGGAAGCCTCAGATCAATCATCCACTACGTATTATCGTACGATGCTAATCTTTGAACAGTGCACTTTCGCGTCATTGGTTCATCGGCATCGCAAACCCATGACGCGAACGTTATCGTGCCAACGCCTTCACATTGAACACTTGTTTTTGTTTACGTCGTAAGCGCTCGGTACATCTAATATATCATTGTCCGATCATGAATAATAAATCTTTGATGTCTTAGGATTTTATCATCCGTTTATCAGCTCATAGGGATGATAAAGCGAGTGGTTTATTAATCTTTATTGAGGTGTTAGTAATGTAATGCGCAGAGAGATGAAGAGCTCGTGGCTAAATAATAACAGCCGCTCGGGTCGATCGTCAGGTTAAGCCACGCTTGCCTGGGTTGGTCCGTGGATGGGTGACCACCCATTACATACCGAGTTTCCTCCGTGCCTCGGAAAGCACGTTAAGCTGTTGGTCCCGGCTGTCAATTGTACATCTTTAACAGTCGTTACAGGTAGTCAGTGGCCCGAAAGTCTGACAACCAGTCTTACCAAGGGGTATCATATTACCCAGTACTAACTGGGTTGTGCAGGTCAGATAGGCAGTCGCTCCATGTAAAATACTGGTATTCTGCTGCATCCGGTTGGACTGGAAGCCGACCCCCACATATTTGTGAAAAGGCTAGGCAGATGATGAGTAATGTAATGCGCAGACAAGGATCCAAATTTTAAGGTAGCCCGCGAATTTAAATTTTTCTTACGTTTTTTGCAATTTGCAAGACAGTGTCAGGTTGTATGTTGATTAAGATATGATTCGCGACCGTAACAAATATGGCTTTACTGATTTTTAATGACTGATTGAATGACTTTTTCATGAAATAGTCATTCGTTGGAATTAAATGAACTTAGAGGGTTGTATTGATATATTTTAACCGACTTTAAAAATAAAAGGAGGTTCTCAATTCCGTTGTATTTTTTTATTTTAATGAAAATGTGCTTAATATTTTCATTCATTGACTGTACCTATAGCTTATTGCCAGTAACATAAATGTTTAAACTTTTACCCACTGTCTTCATCCAAAGTTTTGAAACAAAGTGCTCGAATTCTTTATGTGAGTTTCATTCACATGGCAAAGAATGAGTTAGGACTCAATTGTTATAACTTTAAATATGAATTGTGATTGTTTTTACCATAAGGTTAAATTTTCGTAAAGCAAATCCACATTCAATTTAAGTTGTTTGTTTTATGAAAAATGTCCAATCTATTTAAGTCGCGAGTTAGGCTACTTTTGGGTAAGATTGTTCCATCGTCGACTTCATCTACAGGATTGAGGTCAAGAGTAGGCCCATTATAAAAAAAGGCTGTATTATACTGAAATGTTCCATTTTATAATAATAATTGAACCAGTATTTTATTTTAAAAGTAGACATGCACTAATTTATATGATTGAATTACACCTTTTATAATTAAAAAGAATGAACTATTGAAGATTAGAAATACCATTTTATGTTAGAGTTAAGTTTGAATAAAAACTTTTCTCAAATACAGTTATCAGACAATTAGATATAATCAGCCCTTAAATAAATAAGATGGTACTTACATGGTCACCAGTACCGGCTAGATGTAAACACACCGGCTTGCAGTTCTTCTCAGGCCAGTGGAGTGGCAGCAGCGCTTGGAAATGAGCCTTCCGCGCTATCTTAGGTACTATGCCCGGCAGGTACCGCTCCAGAGGTGTTATGAAGTAGCCTTCGTAGAGCTTGCAGTCTGATAACGTTTGTTGCTGTGTAACATCAATTTCTATGTGAAGTTATATTAATTTTGAGATGGGATTCAGAATTATGCCCAATAATAGTATATTTTAAGTATTTGTTGACCATTAATTATTAATATAATATTACCATTAATACTTTAATATTTAATATTTAATTTGTGTGTGGACCAAGGCGTCTTCCCGGACCTTATGAAATACAGCAAGGTAATACCACTTTTCAAATCCGGGGACAGTAAAGACACCAATAACTATAGACCCGTATCCGTATTGCCAGTTTTTAGCAAGGTGTTTGAGAAGGTAATGCTTAATCAGATGCTTAACCACTTTAACAACAATAAGATCTTACATGAGAAACAATATGGTTTCACCAAAGGACGTTGTACGACTGACGCCGGTGTCACCTTATTAAAACACATATTCACTGCGTGGGAGGAGGCACGAGATGCCATAGGAATCTTCTGTGATCTCTCGAAAGCGTTTGATTGCGTGAGCCACGAAACCCTACTCCTTAAACTTGAGCATTACGGTTTAGGACAACTTGCGCTCAGTTTAGTGCAGTCGTATTTAAACGATAGACATCAGCAAGTACAAATAAATGGTGTCAATTCAATGGGTTTAAAAGTAAGGATGGGTGTACCACAAGGCTCGATATTAGGTCCTTTCCTCTTTTTAGTCTATATTAATGATCTACCCCATTTATTTAAAAACCAACCACAAATGGTGTTGTTTGCTGACGATACTTCTTTAATATTTAAGATCAACAGACGTGCCTCAAATCTTGACGACGTAAATAGCGCCCTACTGCAGGTCCATAATTGGTTTACCGCGAATAATTTAGTATTAAATGGGAAAAAAACCAAGTGCATAAAATTTACTCTACCAAATGTCAAAAGTAGTGATTGTGACATAGTATTGGATCAAGAGAAACTAAAATTCGTCGATGAAACTGTTTTCTTGGGGATCACGCTCGACTCAAGGCTACAATGGGGTCCTCATTTAACATCTCTTGCAGGACGGCTGAGTTCAGCAGCATATGCTGTTAGAAAAATCCGTCAATTTACTGATGTAGATACCGCGAGGCTAGTCTATTTTAGTTATTTTCATAGTATTATGTCATACGGTATTTTACTATGGGGACGGGCTGCAGACATCGAGTCTATATTTATTCTGCAGAAAAGAGCCATCAGAGCCATATATAATCTACGTAGGCGCGATTCTCTAAGAGAACTGTTTAAGGAAATTAACATTATGACAGTACCTTGCCAATACATCTATGAAAACATAATGTACGTTAGAAAAAATCTGCATTTATTTAGTAAAAGAGGCGACAGACACCACTATAATACTAGAACCAGGGACCAACTAGTTCAGCCAGGTTTCAGGCTAGCTAAAGTAGACTCATCTTTCATGGGGTACTGTTTAAAATGTTACAATAAAATACCTCCCCGCATTCTACAACTGAATGAGACGAAGTTTAAATCTTGTATAAAACGCACACTATGTAGGCAAGCATACTATAAGTTGGGAGATTACATTGATGATAAAAATGCTTGGCTCAATGCTGGTCCTGCTCCACAACCATAGGGGCAAACTAATTGATTACTTTGTGAAGTTATTGTGGAAGCTGCAGAAGATTGTAAACATATCTTTGCATTGTATAGATTCAGTCTCTTAGTATTATATAATTGCATAGCACATGTGTGAGTTCTATGTACGATAAAGCTACCATTTACATCTTTTACTGACTCGAATTTGCCCTGGCGGTTGAGAGAATGTCATGCTCACTCAAATGTCTCGCTGATGGTGGCGCGTGTGTCGGGTCGTTTAGTTCCCTCCAAAATGGTTGAGTTGAATGATGGCTGATCCATGCGTCATGTTCGTGAACGGGCGCTGTCAGTTGTGACTGGTCATCTCGCAGCTGCCATGGATTATTGTATTTTTGAATTGTTAATTTTATCTTTTTATTCTGGACGCTCTTACTTGCACGTCTTTCTACATCGTTCTCACATGTATGTTTAATCTCAACATGAATGATGTAACCGAGACTTTGTAACAACAATGATTTAAAAGAGTGTCCATGGAGTTTCTTGCCCATTCTTCTCCATAGAGATCTACGCTTTCGAATGGGCAACTACAGTACTTTCACAAGTTATTATGCCCTGTGACTGGGACTGTAGCTTAGTTTGTTTTTTGTGTTTTGACATTCAAAAGTGCCTGTAATGGTCTAATTGAAATAAATGCTTTGAGTTTGAGTTTGAGTTTGAGAATTACTTCAGGAAATAAATGTTCTGGTTATTGGCGCAGCGTCAATGGTTTAAGTTCTAAAACTTTCCATGAGCGTAACAATGGTAAATAATGAGGAAAAAAAGAAAGTAAATATTTACTATGGTGAAAAAGTTTGAAATTGTTTACCTAGTTACATTTTTATTATCCTATGATCCTTTCACCTTCAATTAGTTCTTGGAGGTATGACAATAATACATTCAAAGTAAGGTTATGACTCATGCTGCATTTTTATGACTCAAAAGTATTAAAACAAAAATATTGAATAAGGAAAAAAATATCAAAACCACCATTTACCTTGGTAATCGTAACAGGATAGTCTCTTTCCACTAATTTGAAGCACTCATCCCGGTTCGATACGACTTTCCTGAACTCGAATAACCTTAAAACATAACATAAACAGCTTGTAAACAAACACAGAATGTCACATATCTGCATCAATTTACAGCTTGGCGGCAAACTGTTACACAATAGCAACACCGCATGCACTATCATGATTCTGACCTTCGCAAGTTCTCCGGTTTACCCCATCCTTTAGTGAAGAACTTGGTTAGAAGTATACTTCTATAAACGGCATCTAACCTACTAGCCGACATGTTTTGTGCTCCGGACTGTTGTGGCCTGTTTCACTGGCAAGTTTTATTTAGGAAATCGTTTTTGATTTCGCTGTTACGATTACTCGTTGTCAATACATTTTGGTTGAGAATGACTGAGACTGAATGAGAAATGTCAACAAGGATTTTTTTCAGGATGGTCAGCTGTTTGCTGTCACATTGACAGTGACGGACGTGTTAGTTTCAAGGTTTTTAAGTTAGTAAGTAAGTAAGTAAGTATATTTATTTGCATAAAATGTGGTAAATACAGGTGTTATAACATGTTTTAGAGCAGGACACATTCCGCCTTAATATAAGCTTAATGTTGCCCAAAAATTGTAAGAAAATGGTTGTAAAATAAAAGCACGTTAAGTTCACTGCACAATAGCTTTCTAAAAATAAATTCGAAGGAAATAATTCAAAATAATCCAATTATTTTGGAGGAATTTCATAATAATTATGCTCAAAATCTTTTTTTTTCAAACTAAGTCAAGATTGGTGTGATTAATATTTTAAACAGTAAAGTAAACACATCAAGATGCGTTCCGTAACTATATTATACAAAATAAATGAACCAGGACTTTTAATAATTTATTATGTTATTAATTTGCTATCCTATGGAAAGAACGAAGAAATATTAGTATCTAAATAGTTGTCATTGATTATAGTATCCATTCATAATTTCGTAAATATTATTCTAATGAAACAGTACACATATTATGTACAAAAGATTTCGAACGGACTTGTCACCACTTCGAAAACGCGCGGGAAAAAAAGTTTAATAAGTATTTGACTTTTGTTTTGTGAATCAAAAAGAATATGATCAACTATTTTTCTTGCTCACTATATTCTATAAACCAGTCTAGGTCAAGCAATTTGCCAAATTTCCCGTGTGATCGAAAAAATTCAATTAATGCAATTCATAAGCAAAAGCATAGATAGTCGATAGTAGTCTAGAAGTTCTGTCTCGCAGAACCTTCAGAATGAAATATCTCACTCAATGCCACCGGGGTAGGCGAGCAGGTAGGTAGGTATATCTCCTAGGTAGTAGCAATGTTTCTTTGTAGGTACAATATCCTCCCGACAGCATTTTGGCCACAGCAGCCAATTTCAACGGAGATTGACTAAGAACGCACGAGTTATTGTATGAATGTACCTAGTGCACAAGCGTGCGCGCAAACTCAGGTGCGGTCTGTTCCTTTACTATCATTGTCCGATAGGACGGCAATCCAACATGACCGGGGAGAGATCAGGCGCAGAACCAACGGCATACCTAACGAGTTTTCCGAGGCACCGGGGTGTAACACCGCCAACTTCGAAACTCCGGGCTAGCACTGAAAATTTTGTAATGGAAAAACGAAACTAAAACGGTTTACCAACAGTCGATTGGTCCATGAACCGTTGGTCAACATTATCATTAAACCATTAACTGTTCATCCAAAGGACTTTTCACCCACGAACGTTTCGCCAACATGACTTTACGTCAGTGAATGCTTAACCGATAGAATGTTTCGACTAATTACTTTTCACCCAAAAAACAATTGGCCAACAGACACCGGGACAGGTGAAAGTAAATATAAAAGCTTGTAGAAATAACTAAAAAAATATGATTTGACGAAGTTTTTAAATACGTCGAAAAAGCTCTCAGGTGTGCCTGTTTCCTCATGATGTTTTCCTTCACCGTTTTTAGCAAGTGATAATTAATTTATAATACGTTATTAAAAATATTGAGAAATCATCAATCATCTTACATACAGCCACAGACTGGTATACATTGAAAATTATTTAATTATTTGGTAACTTTGCAGGTGTATTTAAAAACTATCATATTTTTTTAGTTATTTCTACAAGCTTTTATATATTTTACATACTTTCACCTGTCCCGGTGTCTGTTGGCCAATTGTTCTTTGGGTGAAAAGTAATTAGTCGAAACATTCTATTGGCTGACGTTAAGTCATGTTGGCGAAACGTTCGTGGGTGAAAAGTCCTTAGGATGAACAGTTAATGGTTTAATGATAATGTTGACCAACGCTTCATGGACCAATCGACTGTTGGTAAACCGTTTTAGTTTCTGGAAAAACCCATAACACTTTTCACCCGACCCGGGAATCGAGCTCAGCAACCCACGCTCAGCAGTCGCGTTTGCGACCACGAGACTAACGGGGTAGATATGATTATTATTCAACTAGTCTACTTAAATTGCCTATGTCAGTCAAGTACCTTCTAGGTAGTCCACTTTTTGTACCAATCAATAAATTACAATTAGCGCGGATTGTTTAGTTTATTATAGTTATTAGGTAGGTGCCTACACCTAATGTGGATGGCTAATACGGATATCTCATGTCGTTACCGCATAGGCAATGAAAACCGTTTAATGATCCACAATCCCACATAAGGTGGGTGTACCATGGAAGGCCACTCTAATAAATAAACAGTTATTATTCGTTCATATACTGGATAAATGAAACGAACGAATATTTAAGTAATACTTTGTTTTATTCCGTAAAATATAAACCACTTTTTTAAATTTCAGATTTGATCAATATTGATTAAACTTAAGTTTCATTGAACTCTTAAAAATGGCCTTGCTAGGAACAAGGCTCCTTAGAAGGCCATTATAATAAATCAGTCCTTTAACACTAAAAGTTAATAAATAGCCATTAAATCTACAATAAAAAGAAGTGGTTTATATATTACGTAATAAAACAAAGTATTACTTAAATATTCGTTAGTTTCATTTATCCAGTAAATAAACGAATAATAACTATTTATTTGTTAGAGTGGCCTTCTATGGTACACCCACCTTATTTTAACGTCGCCGATTTCCGATATCAATGAAGCAAGGGACCGTACTGCCAAAATAGTGGCGCGAGCGATTCACCGCCGCGTCTGTGATTTCTAGTTCGATGGATGTTTATGTAGATAGAAGGAATTTGTCATCACATGGCAATAACTACGAAATTTTAATAATTGGCCTTCGAAGGAGCATGGCCTTCCATGGTCCACCCACCTTACATAATTATAATAATTAAAAACAAATAACATGTGAGTACTTGAATGAACAAAAGAACTAAGTCTATCAATGACATTAAAGATGTGTTTTGGTCTCCAAAAAAGGAGTGCTCTTATTCCTTAACATAAATACTTAGGTACAGATGTTATAGATTAGGCATTTTATATGCAAATTTTAACGTAGGATGATACAATCCGTGATGGTCCGTGTTAATGAGAATCATTTCTTATAAATGGTAACGTGAAGTCGTTTATTATATTAATTTATTTGAATATCGTTTATCAAAATAATAGGTGGAATTGGAGATATCCTTGGATTATGTTTAAAGTAAAATGTATTAATAATAATTGGTGTTACTACCTACAGTTCCAGTCTATAAAATCGCGCATATCTGGAAAAGTGGTGGTAGAAACTTTGGAAATATACCCATATGATATAATATTGTACCCATGTAAATGCGTCATGCTCTTAGCGCTTTTTCTCTACCTACCTTCCTTGATTTTCAGCACAGCCGAAGTATCGAGCTCCCAGCTAGCTTCTATTTGCACCACAAACTACCACCGCCCTTTAAAAATAATGGATAGGTAATAATCTTCTAGGTGAGCCCGTTCGATCCAAGCTAGGTCTCATTCAATTTGCGAAATTATGCACCTTTTTGAAGAAAACAAAGGAGAGACAATAATTGCTACTTAAAAGTTTACTAAACTCCATTAGGGTGACATAATTGAACTCTAAATAGCGATACGGGGACTAATAAAAATTCTATTACCATACATAACAAGACTATTTTTCGATAAAAAACCCATAGAATCAGGTGTAAGTATAAGAAATATTATATCATCGTGTGGGCTGAATCTGACTCAGTTACCTACGACTGATTAGTCCGTTGCCAAAAACATATGCAAAAGTTGGTATTTAAATCTTATTATGTTTTCCGAATCTTCAGGATATAGATGATAATTGAGAAGATTTTATTATTTAATGTTTGTTATGGTTCGCCATTTATGGTAACTTAATAATCTTATTTTGTTACTAAGCGTTTTCTAAGTGCGTTTGCCGTGATTTGAAGATTGATTTCCAGATTTGTCATTGATGTGTTTTCAAAATAACAATTTTTAATTCTTGGTATCGAATAGGTTTCGCGTCATATGCGTACCTGATACGCGCTGTACGAGGAAAATTGTACCCATGTTTTTACAGTTGCGGATTTTTTTTGGACAATCCAAAGTTATCTGGGTATTCATTGAAGTAATTTGACAATCAAACAACTTTGATTGACTTCAAAGAGAAATGAAAATGAGTTAGAGGAGGCCAAAAAGTCAATTTAATATCATACGGAGGTAGGTAATAGGTTCAAAGGAAAATCTACGTAGGTAGTACAGACCCCCCAAGGACCATTACTATACAAATATTTTGCATCTGAATATTTAGTAGAAATGACATCATTGCTCTCGTGATTTGTATCACTCAGTCATTATCATGGCCGACGAAGGCGCGCACCAAATATGGCGCGAAAGAAAAGTCGTTGGAAACAACTGAATGTAAATTTAAATTAAGCCTAGATTTTGTTCCACGTTCCGCTTGCTGGAATGCTTGATATTACACGTAATTGTTTATCTTTTCAATCAGTATTGGGCTCTTTCACTGGGAAAATGGGTGTGGAGTTTGTGTACAAAAACGTGGATCGATATGCTCTGATTATTTCATTCATAACATACCAAAAAATATCCTGTTCTACACATTTGGGCACCAACCTATTGTTGACACAATATTTCACTGGGAATGGGAGCAATTCCGACAGAATGTGTAGGAAAAAGAGATAATATTTAAAGAGAAGAAAATTTTTGGAAGCAAGAAGTCAAGTTGTTCTTCTGTAAAACTCCCGATGGAAAAACCCAATAACACTTTGCCCCACCCAGTAGTCAGACCCAGGACCTCATGCTCAGCAGTAGCGTTAAAACAACGCACCCAACGTAGTAATTACATTTGATACAATAAAAAAAAACGTTTTTTGCAAAAAAAACCGACTTAAAAAAAAACACTAAAAAAGTGGAAAATAACTTTACTTTCGGAAGTCGCTGACTATTGTTTGTTTCATTGACTGTTTTGCCACCGACTTCCGAAAGTAAAGTTATTTTCCACTTTTTTAGTGTTTTTTTTTGGAAGTCGGTTTTTTTTGCAAAAAATGTTTTTATTTTACCCTTTTTAGTTATCGCATCACAAACAAAGCCATGTCAAGTATCAATTTCGCAATTTCTTTTACTTGGATGACATATTTTTTCCAGCTATTTTGATTTCACAACCAAACTGAACCGATTTCGATGAAATTTCTATGGGACCAATCGGGAAGTAGATCCATTCAGATAAAAGAAGAATTTTTGACATCGGTTCATAAATGACGAAGATATGAGGTAACAAACACAAAAAAAAACATACAACCGAATTGAGAACCTCCTCCTTTTTTTGAAGTCGGTTAAGAAATCAAAATAGTAGATTATTCTCCAAAGGGTTAATCATTTTGGACTTGACCATTTGCAAAAATCTATTCTTTATATTGTTGTAATTATTTTTCTTTAACTAATTTACATTATTGTTTCAAAATATTTCACATAATATTATGAAATTATATATTACTATTATGTTGCGTAATTTAGTTATTTTGTTCATTGACGGCAACTAAAACCTGCGCAGCGACAACGCTTTGGTAAAAGTTTTCATGCAATTTGTTATTTATGGTTCCAAATCACATTATAGCCCAGCGAGCAGTAATGAAATTCAGTACAATATTACTGCCCGGCTAGAGCCTAGGGCATTAATGACTTGTTTTAGGTTTCCATTACAAATAATTTGACATTTACGAGCAGGTGGTGTGTGAAAAGGTAATTACTGGACTCGGGGCTAAGCCAGGCCTTGTATGGATCATGACGTTAACTCTAAAACAAACTTGGCATCTTAAGGTAGGTAAATTTTTGTACGGAGTAGCACTGATCCTTTCAATTTCAATACGCAGTTATTAATAAGTACTTGTTGCCTTTTAATGAATGCGTAAGTCGTCAGGACAATGACAATCTCAATTTGGAGAGAGGGAATGGCCTTTGTTGGTCGATGGATTCGTTTATCGAACGTAAGATAAGAGTCGAGCGAAATTTTGATGTGTATGTTGAAGAAAAAAAAATGTCCTTGTGCTTTTCCAGACTAGCTCTGCGCCAAATTTCATCCAGATACGATCAGCCGTTCTGGTGTGATTGATTAACAAACATCCATCCATTCATCCATCCAAAAGTTGTTCAATGTCGTAATTTTGCCAGGACCAAAGACATTAAAAATTTTAGCCTTTTAAATCTCTGGGCAGGAGGTAGTACGGAATACGCGTTTTTGACAAGCAGTAGGCTGTCCGGAAGTGCGCAGATTTTTTTCTTCGACATCTGTTCATTGTTTTGCTTGAATTTGTGTGACGTCAACGCATGACGTCAACGTTATTGAACCAAGTTATGATGCAAAGGAGCTACAGCGGCACCACAAAGCTGCACCATAACCAGACAGAGGGACAGATGAGGGATGCAAGTTTTTCCCTACATTTTTATTCCAAGGTTCCAAGAGTGGTCTTGAGATTGATAGTGAAATCTTCTGTTTGTAGGAAGCACAGGACCGGACACTGAGGCGTTGTCTAAGCGGTCTAGGTTGGTGCATTCAGCAGGGGACATTTTCAGCCGAATGACAATGATGCTGGAGAGGCTCAGTTCATTAATATGCTGTTCCACAAATGTTTCAACGAAGTCTGCAGGATCTTCCTATAGCCGGGTTCAACGGCTGTCTGTGATCACACCTCCAATATACCTATTATGCATAATATAATACAGGTAAAAATGTACGCTTCTACAGGCGGCAGCGTAGGCGCTTCCAACAGTATAAGGTCAGTCCACAAGCGACTCGGACTGTTATCTCACCGCGAGAAAATACACGAAACAGACGTAAGTGTCAGCTGTGAAGAGCCTTTATTAAAAATAATAATAACTGTGTTAAAAGTTAAATTAAAACGTATTATTTTAATTTAATTAATTCGACTGTGCAGTGAGTGAAACTGGATTTTAATATCAATGCTGGATACTAACATTTTGGTAATGGTTTTGTAACTTGGCATAGAGGTGTAATGTAAACATAATTATTTATTCGTGAATCATAAGTTTTTCGTGTCTAGTCCACATCTACTAGCTTAAAAACTTTTGTTAGGATGTACCTATTTACTCAATAACTACGGTCTTATTTATTCAGTTAGGTATTTTTTATTTCTTTAAACTTCATGTTTAAGTGGTAGATACTTAGACAGATTTAACGCCACAAGGTATTCGTCAGTTTACATTGCAACGGTGAATGAAAATAGGGTTAATAATAGATACCTATTTAATATACTTAGTCCATAATTATTCAGTATCCCATACTCGGGAAAGGCTAAGCAGACAGCAGTGTTTCCTGGCTATGTTGTGAATGTGATGGCTTTCAGTCTAGGAAGGAACTAAATATAAGTAAGTACCTATCTCACTGCAAATTAAATTCGGTTAATATTAACTGCATCATTTTAAGTTTGGTGAATGTGAAGTAGTTTAAACAATATTGTAATCGTCTTGTCCGTCGTTATACCATAAACAGAAGAAAATGTGAGGGTCACTCATTCGTATTAACTTATTTACTTTATGACTCAGTGAACTACATCCAACCTTCAATGAGGTTGTAACGTCTTAATTCATTAATATCTTTTGTTCTACGATGAGGATTCAATGACGATGTGTGTTATGGTATTTAATATTTGGCACAGTAACAAAAACATTGAAAGGTTGCGAAGATAACATGAAATTAACTGCAAATATTAGTTTATATTTAACTATTATTAATAACGTTTACTTAATTCAGTTTAATGTACGCCTACCAGCTATCTAAAACTGCCCATAACAATATTCTAATAACGTTTGAGGAATGCTACAATAATACTGAATTCAATTCAAGAAGGTTACATACCCAACTTTATCACAGAGAATATTAAATCACTGCAGAAAAAAAGCCTTCCAAAGAAAATCTCTGGTATTTTTTGACAAAAAAAAAATTAAGTAGATACAGAAATGTTTACGTAAAAATGTGGAGCTTCTAAAATACTTACTAATAAATTAATAGTGACGAGAACCCAACATAGATGTTGGTGTAATCATGTAAACAATGATATCCAAATAATATAGGATCCTGTGGTTCTTCTAGATGGGTGAGAAGGTGTTGCTGTTGGCGCCGCTGGTGCTCCTTGTTTTAGGAAGCGTTGAGGGTAAGTTGATGAACACACAACGGCAGATAAGTAAACTTTCAGAAAGGTGTGGTCATATTTTAGGATGTGGTAAAGATTTGGGACCAATACCAGAATCGCACAAAAAAAATCATCTGTCCCATACATTTTGGTCCAGTAGGCAATTTTGTGTGCATAACAGCAGTCCCTGTTCTTCGCTTTTAGCGTTTATTCAGCCTGTCGCCCAGTCGGTCCTGAGCCGATTTATAGTGACATCAGTCCTATAGACTATCCTTTAGTGGATGTATAGTATGGGGGTACGATTCCGTTTGGCTCTTCTAACGTAAATTAAAACTTCATACGAAATGGCTTGCCATGTCTCAGTCAAAACACAAACATCGCAATCTCTCATTTCTTTTTTTTATCTTTCCAATTATTTATTTAGGAATTTGTTACTAATCTTTTTATTTAAATGTGTAAAATTACTCTGCTATACTTGCACCCACCCTTAAGCCGATAAATATTACGAATGTTGGGGAGCCAAGTGTGTTGCAATGATGTTGCAATCAGGACATTGTACGCCATTCAAGACGACCTCTTAGTCAACCTGACCTTTGGTTTTGAGTGCCAGTCGCCGAAGATATATGTATCTTACTTATTACGGTACTTAAGTTTACCTACAAGGATTGTAGTTCACTTCTAAAGTGTATTATTTTTTTAGTTACTACGTTCGTTATTATCAAGTTTCTGAATGACTAGTTCTGTCTACCTTTAAAAATGTTCTGTAGCGTAAAGCTTTGGCCCGTTGCCACTGTCTTTTTGACCGACTTCAAAAAAAGACTTTTTGACACTGTCTTTTTGACCGACTTCAATTCGGTTGATTTTTTTTGTGTTTTTACCTCATATCTTCGTCATTTAAGAAGCGATTTGAAAAATTCTTCTTTTGTCTGAAAGGATACACTTTCCGATTGGTCTCATAAAAATTTCATCAAAATCAGTTCAGTAGTTTGGTTTTTAAATCAAAATAGCTGGGAAAAATATGTCATCCAAGTAAAAGAAATTGCGAAATTGATACTTGACAAGGATTTATGTGTGATACGATAACTAAAAAGGGTAAAACAAAAACTATTTTGCAAAAAATAATCGACTTCCAAAAAACACCAAAAAAAGTGGAAAATAACTTTACTTTCGGAAGTCGGTGGCAAAAAAGTCAATGAAACCAACAATAGTCATCGACTTCCGAAAGTAAAGTTATTTTCCACTTTTTGTTTGCGTTTTTTTGGAAGTCTGTTATTATTATGCAAAAAAAAGTTTTATGCTTTCTTACTTAGTGATTTCGTAATTCAATAAATTTACCCTTTTGTTTTGTCTATAATCAGGACCAATTTACCCAGCTCCGTTATCTATTTTTGGCCTAGTCTCCTAAATCTACAACTCAATGATTTTGTTTATTTTTCCTGTTACTTAAAATGCGACCGCCATATACTTATGGAAAGTTAGTAAATTATAATGTGTTTTCGGAAATTAGCCTAAGCAAGCCCGCATAATATAAGGAAATATTTCTCAAAATTATTTGATATCTGATCGCGTTTTATCCCAAGGTAATAAGATTAAGGAACTCCGACGAAATTTTCAAGCTATTTGCATTTTTTCATAATTCTTGGAATGTTAATATTGGGGACAGGACAATACGGATAAGCATACAGCTACTTATACATATTTAAACTAGATTTCTTGCGTAAAATTGCGATCATTGTGGACCCAAACTTGGGCCGTGTTCAAAATGTATTAAAGACGCGATGACTCACAAAGCGCAGTCCGAAATATAATAAAAAATAATAAACTGCTTAAGTATTATGAACCTATTGTTATGTCATCGAGTCCCGTGAAGGTTACGTAGCACGAGACGGAGTGACCACGCGGAATACACCCACAGCACTCTTCAACGTGCATACCATTACTAGGAAATCTATTCGGCTTCGCTCGCAACGTATACTTGCAACTTAGGTACTTCCATTTCCTTTGGAAATTCAATTGTGGATGTGACGATGTGTTCTACAAATTACACACATCAACACGGTCTAGGGATATTTTTAAAAAAGCGAATTACTATCAATGTGTTAATTATTTATATGACATGTATATATTTAAAAGATACGTTATTTAATATTCTACCATTTTTTAATAATGGTTAAGGTACTTAGATTAAAATTTCAGGATTTTATGGAAAAAAAATGAAGCATAGACGGAAATCGTATATGAATGAAATTTTAATTTGTGAGTAAAAACTGAAAAAAATAGAAAAATCATTTAATTTGTGTTTATAAACTTGAAGTTAGTAGTCTGAGAAAGCGCCCATGATGTTCATAACACATCGGAAACGATTCGGCATGCTCAGAACAAGGTTGTCAATGTCTTGCTGCGGAATATTGTCCCATGTCCTTCTGAGGTGCGCAAAAAGTTGATCTTCTGTAGCCAGATTTTCAGGAACTTCCTTCAGAGCTCTTCTTTGCAGCATATCCCACGCATGCTCAATGGGATTTAGATCTGGCGATTGAGCAGGCCAGTCTAAGGCCCTAACATTATGTGTATGTAACCAAGCTGCTACCGTTCTCGCCGTGTGTGCCCGGGCATTGTCGTGCATGAGCAGGAAATCTTGCCCCATTTGTGTTCTGTGGGGCAAGATTACGGGCCCCAGCACCTGTTGGACGTATTGTTCTGCCGTCATATTGCCCCGCACCCAAACGAGATCCATCCGTCCTCCAAGACGAATTCCTGCCCAAACCATAATTGTTCCTCCTTGATATGGGTGAACTTCCTGAGGGTTCTGGAGACGGCTCCATCGTCCAGGAACTCGCCAAACACGCGTCCTTCGTGAATCTGGATGGAAGCCGAACCTGGATTCATCCGTGAACAGCACATTGGACCATTGCTCACGGCCCCAGTCCACGTGGTTCCGAACCCATTCTAATCGTCGTCCACGATTGCCTCTCCGTAAAGGTGGGACCCGGAGTGGTCTACGAGAGCGTAGATTGCTTTCATGCAGTCGCCTTCTTACAGTTTGGTCACTCACAAGCACTTGGTGTTCCACTCGCAGCCTTTGGACCAATTGAGTCGCCGTTGCATTTGGTTGTGCTCGCGCAGTAATTTGCAAAAATCGGTCTTGTCTGGGGGTAGTGATGCGACTTGGCCCCCGGTGCCTCTCCGCTACTTCACCTGTGGCACGATAGCGTGTCCACAATCTTGAAATTACATTTTGATGGGTCCCTATGGCCTCAGCAACATTACGCTGAACAGATCCAGCTTCCAGCATTCCCACAGCTCGTAACATCTCCGCCCTCGTCAAATGTCGGCGTTGCATGGCTACAATACCTCAATTTTAACTTTATCTTTCGTTTAAAAATGAAAAAAATACTGTAACTAAACGTAATTCGTATTGTTTTCTAAATTTCGCACAAATGAAAATTCCCTCTCCTATACATCAAGACATTTTTATGCCACCGAAACAAAAGAATTTTCAAAAATTTAAATTTGGAATTAGTCTGAGATAAATTACAAACAAATCGGTGTATAAAAGATTCAAATGCGGCCAGTACTTTTCGAGTTATTTAATTGAGTATGAAATATCCCTAGACCGTGTTGATGTGTGTATAAATGGTGGAAGGGATACCGATGCTAAAACGGTTCACATCATTCTGAACCCCACATATAAATTTTACATCGGTAATTTTAGTAGCTGTTTTTTTTTATTCCCGGGAGGGGGGGGGGGCTGTTTGCTAAGAGCATTTTACAATAATAATTAATCATCGGACTTTTAACCGGGCCCTACATGGCCTGATGTAGACTTCTTAGCGTCCGTATCCTGGCTGCGTTTCGGTGACCTTTTCGGGAAAACCGAAGGTTTTGTCTGTGCAAGAATGGACGAAGTTATGCTGACGAATAACTATCGGAAATACATTGTGAAGGATGGCACGGTTGACATATTATGTCGGGCATGCCACCGTTCGGGAGAATCGATCCGACACATTATTTCTGGGTGTTCTCGTCTAGCTAACGAGAGTACTTGCACAGACACAACCTCGTTGCTAGGATTATCCACCAGCAACTTGTTTTGAAGTACAACCTTGTGGAATCAGAAGTGCCACACTATAAGTATGCGCCCGACCCAGTTCTCGATGATGGTAATATCACGTTGTATTGGTATCGGCCTATCGTCACTGACAGGACTATTGTTGCTAATAACCCTGACATTGTGGTGATAGATCGATTAGAGCGTCGCGCAATGATTGTTGATATAACGGTCCCGCATGACGAGAACCTCGTGAAAGCAGAGAAAGATAAGCAATTCAAGTATCTAGATCTTGTTTGCAAGGTTGTCGACATGTGGGACGTGAGTACAGCAGTCATTGTGCCGATAGTCGTGTCGGCCAATGGTTTAATAGCCAAGAGCCTCGATCAACATCTGAGGAGGCTCTTGCTTGACAGCTGGATCAAGGGCTTGATTCAGAAAGCAGTACTTCTGCACACGCGTATTGTTAGGAGGTTCCTCTCTCAAGAGCTCTGACCACCGGTAGCTCGGACCCTGTTCCCGGTGCCGGTGGGCTACTATTTTTTTATATTTTTAAATGTTTTTTGTAAGAAATATTTAAAAATGTAAAAGATAAGAAGAAAAAATTAATCATGAAATCAGTTAATCATGAAATGATGGTCTTTTGCTACGGACTTAACTTTAACAATCACAGTTAGACCTAACACCCAGTAGTTAACTAGCTGACGGTAAAGTACAAAACTTGGTACCTAATACAAAATTATTTCAGTAGGTAGAACTTTAATTTGTCTGAGTGCAAATATGTAACACCAATCGTGGCCAATTGTTCATACCTGTCAAAAGTGCAAAGCGTGCAAAATTGCAGAAAAAAATATTACAAGGCAACGCACAAAAAGACAGACACTTGGCATTCCTAACATGAGTTACTTAGGTCTAATTATAACAATGTAGGTACCTAATGTAAATCCGTCATTGCGCGTTGGCAAGGACGTAAGGTCTTGTGTAGGCGCAGGCTTCTACACATATGGATCGTTACCAAGGCCCGCTCTATGGCTTTTTTATTCCACGTAATGATGTTTTTGCTTGATTGCCAGCATCATGCAAATTGATTACGCGTGGGGGTAAAATACTTTTTGCTCTATATGTTTGTTTTGTATCTTAATCATGTTATTGTTAACTTTGTGATCTATTTGTGAGCCTACTTCCTTAATGACTAACTTTCGTATAATTTAAACATTAATCATTCAAATCGATGTGTAGTTTGACATAAATAGGTTATTAATTCAAGCAAATTACGTCATTTACCTTTTCTGGTTATTTATTGTTTTGAAACTAGTTCACCGATATTGGGCATACAAATATTTCGATATACTTCTGAAGATTGATCATCTTTTGAATGCCATCTTATATGGCGATAGCTTTACGTAGGACACTGTCTTCCGAGAGCCGAACAATGGTCCTTTTTTTATAACAACGTTGCTCCAAACTAGGAACTTCTCTTGTATCGTAAGTGCGTTTACAAACATTAAACTCACATCGCCTCACAGCCGGACCCGGAACAACTATCTGTAGCATATAAATATTTGTTCCTTGCGGGAATCGAACCGTGCCTTCTAACTGTTTTGTTCAAGATCTAGCTAGAGGTAGCAACATACATTTTCTATTATTATCAACCACCTTATTTCTTCCAGGTCAACGCTACCACAACTACTATGCCCGGAACTACCTGGGCCGCGACCTGTACGAGCACGGGCGCTCGATCTCCGACAACCTCGTGACCTGCGGGCCCCACACCTGCGGCGTCGGCGCCCACTGCATCCACGGCAGTGTGCGGCCCGTCTGCGCGTGTCTACCTGGCTACTCCGGAGATGCGCTGACAACGTGCGTCAAGATCGAGTGCATTGGTAAGCAACTTTGTTTCATTGAAACTTATATTTTCTTAATGAGCTATATCTTTATTTTCCTTATTCCCTTCTTATTTAGGTAGCAGCTCCATCTAATTGCTCAACATATTATATAATTAATTATTTTCTCTGTAGACAACAGCGAGTGCCGCAGCCACCAGAGCTGTGTAAACCAGCACTGTATCGACCCCTGCGCCGGGGCTTGCGGCTCTAACGCTAATTGCGAAGTAAGATATTTTTATACCTACGTTAATTTTCCACATATTTTTATTCTTTAGGATTTCAGACTATTTTATACATTCAATGTTAGATTTCCCTGGTTCGTCTTAGTTAAATTAAATTTACTGATCCATTTTTATTCAACAGGTCCGTAACCACATTCCGGTGTGCTCTTGCCCACCAGGCTACACTGGCAGTCCTTTCAGTTCTTGCAGAATCGCCGACCCAGGTATACTGATCATTACAATATTGTTCACTGTAGTTATATTTTGTATAAGAGCTATCTTCATTACTTATTGTTTGTTATTGCCCACAGAGGAGGCTTGCCACCCATCTCCCTGCGGTGCTAATACTAAGTGCCACGTCGCCAACAACCAGGCTATTTGTACTTGTCTACCAGGATTTAGGGTATGATTGTATTAATATTGTTTACTATCTATATTGCACTTTAGCCTATCATGCTCATAACTACACCGTCACAATTGTCTCCTCCCTTCGGACAGACCTCAACAGACCTTACAGATTCCTTATGACTTATTCTATAAGTGTCCCGCGTCTGACAGCATTTTAAATGAGTTCATAACCGGTTTTTGTGTTAAGAAGATGAATCGTGTACTTTATAGAATCAGATTGTAATGTTTACTCTTTTCTTTCTTTCAGGGTAGTCCTCTGTCCGGGTGTCATCACGAGTGCGAGTCTGACGGCGAGTGCGGCGTCCAGCAGTCGTGCCGCGACTTCAAGTGCATCAGCCCTTGTGGAGACTGTGGAGTCAACGCTGACTGCGAGACTGTTGCCGCTCACCGCGCTATCTGCAAGTGCCCAAGAGTAAGTAACACTTGTTAGTTGTTCGCCTTCTTTATGTGGTATAATTATTCGTCTTCCACCCATCTCTTATACAGAAGTGTTGGACATTCCTCATTCAGCCAATGCAAACATCATCAGCTTCGTCATTATTCTAAAGTTGAATTCAACAATTAATATACTTCCACCCCTAGTGATTCTGGTACAAAAGCGGAGTTTTGAAAAAGTTTTTGACAAGAAATACGCTTTAAAGAGGAGTTATTTGTACAAATATATTCTTAATCTTTCAAGCTTAATTTAAAAAGGCTTGATGACCTTCATCACTAAGGATTTTTTACCCGGAATATCAAAAACTCAACAAATTAAATTTTATCATCAACAGGGTTACCACGGCGATCCCTACAGGATCTGCTCTGCTGAATGTACATCTGACGGCGAGTGCCCCAGCTACAAGCCTGCTTGCGTCTACAACGCCTGCATCGACCCTTGCATCAACGCCTGCGGAACCAACGCTGAATGCCACCTCCGTGGTCTCACACCCGTCTGCTCCTGCCCCAGGAACATGACCGGAGATCCCTTCTCCTACTGCAGGCCTTTCGAAGCCCGTAAGTTATTTAAATAACGAGTTGAAGATTTGTCGAAAGCGTTTGACATGGTGGACTTGGTTGCCACATAGTGATTATGATTATTTTTTATGGAATACTAATATACGAACTTAATAATCGTAGAATCGTACTAATTTATGATAGCATTGTAAGATAATACATTTTCTTTTGAGTATTTCCCTTTTTAAAACTTGTTTATATATAACTGGTGTTCTTCAAGGCACCATACTCGGTCCTTTACTGTTCAATCCTACATTTTTGTGTCATTTCAGGTGACCTTTGCGAGCCCAACCCTTGCGGTGCCAACGCTAAGTGCACTCCCGGACACGACCGCACCGGCGCCGAGCGTCCCGTTTGCACCTGCCCCACTGGATACATCGGCAACGCTCTCGTGTCTTGCGAACGTGTAAGTTATTACTTTAGTTATTTATTTATAAATTCCACAAGGCATTCTCTACTAGTCAACTGTTCAACCGGCACACCATGGCCTGGGCATGAGAACAGTTCATGTAGATATGCCAAAGGAAGACTGTTCGATCTTTTGAAGAGTGTAGTTAAACAAATGTTTTTTTTTCATAATTCAATGTTTTTATATTGCGCAGGGTGAATGCGAGCTGGACTCCCAGTGCGGCGATCACCTGGCCTGCGTCGGCTACCGGTGCGTGGACCCCTGTCTTGGCAACACTCAGTGCGGCTCTGGAGCCGTGTGCATGGCCCGCAGACATATTGCTGTCTGCACCTGCCAAAATGGTACGCGATTTTAATCTATTTGGATAAATTTATCTAATAAATATTACGATGCAATATCGTGATGAGATTACTAAGTAACGTTTTCAAAAACACAAAAAAAAAAATGTTTTGTTTTTCTCATTTCTTCAATTATTTTAACACCCATTATTTTTTATTAGGACGCAACGGTGATGCTCTAGTTAACTGCTACGACTCTCAGTCAGTTGTAGCTACTGGCCGTTACTACAGATTCAAACGCGACGGCAATTACTCCAGCCAGCCTGAAGTTGAAGTACCGAAAAACCCCGAAGCTCCTGCCGTCGTTGTCACAGAGCTCAAGGAAGTCAACACTGAAACGAAAGCTGAAGAGAAGAAGGAATAAAAAAACCGAACAACTGACTAAAAAGTGCCGCAATAAAAGCGCGGGCAGTTAAGAACATCACTAATGTCATATTGATAGGATGTTTGTTGTAGTGCCAGTGCCATGGATTTTTTTATAAAAGTTATCTCCCGCGCTTTCATTGTGAAAATAAATTAATGGATATTCCGAAATTATTAATTTAAACTTTCAATTCGATAGTGTAAAATCGATTGTTAATAATAAATATAGACTTATTTTTATAAGTGGTTAATCGTTTAAAAGAAGAATATATAAATAAGCAGAAGAAACAAGCGCTAGAGGCACAATGCTCTCTTTTTCTATCGTTCAATGAAACAAAAAGAAGAGGCAACAATATTGTGCCAATATTGAATTGAAAGTTTGAAGTAGGCTTTCTAATGTTTTGCCAGATAACTCCGACTGTTGAACAATTACGCTCTCTTTTTATTTTAAGTCGAAATTCAATCGATAAAGATGATGAAAGCTGTTATGTTGTTGGTTAATTATGGTTACTAATAAGTAAATACTGCCAATTCCAATAAATTGTCGCTATTATTTTTCTTTTTTTTCTTTTACCCTCGTTATGATAAATATGACTTGACTAAGGCCTTTGAAAGCTTAATAAAGCATAATATTCTTTTGGGGTTCAGAATGATGTACTGTAAACGTTGTAACAGTTTTAAAGTCGATGCTGTTGTGTTGTTTTGTTGTCGTTCCACCTTGTTTACCACAGATATAATAAATACAGGAGATATGATTTGTAAACAAATGTATTCGTGTTCAGATGTCGCCGTGTTCTCCCCACTTAATTCACTAACACAAAAGCAAAAACTATAAGAACGGCACACGAGCTCATTTTTCTCCCGCACACAAAGAAACTTACAGCAACACTAATAAACTCACTAATAGAACACAGGCATACATGGGGCGGGGCTTCTACCTGTAGCTACGGACTCAGAATAAACAAACATCGCAACTAGTGATGTGAAGAGGTAATCGTAGAAAAAATAGTATCGATGAAATCCAGTTACCTTTAATCTGCTCTTTTTATATATTATAAAAATACAGTACTATTTTTGCACCTGAATTCGAGGTGTTGGTATGAATTTTTATTCAATGGTTGAAAGCACTTAGGCTCAAAGTGAGACGAACATATCGTGTTATTTTTTGTGGGAAACCAGTTTGGACCTTTTCCTGTCACATTTATCTACTTTTCTTTTATTTTTGGATACTTCGGATAGCTAAAATGTTAAAATAAAACCAAGGTGTGAATTATGATGATGATATCAATGATACATGTGTAAGAGTACCGCAATAAATTAAAAACCCATACTTGATTCAATAAAAGATAAGTCGAGTAATCAAGAAATAGTAATGAATTGTATTTTTCAGTAATTAATTATATAATTTTTATCATTAAGTACCTCACATTAGTAAACAACAGCTATAAAGTTCCATGTAACAAAAAAAGTCTAATTTTTTACCCTTGTGTAATCATTCGTACTAAGTAGGATCGTATAAAATATCGACAACCACAAAAGTGACATCACATCTCTAATTATCTACCTAAAACACACCCGCTTCACGAAACTATCGTGTGAGTGAGAGTATCAGTTATACACTTATCCATTGCACTATTAGACCAGCCGATTCATTGATCGATGTGTATTAAGCAAACAATGGTTGTTGTTCCTAATGAAAATAATTGCTTTTGATACTTTATCGTGTTTCTAGTATCACGAAGTAATGTTTTAATGAATTTAATAAGAAAAACAATCATATTTTAGTACTTACGTGTGAAATGAGATGCCATCTTTCGTATAATTCCCAATAGAGGTGTTATTTTTGCAAACAGCCACTGTACAACGCGGCATTTTGTAAAATATCACAAGCAATGAAGACGTCGCTAGTTGACATTCGACTAATGGCCGAAACTGGCAACAAGCCTCTTTGGGGCTAGATGCGTTCGCAAGCGCCACGCCTCCTTGCCATATCTCCTGTATTTATTATATCTGTGTTGTTTACAAAGTTGAAGAGTGTGATTTGCCCAAGTAAAATTGGTGTACCTCAAGGAAGAATATTGGTGTTCCTATGTTAGAAATATATCATCCGTGAACATGGGTACATTATTATTTACTGTACAGACCTAAAATAATAAAAGCACATGTTTAAGTATCAAAAACTTTTGATACTTAACAGTTCTGAGACATCTTCTGTTGCTTAAGTTTTGTTAGACTAGTCACCCATCTTGTTCTATACCTTGGGGAATGTTGCTTAACTTTTGTTTGATAGGTCACCCATCTTGTCTATACCTTGCGGAGTGATGCTTAACTTTAGTTGGACAGGCGGCCCATCTTGGTCTATACCTTGGGGAGTGTTGCTTAACTTTTGCTGTTAAGGCAAACAATTACATCAATATTAGTAATATTCTATTTTTAAACACAATTTAAATATTCACATTTTGCCAGTTACTTAAATATGTCCCATGTAATAGGGGGCGAGCCTATTGCCATCAACCGAGCACAAATCCAGACTCCGTGGCTGCTACTGGAAATTTCCTGATTGAAAAACCCAATAAAACTTTACCCGACCTGGGAATCGAACCCAGCAGGCAAGACCTGATGCTCAGCAGATGCGCTTGCGACCACTGGTATAACGAGGCAGATTTGCACGCTCAGCAGTATTGGGAGAACTTATTATTAAGTAATATGATTATTCCATACCAACTACCAACCTGCAGAGCGGCTCATCCCAGTCTCTGGGAACAGGACTGGGAGGACACAGGACAGGAATACCGGTTAGTTTACACTAGAAATTTTGTGGACGTCGAGGCTACTAAAACGATTAATTGGTAGGTTGGTTTCAAGCTACGCCCATTAAGACCTGGACTCCACCAAAGGGAAGACGAGCGTAGCGGAGAGGAGTCGTGCGGACACCATTTCAATCACATTTGAAATGAATATAACGTCACTCGCCTCTCCTGTGATTGGTCGAATCTTGCACATCTCTCCGCTCCGCTCCTCTCCGCTTTGGGCTTAGGAATAATAATTATTTAATAACATCGACTATTATTACGCGGCGCGCTGATCGGTCTATCACCAGCACGACTATGTCATACTTATTGGCGACAATAGTCCTGTGATGTCAGTAGTGATAGAGTGATCCCAGTACAGCGTGACATGGTGTTTCTCGAAAACTGATTCGGGTTATACTTGTATTACGGTACCTCAGATTGCACAAGTTTATATTTCAAGGTAAATTGCTGGTCAACAGGGCTGGGCAAAATACATGCTTTGCTTTAATTGAAATACAAATTCCAAAATACTATCATGCAAGTATTTAAAATATGAAGTACAAATTAAATAGCTATAAGTAATGTATTTGAAATACAAAATACAAATTACAAAATACTATTAAGAATAAAAAGTAATCCAGCCCAGCATGGGCTAAAAAGCAGAGTAAAAGAAGATTAATCAGTAAAACTAAAGTTTCCTTTCATGAACACTAGATTTTTAAAAGTACTGTCAGACAAACAGCCTCTCGTTGGAGAATAAATAAAACCTGCTAAAGAAAACAATCTTTCTACAGGTCCTGATGAGCACAAACTTGTATGAACACATTTTTTTATAATTGGATATTAAATATATACATTATAATAATTAAAATGGCTAAAATTAACTAACTACAAACTATAAAAGAGCATCAAAAAACTCCTCCTCAAC
Source organism: Standfussiana lucernea (assembly GCA_964057025.1). NCBI lineage: Eukaryota > Metazoa > Arthropoda > Insecta > Lepidoptera > Noctuidae > Standfussiana > Standfussiana lucernea. The sequence goes on from OZ059805.1 coordinate 8,932,726, forward strand.
GCTGTCAGCCGGTAATGTGCCCAAGAGACTGGCGGCGTTGCCACGTTGTATGGCAACACTTAGCCTCTGGCCAAGGTAAAAGCCAGCCCTTGGGTCACGGGAAGCGTCAACTAGGCGTTTGGAAATTTCCTTAAAAAGGCTGTGAGCACTCGGACCCCACGGCCCCAGAGTTTCAACCCCAAACGGCTCGAAAATATAGTTTCCACAAAGGTTACTATATTTACGCCGCTTGAGGTTCTCCGCAGCCGCACTTCGCTGCATGACAGGCCGTGGTGTCCGAGGCTGTTGACAGCTTCAACACAGTGACAGCGATGAGGACAGCAGCAGGCGGCTCCAAGACGTAAAGAAGCAGCGAGGCGGAAGGTCGTGTCGTCGAACAAAGTGCCTATGCTCGACGGCGGCAGAGCGTGAAGCCAAAGACCCGACTCCCACTCACCCACAGCCAGCAGGCGCGCACGCTCAGCAGTAGTAGCAGACGTGTTGAGTAAATTGAGCTGAACTACTCTGCAGAGCAGCTCTTCCCACCGCTTCTGGGAAAATGGATTGTCGGGTTCTTCAGTATTCGGGCAAGCGAGTTTCCAAGCATTGATAGCCTCGGAGAAGCACGGCACATCAAAATCAATCAGTGTGTAAGCCAGGATATTCCTGATTAATTTCTCAGTACCGTGGACCGAGGATATGAAAGCCGGTAAACTAATACTAGAAATTTTGCGGACATCGAGTCCTCCCATACGAATAGGAAGACTTGCTTGTGCCCAAGCTCGGTCGTCCAAAGCCACATTATTTTAAAATGGATGATAAAGTGTCTCTGATAATTTTATCCATTTTTTTCCAAAAGATGTGTGTGCTTCCATAAAGGGGAAGCACGAAGGAAATATATTAATTTAGGGCCGAACAGCAGTAGCGAATTATGGTCATGGCCGAATGCATGTTGATTTGGAGCAATCTTTCCGAAACATCATTAAAATTTTGAATTTTTTCGTCGAATATTTTATTTTTATTTCATTTTTTGGTTAAATGTATTTATGTTTAAATGTATTTTGAAGCCTTATTTATGTATTTGAAATGAAATACGAATTACAAATTACATTTTAAGCAAGTAATTGAAATACAAACACGTTCTTGTATTTTAATTACAAGTAATTCAAATACGGGCAGTATTTGAATTATAGTAATCAACTTTACCCTGCTGGTGAATAATCCTCTTAGTTGGGCCTGTGCAAGTAATCGCCGTTAGCCAGACGAGAACAACCAGAAATAATAATTATGTCTGATGGACTCAGGTATAAGTATTCGCTGTATACACCCATACAGTTTCATGCCCGACACACAGTTATGTAATTATTAAGAAATAATTAATTTTTTCAACATTATAATAAAATAAACACTACAAAAATTTTATAAACGGAATTATACATCACAAACGTGTGCCTAATAACTAAACGTTTAATTATGTAAACGCCTACAAATTCCTCTCAGAAGTAACGGAACGCAAATCTGACATTTGAATTTGATGGGTTGATACGTCCTGTCGTTCGATTATCGAATGATGAGTGAGCCAGTGTTTTTAACTATAAATTACGAGTAGAAACTGTAAATATTATATTATAACGATGTCCGACATCAACATGGAGAAGTTCGCAGTACCAGACTTTGTGCCCGAACGTTACGTGAAGGAGCTGGCCAAGTCCTGTGTCGGAGGGGAGGAGCTCCAACAACAGAAGGACAAGATACAGTCTTTAGCCGAAGAGACCGCCAGTGCCCTCAAGAAGAATGTGTACGAGAACTACATGCAGTTCATCGAGACGGCGACGGAGATATCCCACCTAGAAGCTGAGATGTACAAGCTCTCCCACCTGCTGAGCGAACAGCGAACTGTGCTCACGACTCTCTCCCACGCGTCAATTCTAGGTAACGAAAACGCTATATCCCGCGAATCACTCGACAACCACGACGTCGAAGCAGAGCGGGCCGAGGAACAACGCAAGAATAAGCTCAACCTAATATCTGAGAAAGTAGAAGGTTGCATGAATTTATTAGACGTTCCAGATCGAACTTTGCTTCACGAAGGCGACCTACTGGAGATAGACGCCGAGGAGAACACTGCCCTGCAGAGGATGCATGTATATTTGTTCAATGACTGCCTTATGTTAACATCTTGGATATCAAACCGTAGAGGTCCTAATAGATATAAGTTTCAAGCTTGTTATCCTATCAGTACTTTAGCAGTAGTGAACGTAAGAGATTTGGGAAGTGTCAAACAAGCTTTCAAAGTGTTAGCCTTCCCAGATACAAGAGTGTTTCAGTGCAACAGTTTTGCAATCAAGAAAGATTGGCTGGATAAGTTTGATATTGCAAAAAAATTGTATATAGAAAAAGAGAATTCAAAGCAAAAGAAAAAAGATGGCCTAGATAAGTCTAAGCCAGAGTTACTGGAGTCCCCCAGTCTCTCTGTTGAAGAATTACCTTCCCCTCAAGTGGCTCCCCTGCCGGAGTGGTTGGCTGATGTAACAGAGGAGTTAGATGTACTAATTGTTGAAAGACATTTTCAAAAGACTTACGAACTGATGGTGTCAGCCCAGAAGGCATTAGAAACTGAAGAAAATAAAAGCCATCCACAGAGAACTGATTTATTGAAGAGAATTGAACAGAAACAAAAAGTGTTGATTGAAATACTGTTGAGAGAACTAGATGTTACTCATAATTGGAGTCCCAGGGGCGGGCTGCAGTCGTCAAGGCAGCCGGTGCACATACTTAATAAGTTTAACATGACAAGTCAGGCGTGTGAGTTATTTCTAGCTATTTGCAGTCATACCGTAAAGGTTCATGTGAAAGGGGTCCAACTAGAAGGATCCATCAATAGTTACGTAAAGCAAGTAGGTGAGGTGTTCTTCTGCTCACTCAGCGATGCCTTAACAGAGTTCATTACATTATTTCCTAAGAATAAAGTTAGTGCTTTTGTAGTGTGGGCTAGCATGCAACTTAGAATGTTAATGAGTCAAATTATAAAACAAGTGTTCACTCCACAGTGCGCGTTAGATTCTGTGTTGGATTGTGTAAAGAGTCTGAGGGATCAGTGTACTCTATTCTGTGACTTTGGTCTTGATCTGAGATTTCAGATGAACAGCTGTTTAAGAGCACCAATTGTAAAAGCTCTGAGGGAATACAGGGAGAAGGTTATGGACTCTATGAAAAATAAAGTTTCAGAAGACAAGTGGACCCCTGTGAATATGCATACGAAGGCTGGAGTCAATAAATTCTTAATACAGATGGAAAATTTGGGCCTTATCTTAGCTAAGTACATAATAAATGAAACGTGGGTGGACTTATCAAGTAGTACAATATGGTTTGCACAATCCGTCATTACAATACAGAAGGTGGGACTGCAGCTGGTTACTAAGGACATGATGGACGTATTGGACGAGTGCATCCATGCGGTATTCAACTCGCGCCTTATGCTCTCCTTAGGCAACGACTCTAGTTATGCTCAGAGGAACTTTAAGTTTATTTTAGACACAGTGATGCCTTTAATGCTCAGATGTTATAAGGAGGAAGTCGGCTACGATAACGAGAAGCTGGTGAGTCTAGCCAAGAAGTTTGGTGTCTACATAGCACCACCAAAGAAATCCAACATCACAAAATACACGAGTAACGAATATTTATGAGAATAGTCATTAGATTACACTTGTATGTATGTTGGTGTACGAAATTATTTTTATTATGCTGAAAGCTTTAAAATTGTAATATATAGTTGGTAAGCGTGCAGGATTTTGTAAGTTTATTTAGAGAAGAAACTGATCAAATTGAAGTTTATATTATATGCAAGTTATGAATATGAAATTTTAATGAACCAAGATTTATGGTTCATGTTTAATTTTATTCCGTATTCATGAAATGTGTGGAGTCATGAGAATTAAAAGATTATTTAAACTATTATTTTGCTTTTATTAAATACAATAACATACAAAGTTACACCCAAACTTATATAAATAATTATAATACATGGAATATTATTGATTGAGATAGGTATATTATTTGATTATTCGTTTTCCATCAAAGATTCTATGAATGTTGTTCCATTGATCAACTTAGTGGTCAATATAACAAATTCTACATTGGAGTCTTCTTGCTGGCTGATTGTCCTAAGGGCTGATATCTCTTGATACGTGCATCCTCCGATGAAGAAGACGAGGATGACTCGAGGGTTCTCCATGGAGGAGTTTTCGCTCGATATCGAGTTGCGACGCGCCATGCGCGGTTGTAATGTCTGTAGTTCATCCACTGTAGGCCCTGGGAGCCCTAGAACGTCTTGGATACCTGAAATAGATGTATAATTCACATTACTACAGTATTGAACTCTTTTTACCTGTAGAAGCGATTGATTGACATAATTTGTGTTACTTAGTTTTTTTTGGGATGCGTGACAATAACACTAGCGTAATTTGATCTGGAATTAATTCAGCAGTATTTCCCTGAGATTGATACTTCTCATTGAAAAACTACAATAAACAGGCATACAGTTGATAAGAATGTAAAATTAAACAGTAATGATAATAATATGCAAACATTAAATTTTTATCTCTAAATGAGTTACAATTAAATGGCGCGGTGTACAAATTTCTAAATCCAAATGAATACTTCGCCCAAATATCTATAAAATCGATTACGATCTTGGATTATATTCGCAAATCATGCGATCAAAGAGCATTCGATGCGGCAATCATCTTTTTATATTGTGAAAATACCTATTTGAAATGTATCATATCATTGTTCGAACCAAAAATAGCCCAAGGAGGAAGTTGATTAGGTCAGCAGAAGGCTAATTGGCTCAATGGCCGAGTGTAATATGGGAGGTTGGTATGATCTACATAATTAGCATATGTAACGTGTAACTGCCGGTGCGGTGAATGATATATATGTATTTCTGTTATCTTGACATGGAACCAGTGTGCTTTTTGCTTTATGATTTGTGTGATAATATTTTAGTGTTTTGATGAGCTGTTTAATATAAATTTTTCGAATATGTTCGGTTTGTTGAATTTGGTGAAAATGGTCGTGAATTTGATCCCCCATAATTTAATACCAGCATGAGTCGGACTGAGAGTTATTAAGATTGTCATGTATATTCCTGTTTTTCATAGCTGAAAGACTAGAAATTGATTGATACCAACTGTGTCTAGGTAGGTAATCATTTATGAGAAATTGTCAACGTCGATGGCACACATTTCAAATATGTACCTATGGTTCAAAATTCAGCTTCGCGAACTCCGTTCATTGATGCAGTCATAAGGTCATCAATGAACACAGCACAGGTGATAGCTGTGATATACGGGACAACATGGAAGGTAGACCATATTGTCTGTGGGGAGATCTTATTGATATTGTACCCAAAGTAGGTTCAGCATTCCTGGATTGTAACTTGTCGTTAAGATCTGTTTTATCGTCATCCTCATCATCTACCTAGCCTTTTCCCAACGATGTTTGGGTGGGCTTCTAGTCTAACCGGATGCAGCTGAATATCAGTAATAAACATGGAGCGACTGCCTATCTGCTCTCCACCATCAAATTATTGATACGCCTTGGTAAGACTGGTTGTTAGATATTCCAGCCACTGACTACCTGTGACGACTGCCAAAGATCTACAAATGACAGCCGGGACCAACGGCTTAACGTGCTTTCCGAAGACGGGAGGGAAGCTCGGGATAGTCACCCATCCACAGACCGCTCCCGGCAAGCGTGTGTGATGCTACGATCATGTAAACATAAACTTAAATTAGTAGACTAGCTGTTACCCGCGACTTCGTACGCGTTAGGTTCGGGATTTGCCTAAAATAAGATTTTTTGTAAGGAGGTTCTTAACTCCATTTTTTTTTGCTTGTTTGTTACCTGTTATCTCTAGTATCCCATGCAAACTTTAACCCCACTTGAGGGTGAAATTTCCACAAATCGTTTCTTAGTCTGAGATCTGGCAAGTAAGTTCTTAATACGGTAGGTCCGTATTAAGAACTTACTTGCCAGATTTCAAATTTCTAAGTTCTAGATAGGCGTATTTTGATTACTCAGCGAGTGAATAGTATTGCGTTTTCCTATATCCAACTCAAAGGTATAACTATAGCATGCTATGGCCTAACACAGATCATGAGCTGACTTGCGAGAGCTCATAGTCCAGGCTGTCCCAAAATTCTTTCTTAGCTAATGTCTCCTACTCATAAACTCTAGACTTGCTAAATTTAAAATTTAGTCGGTAGTAAAAAAAAAAAACAAAAATCTGTACTTTCATACAAATTTGCGAGGGTGCTTAGACCTTTATCGAAAAATCCGTTTTTAGGGAACGTCTACTACAGTTCGATTCAAACTTAATGGCGGTTCGGAAGTTAGCTGCGAGTTCAGGTGAGCGCAGGTACAGTCAAGTTGACAATAGTTTAGGCTCCATTTAATTATTTTTACAACTCAAAGGTTTGTGAGTGTTTTAAGTGCTATATGGTACATAAATGTCAATTGGCAAGTACAGGGAGAGTTCAAGGAAAAATAAGACATTTTTATGAAATTTAAGAAATAATGTTTTTATTTTGATTTTATTTTAACGGCTGTATCCCCTCCATAAAAACTTCTTTACTTGTGGAAGGAACTTCCATGGACATATCGCTTCCTTCGTCTTCACTGGAATCTGATTCCTCCTCAGAGTCGGGATCGGATGCATCGTCACTGACATGGATTATAAATAATTCGTCCGTCAATCTGTCGATGACAACGTCACTTTTATATATTCTTCCTCTATCTTTATCACTTTTCGGCACAATGCCCCCCATTCATTTTCCCCCATTTCATTGACTTTTTGCTGGACTAATTCTATGACTGAATTTACGTTCCAGTTAACGTTTTTTTTTTTGCGACATATTGTTTAATTGCTGCCCATGCCATCTCGATCGGGTTTAAATCAGGGTGGTAAGGGGGGAGGCGCAACACTGAGTGGTTATTTTCTTTTAATATTTTATCTATATTAAATTTCTTGAAGCGATCTTTATTTTTAACTGACTTCAAAAAAAGGGGGAGGTTCTCAATTCGGATGTTTTTTTTTTGTGTTTGTTACCTCATATCTCCGTCATTTATGAACCGATTTGAAAAATTCTTCTTTTATTTGAATGGATCTACTTCCCGATTGGTCCCGTAGAAATTTCATCAAAATCGGTACAGCAGTTTGGTTTTCAAATCAAAATAGCTGGAAAAAATGTCATCCAAGTAAAAGAAATTGCGAAATTGATACTTGACATGGATTTGTGTGTGATACGATAACTAAAAAGAGTAAAATAAAAACTTTTTTGCAAAAAAAAAACCAACTTCCAAAAAAAAACACTATATAAAAATTGGAAAATAACTTTACTTTCGGAAGTCGGTGGCAAAAAAAGTCAATGAAACAAACAATAGTCACCGACTTCCGAAAGTATAGTTATTTTCCACTTTTTATTTTAGTGTTTTTTTTTGGAAGTTGTTTTTTTTTTGCAAAAAAGTTTTGGGCAATCAACTTGTACAGCTGTGGCTTCAGCATTGTTTCTTCAAATTCAATATTTTTTTCACGAAGCCAAGATGTCATGTCTGCTTTTCTTGAATTAGAGGTAGGTGCAGGATCTTCTTGTTTGTTGTGATAAGAAGCATTGTCTACCACAACAACTGAATTTGCTGGCAAATTTGGAATGAGTTGATTCCTGATCCATTTTTCATAATTTTGATAATTCATGTTATCATGATAGTTGCCAGTTTTTGTACCCGCCTTAAACATTAAAAGTGCGTTGGGTACAAAACCGGCTTCAGAACCCGCGTGCTCGATTACAACTCTTTGACCCTTTGAATTTTTTTTTTTGATTCCCATACGTGACCCATCGCCCCAAGACTTCGACTTGCTGTGGGAAGAATCGACATGACTCGTCGGTATATACAATGGGTCTGCCTTCCGAGCGATACTTAGTAATTTTATGCAGATATTCGATGCGCTGTAACCGAATATTTGACTGCTCTATTAACACTTTCCTCTCATTTTGGGTATTTTTCCATTGAAACCCTAATCGTTTGAGTATACGGCCTAAGCTGGTTACAGAACCGTTGAAATTAATATCATCTTTTAATTTTCTTTGTAATTGCTTGAGTGTTGGCAACTCTTTATCAGTAACGTGAAAATTGTGCACGCACCTTTTGATGACACTTTGATCGAAGCCGTCAATATCTGTCACTCTCTTGACTCCCTTCCTTTTTTTGCCAGGCGTGCGAAAGACGGCTTACATATTCGACTCATTTGCTGTTGCAGCTATTCTTTGCACAGTCCTCAGTGAAACGCCTGTAGCTGCCGCCACCCGTTCTTGAACGAGCGTCAAAGGAATTTGGACGCCGTCTTCATTCTCCTTTTTCATGAATTGCATGACGTTGTACACCATTTTTCTGGCTTGCCTGCGTAAAACGTTGTATCGTCCACGTGGCATATTTAAACAACTAACAACAGTCTAAAATGTAACGTAAATAACGAACGGACACAGTCAGTTTCGTAACAGTCAATAACAAATGAAAACTTAACAGAACACTAACAAAAAAAAAAACTTAACAAAACAATTAACAAACAACAACAAATTCTTATGAGCTCGACTGTACGTAAGCAGGATTGCGCGCGCGTGTGCAATATACGGACGTAACTCACACACTAAAGGCACGACGCGTAGGGCTAGTGCGGGTGAGAGAGAGCGCGCGCGGGGATGTGCCCCGCCGCCGCATCCCTCTACGTCCCGCTGATACCTAAATGTACATTACTGCGCATCGGAACGTACGATGTTCCGAGCCGCCATTAAGTTTGAATCGTACTGTAACTATTAATTAACTCCCTGCCAAATTTCATCTTTATACCTACGTCAAGCGTTTTTCGATATTTCGTGATGAGTGAGTGAGTGACCTTTCGCTTTTATATTTTTTTGATTAGATATCTCACCCGTCCATCCCTTGTTCTTAGCGATATGTTCGCTCAGCCTCACAGTCAGTGGTGTGTACTTGCTGCACAGGTAGCTCTTTTCCTTCCCGTTCATCTCCGTCTCGTCCATAGTGAGGTGAAATGTCTGTGGATTATCATAATTATGAATTACTATTCATTGAAGACAGATATGTGAACGTGGACGGGAGAATGTAAGAATAAAAATACTTTATTTGCTTAAAATACAGGTGTTACCAGTTGTTAAAATTGGTGGTTTAGGCACAAACCATATTTTGCCATTTTAGGGCATGCAAATATAATTTTACATTATTATGTATTGCGTATTTTAGAGGAATATAACAAATATTTCCTTAAGGTAATTTAAAGAAAAATAATAATAAATAACAAAAAGAAACAAAAAAAAATGCACATAAAATCATACGGTATCTGTATGATTTTATGTGCAATTTTTTTTTGTTAACATTAAATTTTGAGTTGCAGAAATTCTTTTAGATTGTAGAAACAATTTCTGTCAACCATTTACGCAATTTATTTCTAAAATATGTAACTGGGAGTTCTCTAATATTTCTAGGTAACTTATTAAAGATAGATACACATATGATACACATTGTTTTTTATCAATGTTGTATTGCAAAATGGTATCATAATTTTTGTTGTAGCAGGTAGCGTTCAATAGTTTCTGCCTACCCCTATGGCAAAAAGGCTTGAGTTTATGTATTTATGGAAGCTGGTATCATTAAGATAGAGGCTAGGTAGTGGTATGCTATTCAGAACGGCAAGACATAATGGTAGTAGCGACTATGAAACGTGCAAATGGGATGGTAGAATAGAATATAATTTTATTTTGAAAAATTTTATATTGGTGACTTGGTAAAGACTCTACAAGGTGTAAATGGAACCTTCACGAAGCCGTCGACCAAGCATTCGGTACATAAAACTAACAAGTAACTACGCAAAAAATATTGATGGGACACAACTTTTTTTTTGGTGAAAAATCTCGGCAGGACTTAATGTAACGCAATCAAAACATTGTACTGATGGATGCATTGAATAGTACTAGTTTAAAACAAAACATGTATTTAAAAAAAAAGTTGTGGAAAAGATGGATCTTTGACTTCCAATATCTCCGCAACTAGAACATTCCCAGGTATGGCCCAGAACAAAAAAAAAAGATCGCAATGACGGGGAGAGTCTTTTCAGCTTCGTTAATGTTCTTTTTACACCCTCTGTCTCTCACTTTCACATTTCATGATCGCGGCTGCCACGAATGATGGTGCTTAGTACAGCTATACATTTGATTGCTCCCAGTGACAAGTCTGTCAAAATCATGATTTTTAATCTCATCACAATAAGGTTGCGGTTGCAATGCCGCTGTCCGAAGTAAAATACGTGTATCTGTGAACTGACTGTAGATATATCTGACCTTCCTCAACACAGCATACTGCCTGGTCCCTTGCTGCGGTTTGAGGAGTCCGCACTTCTCCAGGTTGCAGAGAGTGAGCCAAGTGCTCAGGCCGTACACTTGGACCAGCTCTTTCTTGTAGTATTCTAGAACTTTAGGCTTCAGGCCTGATCCGGTCACGCATTGGAGGCAGATTAGGCGGAGTACCTATATGGGGAAAATATAAATTATTATTATTATTGTAAACACGGTGGAAGGGACACCGACAGGAAAACGGTTACCACGCACTCAGTACATCATTCTAAAACAAAAACCAGCTGTTTCCTAAAAAAGTGCATTACCTACACGGTCAAAATGTATGGCACTGCTCTGTTTCTTTTTTTTATAACCGATGAAAAATTTCGTAGTAACCATTTTCGCGTTGGTATCCCTTCCATCTTGTTTGACGTTGGGTATCCTAACCTCCTGAATTTTGACGAGGTTGCAAAACTACACCTTGTACAGTAGTATACAAGGTGTAGTTTTGCAACCTCGTCATAGAAGACGTAAATAATCATTATAAATTACGGTACCTGGTCAGTAATAATAAACGCGGCTTCTTTTAGTTGTTTTAATTTGACACTATTTCAGAATGAAGTCCATTTCTAAAGAGGAGAATCACCCGTTTAACGAATAAACGTCTGCGTTTGTTTGTGTATGAAGCGCAGTTATAGGGCTAGTATTAGACGGGCCACGTTATAATACGGGTGGTGTCACATATCGATTTCCGATATTAAGAAAAAATTACCTACCCATTTTATTATTGATTCGGGTAGAGAATAATTAGCATAGTTACCACCTTGAATTTGACGAGGATGCAAAGCAACACCTTGTATAAAAATCAATGTCTGTTCGGATGTTCGTCTGTTCGAAATCTATAGACTCCTAAACTACTGAAACGTTTTTGATGAAAGCACAGTTGTTCTACATACGCCAGGTAAGGTGGGTAGGTAGGTAGGTAGGTAGGTGGGTCGAGTAGTGAAAAATACAAGGAGGTAGTACTAGGTAGGGAAAAGTGCATTCCAACGGATGCCGAGTACAGCTAGTTATTTACAAACATAGTATTCTATGTTTGTTTGTTTGAGGACTTTGAGGTCTGTATTTGTTTACATATTCGGGTTTTCTCGATATTTTTATGATTAAGGAAAATCAGAAATAAAAACGTACTAGTCATACTTGTTATTCGCGATACAAGGGTGGGTTTAAAGTGTACCTAACTATTTGCTAAAACAAAAACAGCACTAGACAATAATTGAGTCAATGAAACAATCAACTCAGCAATAGACTGATCTATTGCTGGACATAGTTCTCGTCCAATCTACGCCACGAAATCCGGTCCTTAGCATCCAGTCTCACCCAGTCACCTTTTTAGGTGGGAGTGTAAATTCTTAACACCAAAATATGTCATTTTAGGTTCTAGCATAATTTACCATTTCAAAAAGAATGATGTATCCAAGATTTTTGTAAAAACATTATGATTTAAAAAAGTGTCCATAGAGTTTCTTGCCCATTCTTCTCCATAGAGATCTACGCTTTGGAATGGGCAACTACAGTACTTTCACAGTTATTATGTCTTGTGACTGGGACTGTAGCTTCATTTTTTATTGCTTTCTTTGTTTCGACACTTCAAAAGTGCCTGTAATTGGCTTACTTGAAATAAATGTTTTAATTTTTTATATTTTTATACGTTATTTTGTAGATTGTATTTTGAAGAAATTTAAAATGCATCAAATGTGTATGAAAATAAATGATGGATACCCAATAAAATTATTATTCTGTAAATAGACAGTTAAATACACAAAAGTACTAAGATAACACGTGATTTTTATCGCGTCACTATGTTCGTACGCGCTAATCTCCGTAACCACCCAAACGATTTCAATGAAATTTTGTGAGTGTGTACGGTTGGTATCAGCTTTCTTTCTTTATCGTGTGGTTAGTGCCTAACCTGGTGTCAGAGTTTTTATGCCGCCCATGGGCCTCTGACTTGGTTCCAGCTTGAAAGGTTAGTTAGTATTAGAACCGACAGGTGGCGCCGTGCGAAGCGGGGCGTGGCGCTAGTCTACACTAATATTATAAAGGGCTAAAGTTTGTCTGTAAGTTTGTAGATTTGTGAGTTTGTACATATGTAGGGGGTAATTTACGGAACTACTGATCCGATTCCAAAAATTCTTTCACTATCAGAAAGCTACATTAGCCCCGAGTGTCATAGGCTATTAAAACGTTCCCGTGGATTAATTTCCGTACATAACGGGAGCGAAGCCTCGAGCAAAAGCTAGTTTTATATGAAAAGCGGCTGACCTTAGTTAATGGTTCTTTCTGCGCGATGAGGTCTTCGATGTACGGGCAAGCCTTCTCGTTGTCCACGCAGTTCAGGAAGTCCTCCTCACATTGGATCATGTCGTGGAACTCGAAAGTGTCTGTTGTCTAAAAACAAAACATAATCTATACAAATAAATAAAATTGAAGTGTCTGTTTGTAATTTCAACATAACAGTATATGAAAGTATATAAGTACGGTACTAATAAAAAAACGAATTTAAGTAATACTTTACTACATAGTGTAAAACAAAGTCGCTTCCCGCTGTCTGTCTGTCTCTCCCTATGTATGCTTAGATCTTTAAAACTACGCAACGAATTTTGATGCGGTTTTTTTTAATAGATGGAGTGATTCAAGAGAAAGGTTTAGGTTTATATGTATCATACATGCACATTATAGTAGAGAAAACATTAGTATCTACATTGCACCCGTGAGAAGCCGGGGCGGGTCGCTAGTTCATAATAATTTCACGCGGGCGAAGGTCGCGGTCGTCGCGGACAACAGCCAGTAATGTTATAAGGCTCATTTACACGACAAGAGTTTCTTTCAAAATCCTGTCCTTTGTAAACTCGCCAGACGACTCCATTAGGTATGAACCTACGAGACTTGTCAGGCGATTGTTTCAAATCACTACAACAAAGTATAAAACAATGTCGTTTCTCGCTGTCTGTCCCTATGTATGCTTAGATCTTTAAAACTACGCAACGGATTTTGATGCGGTTTTTTATAATAGATAGAGTTAGTGATGCAAGAGGAAGGTTTATATGTATAATACATGCATATCATAGTAGAAAAAAACATTAGTATCTACATTGCACCCGTGCGAAGCCGGGGCGGGTCGCTATATTAATTATTAAAAGTGCGATTTTTTTATATAAGGACGTTTCTGGAACCTAAACGTATGTAGTTGGCAAAATGAGGAAGTAGTATAGCTAGGTACATCTCTGCCTAACACTTCGTGGATTACAGTGAGCAGTGTTTCACATGTCATGTGAGGTTATGATACCTGGGCGATGCGGTACCTGTTTGCTGGCCAACATTTTCGGCAGACGCGACACAAACAGCGCCGACTTGTCGCATGTCTAGTCGCGCGACTTATGAACACATACCTCTTTGATGTACTCGGCGATGCCGGTGTGAGTCGCCAGCGACTGTTTGTTGGCCAACATCTGCGGCAGACGCGACACAAACTGCTTGATCTCTTGTACCGACTTGTCGTTGTGTCGCTCGTCTAGTTGTGTCTTGATGACGCGCGCTTTCTTTGAGAGGGCTGCTCCAACCTGTAGAATGATAATTTTATAATAAAAGTTTAAGAAGTCATAACTGGCGAAATGTGGGTGTACTATTAGGTACACCTCTGTCTAACCCTTCAGGGATTACAGGCGTGATGTTATGAAAGTATAAGAAGTGTTAAAGACATTCAATTTAGTCAGCGTTGCTACCCTTTCAGTCTACCGCACCTCAAAGTACAAAAACCGCTCTTATTGCCACGACATTAAAGTGCTAACCATGTCAAATTGTTACCATAGACGATAACTAGATATACTATAAAAGTGTGTTGTTGACAGAAGAGAGTGGTAGAAAAAAACGTGTTGCGCCGGCCCCAGGTAACATGGGACAAGGGCAGGAAGCTGATGACGATGAAGTTGACTTGCAAAAACTATGAGAATACTTCTCAGGTTTGATCTGCAACGTTTATAAAATAGTCGAGTTTTAACCAGTTTTGCAAACAAAAACAAGAAGAAGTCGGTGACTATTGTTTGTTTCATTGACTTTTTTTGCCACCGACTTCCGAAAGTAAAGTTATTTTCAATATTCAGTTTTTTTTTTTGGAAGTCGGTTATTTTTTTGCAAAAACGTTTTTATTTTACCCTTTTTAGTTATCGTATGACACACAAAGCCTTGTCAACTATCAAGTTCGCAATTTCTTTTACTTGGATAACATATTTTTACCAGATTTAAAAACCAAACTACTAAACCGATTTTGATAAAATTTCTATGGGACCAATCGGGAAGTATATCCTTTCAGAAAAAAGAAGAATTTTTCAAATCGGTTCATAAATGACGTAAATATGAGGTAACAAACACAAAAAAAAATACAACCGAATTGAGAACCTCCTCATTTTTTGGAGTCGGTAAAAAAAGTAAAAAAAATGGTTTAATAGATTTTGAACTTTGGCATATGTATGACATCTAAGATGTTGAATTAAAGTTTAGACCACAGCCTGAACTCACCGAGGTAAAGCTACAGTCCCTGATCTCGGCGAACAGTTCCTCGCTGGAGTTGAGTATGATGCGCTTCTTCTCGCGTGCCGTCACCTCCGGGCTGGCGTCGTCCGGGCTCACGAACTTGTGCCCCGGGAACGTCGCTGTCGAGTTCTTAATGCCGTAGATCTCGTCTGCAATGTCAGAAAAAACAGTATATAACATGACATTTCGACTTTCGGATTCTTGGAGTCTTATTGGGTTTTTTCATCAGGGATTTCTCAGTAGCAGCCACGGAGTCTAGATTTGTGCAGGGTTAAATGATGTTTATTTTGCAAATAGGTTTTTACAAACACTTTTACACGTCTTCTTTTTTAAAACTAGATGAGGCCGGTGTTTCGTATCTGACTACTCTGAGAAGAAACAGCCGAAACAAACTCAGAGGTGACAGTCTCTTTTAAGGTCCAGACATAATCTTGATAAACTCACATAAGGACTATGTAGATGAGTGTCTGAGATGGTCTTTTGAAGAAAGAACCACAGATTTGAGTGGACCTGTCCAGCCAGTGCAAGCATTTGTCAGTTATCGTGTAGCTCAACTCATAACTCAAGCAGCTCAACGGTTGATGGCAATAGGCTCGGCCCCTATTATTTATTTATTTAAACTTCATGTACAGTAGTGGTACATAGAGCGGACTTAATGCCACAAGGCATTCTCTACCAGTCAACCTTTGGGTTGAATTGGACAAAATTGTGATAGGATACAAAAAATAAATAAAAATACTCCTTGTTTTCGAAAATGTATATACTAATATAGATACTAATACACATAAATGTACAATTAAAATAAACTAATAAATATTAATAACTATTACATGGGACTTAAACATAACTGGCGAAATGTGCGTGTACTATTAGGTAAACCTCTGCTAAACCCTTCGGGGATTACAGAAGTGATGTTATGCGTTGGGACTTTTAGAAAGTTATACAGGTATGCGTGATAGGAAAGATGCTGTGTCTGTGTTTTATAGCCGGTGAGCTAGCTACGGCTTGATCCGGCCGCCTGGCAGCTGTTCAGCGGTGGGGGTGAGAGTAGTTGGGCAACAAA
The DNA here is from genome assembly GCA_964057025.1 of Standfussiana lucernea. Lineage (NCBI taxonomy): Eukaryota > Metazoa > Arthropoda > Insecta > Lepidoptera > Noctuidae > Standfussiana > Standfussiana lucernea. The sequence continues at coordinate 8,948,767 of OZ059805.1, forward strand.
GGGGCTGTAATATCAATAGAAGGCGTGCAATATAAAGAGCTCTGGATTTGGTGTGGTATTTTGTGTGGTTAATTATGTATTTAATTCAAATATATCATTGCGAGGCGCTTTGGTTGGGGACCGGTAGTGCCAACTGCCAGGTGAATGTCCGAGGAGAGTGAAAAAGTGCCTTAAGTTGTTCTAAGAAATTTCTTCCGTCACTACGTTAGCCACGTATACCATGGCCCGCAATAAAACAAATGACTCCATACTGGAGGAGGTCAACATCATCAAACGGCTATCCACAATCTGCCTGGAGCGTGCCTTCAGGTTTTTCGGGCATTTTATGCGTTCGCCTAGGCATTGCTGGAAAAGCTTATGATACTGGACCGACTAAAAGGTAACGCGCGCAAAGAAGAGGATCGGCGAGATGGTCGGAAGCGAACAAGAAGTCTGCGGGTGGTAGCCTGTACCGAGCGTTTCACACTACAGGAGACCGCATGGCTTGGAGACGTGTCATAATATGTGGTCGCAATATTCACTAGTGAGGGAACGAAGAAGAAGAAGAAGAATTTCTTTTGCAGTCGCTGTTAGAGTGTCGTTTGCCATAATGTTAGAGAGTATTCTACTCGGGCTTCATGCTATTTGAACACATTTTGGCGCGCTGAATTAAGACTTAATAAATGAAGGCTGTTGAAAGTAATTTCCCAGAACTTACCAATGAGTCCCTCATAGGTGAGCTGCGTCGCCATGACGCTGGCGAAGTCTACCGCCCTGTCGAGCAGTAGCAGCTGGTCGATGCACGACGTCGCGGCGCCCCGCGGGCCCTGGCCCTGCTCCTCTTTGTTGAGGCGGCAGAGGAGGTCCCACACCTGACAGTCCAAGTAAAAGGTGGGGTGATAAAGACGCCAAGTGTCAGTTTCGTTGGGTTCTTCCACCAGGAATTTCTCTGTAGCAGCCTGCAATCTGGTTTTCCGCCCAGTTGATAGCAGTAGGATTATAGGGGCCCCTATTACATGGTACATAACTTTCGAAAAATAATCATGACACTGAGCTCGGAATTCTGTCTGCCCGAACATTTGTTTGTTTGGTACGCGTGTCCTTAAGGGGCAAGCGCAAGGGTGGCCCGCGAAATTCAATAATCATCTGCCTAGCCTTTTCCCAACTATGTTGGGGTCGGCTTCCAGTCTAACCGGATGCATCTAATACCAGTATTTTATATGGAGCGACTGCCTATCTGACCTCCACAACCCAGTTAGTACTGGGTAATATGATACCCCTTGGTAAGACTGGTTGTTAGACTTTCGAGCCACTGACCACCTGTAACGACAGTCAAAGGCCTACACATGACAGCTGGGACCAACGACTTAACGTGCTTACCGAGGCACGGAGGAAACTCGGTATGCAATGGGCGGTCACCCATCCACGGACCAATCTAGGCAAGCGCGGCTTAACCTGAAGATCGACTTGAGTGGCTGTTATTATTTAGAAAATTTGAATTTCGCGGGCTACCCTGGCGTTTCTACCTTAATATTTGTTTTATGATTCTAATTACTTAATACTGTATCGAATTAGATTCATAGTGCCATGGTTTTGCATAGTTTTCTGTACCTGTTTGGCCGCGACTCCCTTGCCGAACACTCTCGGTATGATCCCGTACAGTTGCTGTATAGTCCGCAGCGCCTGCGCAGCGTTGTACACGCACGTCGGGTCGCCTTCTAGATAGTTCTCTCTGTAATAATGGAATCATTTTAGGAATAATTTATGCAATATTAGCAATTGGTTTACTAAGACTTATTGTATGAGCTCAGCATATATTTACAGTAGGAATAGATATATAATAATAATTAGTTTATTCGTACAAAAAAAAAAACAAAAATACAGTACATAATAATATGAGAACAGTGGGTTGTACTACCAAGTTTAAAATTATTGACAGCTTTCCGGGCTCTTAAACTAGGTACGCAGACCTGTATTTTAGGAGTTGGAGATTTATTTATTGATTATATTTTTTTTTTGTAAGGGCATCTCGCAGTTCAGCCTAGGGCTGGCTTCTGCTTAACCGGACAATCCTGTGGGTGCCTTGAAATAAATTTAAGGCCTCCAGCCAGGGCAAACTTATAAATACTAAGCGACAACTCACTAAGGGCACCCCCTGTGGGGTACGAACCTCGGCTTAGGGCGTTGCTGGGGGAGGGCAGCAAAGGGACAGGTTGGATCTGAGTGATATTATTTGGGGACTGATTTATAGCTACAGGCTCAGCAACGCGGGCTGGCTCTTGCAAGGGTCGGGGGGGGAGTGAACGGGGGGGGAGTGAACGGGGGCGTCGCGACGGGCCTCGGCGGCGAGGCCGGAAGGATGGCGGTTTGTGTATGTATTTTTTGAGAGTACTGGTTTCTCTATTACTTTCTTGTAAAACGGTGATGGGGTCGTCGGGAGTGACAAGGGTATGACGGGGACGTCGGACCTTGCTAATACGCGATGGTTCGTATCGGGCGGCCGATGCGATCAATGGGTTATTAAGTTTGACTGCCGAGTCAAAGTAACGCTTTGAAAGGCGTTTCATAAATTGAAGGACGGTAGGTAATTTGAGGTCTAAGTGTAGACTGTCATTACGGACATAAAAGGGGGCTCCCGTGATTTTACGGAGGAATCGGTTCTGCAGGGTCTGCATCCTATAGATGTGACGGGGGTGAGCGTAGGAGTTGGAGATTTTGCGGCTTCAATATATTGATACTCGAGGAGCAGAGAAGAAAGAGAGAGAGAGAATAATAAAAATTAAAAGCGATTAGCCCTCGCGCACGGGCGAATTCATATCGCTTCCTGGATTTTCAAAGCACGTTGAGCGCCGAGACCTGAAAATAGAACAGTGCGTTCTTTGGAGCTCTGGGATGAGCTCTTTTGGATGTCTGGTTGTTGATAACCGTCGTGTTAAAACATCGACCGTGCAAATAGTAGGACTAAGTCACCACCATGTAGTTACCGTAAAATCGTTGGTTTCCCGAACTTAACTCTTACTCAGAAAGCAATTTTTCCAAGTTGAACGTTTGAATGTTGTTTGAATGTTTATAGTAAACGATAAAGATGTAGTTCTAGCAATGCCGCTAATTCAAAATCTGTAAGACTGTTTGTCAGACTTTCGGGCCACTGACTACCTGTAACGATTGTCAAAGATCTATATGTAAATGACAGCCGGGATCAAGGGCATAAGGAATTTTCCGAGCCACGAGGGAAACTCGGTATGTAATGAATGGTCACCCATCCACGGAACGACACCTTGAAGATCGACTCGTACAGTTTTTAATATTTAGCCACGAGCTCTTCCCTATGACTATGGCTTCTACTTTTTTTTTCAGTTTCATTTGTTTCTTTTTTTTCAGTTTCATTTGTTCTATTCTATTCAAATAGAATGCATAATAACGTGAGCGAAGCCGCGGGCACAGCTAGTCAGCAATATAACCGTAATGATTTGTTGAACTTATACCATTATTTTATTTATGAATGTCGTCATAATGGAGATAAGAACTTCTTATCTACGAGTACTACGCCCACGACTATATTAGTATTGATAACTCTCATTAGTTGATAATTCCAGAAAATCATAATAATATATGTATTGGGATAACTCAGATTTCGTATTGGCTCTATGAATAAAATTATCATATTTATATTATATGAGCAATTTTCAAGATTAAGTGGTCACAGGCGCGACTTCTGAGCGAATCGAACCCAGGACCTGTCCTGGGTTTTCCATCAGGAATTTCTCAGTAGCAGCCACAGTCTGGATTTGTGGCCGGTTGATGGTAATAGGCTCGCCCTCTATTACATGGGACTTAAAGATCACTGGCGATATGTTCGCTTCGGGAAGTACCACCCAAAAAAAATCAATCAATTTGATTTGACTTTCTTTTTTTTTGCAATTTGATTTAATTAATGGATAGAAACAAAACATGGCGGTTAATATTTGATTAATTAATTATAATAACAAAAAATACTGTGGTGACATTATCCAAAGAGGAAAGTGAGGAAAAATATGTTTGTATGGACTAAAAATTACCAGCATATCCTGTCAAATGTAATACCATATTACCATACTAATTCATTCTTCGTATGCATAGTAGTCACAAGTGCTACCGCTGAGCTGGTCGTGAGTTCAATGGTTGGGTCAAACATTATTGAGTTTTTCCATCAAGAATTTCATAGCATCAGCCTGCAGTCTGCATTTGTGGCCAGTTGATGGCAATAGGCTCGCCCCTGTTACACGTAACTTAAACAATAACTGGCGAAAAGTGCCTTTACTATAATAATACATCACCTCTGCCTACACCATCTAGATAAACAGGTGTGATGTTATTTTTATGTTATTTATTTACCTAAAATCATTCTGCAGCTCCAAGGACATGACATCACTCTCAAAGGGGAAGATGTCGCACTTGAACTCTTGGATGGTCAGGTTGCCGATCACACCCTTGTTGGTCAGATGAATCTTACAGAACTCACTCTTGCGTGGCACGAGGAATAAGTGGAACTCAACTGGCATGGTCTGCTTGGATCTGTGGATAAAGAAATTGTATGAAAAAACTTAAATTTAAAAACAAAAAGTAAAATAAAGGAAATTGTTGTGTGACTCATGGCTGCTCCAAATAGTCCCAGTTCAGCTAAATGCCGAGCAGCAGGACTGACTGACGCTGTTTTTCAACTGGACCTGAAGTACGCCTACGTAATACGTTATGTTATCCAGGTCAGTGGGTCATCGTAGAGGCGGATTTTGTGGAGTTCAAATATACGCTTAGGGGCACTATGAGAAGCTAAGAAAAGTAAAAAAAAAATTAGAGACTTTTATTTTTCGCTGACATTTTCCATCATGTCATGGTTTACGACTAGAGCAACAATTTCTTTCCAGAAAAGAATTTCATTCGAGCTACCACTGGAAATATAGAGCGTTTTATGAAAAAAAAAATATACTAAAGCTCATAACTCGGAAACGGTGCGTCGTAAGGCCATGCTTTTCAGAACCCGATACTGCGATGAAATTGGTAATTTTCGAAAAACTAAGGCCTCGCTCCATAGCGCCCCTAAGGCTACACTCCAACCGACTACTGTGCTAGCCATTCAGTCTTTGCAATGGCAAGTGAAAAATAACTACAAGAGAACTAAACTGAATTCCAGATTCAAAATCAGCAGCAGCAGGTCCAGTGACAGTTACGAAAGATAGTTTTTTGAATTGCCTTTATATTTGTTGTTGTTGGAAAACACATTCATATTTGTTTTTCAAACAACAGACAAAACTATAGTGTTTTTGTTTCTAAATGGGCATGCCGCCAGAAAAAGTGGCACTCAGTGCACTATGGATGTTTGGGGGAATACAATACCTAGAAAAGGGGAAAATAATCAACTAACACTAAAGAAAGGCAAAGGCCTCCCTCTTCGGGGGGCTTTCGCCTAGATCAAAGGGGGCCCTTTACCTAGGAGTAGGACAGTTCAGGCGAACAAAAAAAAAAATAAAAATAAAGAGGCTAAACTAATTCACTTACCGCAATGACAGAACATAATCAGCAACCAAGTCCATCAATGCTAGTTTAGGCCTTGTAATAAAAACAATATGTTTGACAGCTATGGTAGGCAGACTTCCAGGCTTGAGTGGGAACATCTCCGTCACTCCGTGTTCTTTTAGCAGGGAGTACTGAGCAACTAGGCCTACGGGACCAGCCAGCCATTCGTCCCATATTGTAACCTGTGAAGGAATTAAGTTACAGTATAAAGTTGCTATTATCTTGTTGGTATTTGTTAAGTTCTTCATAGATATTTGGGTGTTCTTATTATGATTATTTTTTTACATTGGCCGCAACTCGCCTGATGTGAAGCGATGCGGCCAAGGGTGGAGCACAAAATTGGCTTTATTATTTATTTATTTAAACTTCATGTACAATAGTGGTACATAGGCGGACTTATTGCCACAAGGCATTCTCTACCAGTCAACCTTTGGGTTTATCACGAGGAAAACCCATACTTAAATAAATTGTGAGTATGGTCAATGGAGATACATACTTTTGGCCCTTGGTATGGCTGTAATAAATTCAGCAACTCAGTCCTCATTGACTCTTGGATCGATGCAACGTTTAGTCTTCCACCAGAAAGGTGCGTACTCATCTTTGCTTCTCGCATTTTGCTGTATTTTTTCTTTACTTTTCTTCTGAATCACAAACAGCAGCCAACTTTGTTATTATTTTCCTAACTATCAACTGTCACTGTCATTACCATTAGCAATTTCATAAAACTGTCAAACTGTTACTGTCACGGTTTGCCAAAATTACATATTCAGCATGAAAAAGAAATAGGAAAAGATTTTTCTCCTTTATCTATACAAATAAATAAAATTGAAGTATCTGTTTGTAATTTCAAAATAACAGCTTTTTACTGAATCCATATGAAAGTATAATATACGGTACTAATAACAAAAGAAACATTTTTATTTTTTTTGTCTCTGTCTGTTTGTTCCGGCCATAGATGGCTGATGTTTTAAGGAGTAACATAAGCTACTTTCATTTTAGAAAAAAAATTAAGGTTTCCTTGAAAAAAAAAAATCCTGAAATTGTTACCAAAATTCGAATCAAATAGGGAAGTAATATTTTTATAATAATTACACGCCGACGAAGTTCGCGGGCAACAACTAGTAAGGTATAAAATAGGATTATGAAAAAGAGAGGGCTATGGAACGTGAAGTATTTTTTTTTACTGCAAATCGTTTAATAAAGCAAGGATAACTGCATGAAACATCTTTTTGCCCAGTGTCAGAATTGATTGCTTCGACGATGAAGTTTTCAGATTCCTCTAAGAAGGTACCTACATAAATATAAGTTTTTAATTTTCTTCAATTTTTTTTTGTTTGGGTCTGAAATAACCTCTAAAATTAATATAATTATAGGCAACACTACTTTATTAAAATTGCGGCAAGTTTAAAAACCATTTTTAGCAGTTTCGTATTTGTAAGATATGGTTTGCTAAGTGTCCAGAGTAAGAACCTACTACCTAGTCTGCTAAATAATGTATCAGCAAGAATCTCTTAGAAAAAACCGTCCCAGTTTTCTATTAAATACTTCAACTGCAATATTTAACAACATGTAATTTACCGGAAGTTACTAAATACCTGCCATTTTAACGAATTCTCTTTAAATACACGCAGCTATCCTCATCATCATATTCTCTCGAATCAGCTGGTAACCGCAATGGAACTTCGAGGAGTACATAGCTATTAAAACCTGTATGTACCTATGTAGACAGACAGGATAGCTACGAGGCTGTTGCTGGCACGGCTCTTGCCTCTTATCATTCGTGAGTAGCGGCCGGGTGCGCGCGGCGTCTATCGATTTTTCCACCAACCAAGCCATTTCCAACCATCAGTTGTATTGTAAACACGTTTCATAAACAATTGACTCTCGCTGACGTGAAAATACGATTTATTAACATTGTGACATGTGAAAGTTTTGTAGGAAAATAATGCGCCACTCCCCGTGGGCAGAAAACTACAATGGCAGCCCAAAATAAAGGTAGGCATGCTTCACGCAGATATTTCCCAAAGAATAAAATAAATACGTGTCTTTTTTCATGTTTAATTTACTTTTTAATTATTGAGGATGCTTTTGAGTATTTGTGATTGGTGTTTGAGCTTGTAAATATTTTAGTTCGGCTTTTAATTTAATGGTATTGTCGTTTTGACGTTATAGTTACGATAAAATATAGCGTAGGCGAATGTCGGCCCTGTGAGTTGTTTGCAATCTTGTTTTTATAGCGAGTGGAGATAAGGGCGGGTTTCAAACTTTCAGGGCCGAACCTGTAGGCATGTATTCATAAAAAAAATATCACTAGCTATAGCACCTGTTTGGTCGGTCTGTTGAAGTTTTCGTTAAAGATTGCCCATCTGTGAAAGAGTAGTGGAAAATTTTGACGGAAAAACTTTTATTAAAAAGGGAGAAATTGATAGTAGAATCTAATTAATCTTTCTATTCGTACAGTACCTATTAATTACAGTATTAAAACTATGTGCGGCCATCTCATATAGTTTTAGTACTGTGGGGAGCTCTTATGATGACGGACAACCTTATTTAGTGACAAGAAACCCAATTATGATATTTTTTCTATTTACTAAAGGTACATAGAATATAAGGTAACTATTATATAACCAATTAACGTAGATGGATATTAGATAGTAGGAATAGATTGTGGCTATTCTGTCACGTTGCCTCTTTGCTCCGTGGATGACCGTGAAAGCATCCAATCAATGTTTTATTATTATAGGTACATATACATAGTAGATCTATATACACAGCTGTAGCTTTCTGTGCTTTCATGAACGTTAGCTATTTATCTATCTTGTAGTACTTAGGTACTCTTACACCCGTATCTATAGTCAAGTTAAATTAATTACTTGAGCTTAAGTAATTAATTGTTCAATTTTTTAGACAATAATTTAAACGAAGTAAAAATCGTTAAAGAAAGCAAAGCTAAGAATTCTAACTTTTTACAGTTCTAACATCAAGCCATTACTAAACTACATAATAAAAATAGTATCTTAAATAATGACATTTACTCAAGTAAACACTTTGACTTGTTTATATATACGGGTGTTAATGATGTTTTTATACTTTGATTGAAGAGACAATTACTTGTTAGTTCAATAGAGACGTAATTATGTTCTTACCGGGTAGTTTTTATTTACTCAGAATTATTCAAGTCAAGGTAAATTTGATTTTATGTATTAGACTACCAAGGCCTTTTGGATAGCACTAATTGAAAAATAAATCAAAGTCGTTTTACTAAAGGTACCGGCTTCGATTCGGTGGTAATAATTTTATTTTGAGCTGGAATATTATTTTTTACCAGCGTTACAAATGAATAGTACGAAGTAGCATAGTGTAGGTAATATAATAACAAAATATTCTCTTCTATTCTACCGGTGATGTGCGGCCCACTGTATATGAGGAATATAAAGAATAGGTACCTACTTATTCTATGTTAAAGGTGGTGGTCGTAGTTTAAGGATTTTCTTTGCTTACCAGTATTTGCAATAATGTTGGTTGGTAAAGCTTTACAAAACCTTTATATTATTAAGACGAGAAATATTAGCGGATTGCCTCGTTGGTCTGGAGGTCCTGGCTTCGATTCCCAAGTCGAGCTAAGTATTATTGGGTTTTTCCATTAGGAATTTCTTAGTAGCAGCTACGGAGTCTGGATTTCTGCTCGGTTGATGGCAATAGACTTGCCCCCCCCTATTACATTGGACTTAAACATACCTGGCGATATGTGGATGTACCTACTATTAGGTACACCTCTGCCCAACCATTCGGGAATTACGGGCGTGATAATTATGTTATGTGAGAAATATTAAAGTGCCAGCCAACTCTATTACATTGCCACTAATGCGTTGTTAGAAAATGGAGGTTCTTAGGTACGGCTTTTCCACTTCGACTTTTTTAATAACGATTTATATTCTGATTCGCATCAGGGAATAAGCTGCTAAATAGGTATCTATCTAATCTAACAAAGAAGAAAAATACAAAGCTAATTTTGACGACTTATGTGATTTATCACTTGAAGGTACACAATAATTCCGTACACCGCAAGTCCTTATAATATTGTAGAACTGGGTGTTAATAAAATGTGTAGATTCAATACATTCGATTTAATTGATGTGTAGGTACGCTGGAGCCGCTGGAGGAAGGTCGGCCAGCGTAGGTTGGTGGTCGTCACATACCTTCGACTTTATGGTGAAAGAACAAGTCGGTGTCCCACGATGTTTTTATCACCAGGACTTTACAGAATTTGCCTACTAAATTAGGAATTTATACAAAAATGGCGCTGGAGACATTCCAATTCCAACCACCATGCAGATTTTTTCCAACTAATTTCTCCGTTACCCTTCCAAGGCTCGTGACACAAATAAATAGGGTAAGGCTACATGATTGATGTCTTCAGGCAATTTGGTAGGCTTTCTGCAAACTGTGCGCCACAAAATTGCGTGGTTGCTTGTCGCCTGCCGGTTCGAGACGATTAATCTTGCCTCTTTCGAGTACAGTTGTGCCCTACCAATACCAATATTTTTTTAACGGAGGTATAGGTACTTAAGTTTACTTTTTGCTAGCCTCTCGTCTGAAAATAAAGGAGACTATCAATCTCAAAGCATTTATTTCTGAAAGCCCAGTTACAGGCACTTATGAATTGTCAAAAAACGAAAAGATGAAGCTACAGTCCCAGTCACGAGGCATAATTACTGTGAAAGTACTGGCACGTGCCCGTAAAAGCGTAGCTCTCTATGAAGAAGAACGGAAAACTATTTTACTGACTGTCTATGGGAGGCTTTGTGTTCATGTCAGCCAAAATAAATCGTTGCCAGTCGTGAAGGATTTACACCTGTTTTTCAATGTTCAACCTGTTGTGCACTATTGTGCACATATTGTTTAAAGTTGTAGGAAGTTTTCAATTATGTTGGGGGCGTATCTACCTGTCATTCATAAGTACTTGTCAGTCCCACTCGCGTGTTCGTTATGTACTAAGCTGAAACCTTTCATTCATATAATCAAGGGTTTAAAGTCTTTAAAGGAAATACTGTAACGGCCACCCGTAACTTGCAGGGTTAGAAGCGTTATGACTACCTCTCGATAAGACTAAATAGCAGATATGACTAGTTCGCTATACGACTTAATCTCGATATGACTAGATCTTGTTAGGACTATATCGTGTTTGGACTAGAATGCAATAAGGCCAGATAGCGTAACGACTATATTTTCGTTTGTTTTTTGGAGTACAGTTATCGAGTTATAGCATTAAGTTTTTTTCCTTGGTACCTATACTAAAATACTTAAAATGAAAGCATTTCATTGTAACATAATTATTTATTTATTTAAACTTACGCTTTAAATCGCTAACGTTTTTTAAAAAGACAGGAGCGTTATCTCCTTCGTCTCAAGTTTATTTAATTCTCTTTGATACTTGCGATTGAATAATATGGTGTTTCTTCTTTTGTTGTTCGGTTCTAACAGAGAATTTTAATTTTTTTTATCTTAAAAATGTGCCTCTTTTTTTAAATAAAATAAAAATTGTAACAATGTTGGTTTGTGCTGCATGCGCACATTAAGGCGGCGATGCCATGCCTCTAATCTATTATTGGTTCTGTGCTTTTGTTTTGCACAGGAAATAAGCAAAGGATTCTTTAGCCATTGCCTGCAAAAGTAGCTTGCGAATGCATTCATTTCAGGTGATTGCGTTGAACATTTCACAATAGCAGCATCATAGCGGCAAATTAGCAGTAATTCTAGTGATGTATCGTCCTTCTTGAGATTTCGTCAAACCAATATCGTTCGCCTTTTTCCACACCGATTTATTGTAATGGTAAAAACATCCTGTAACTTTGGCATTCGGATACACAGTCCTAAATGCATTGATGAGTCCCAATTCGTAATCACATTTAAAATGTTTAATATGTACTTTAAGCACATCACCTATTATTGTAAATAAAGCGAAATAAGTTGTTTCGCGTTTATTTGGTAAGAGAGCATATAAGACGGGAAATATATTTGTCGTGTCTTCCGTGCTATCAATGTCTACGTGAATGGAGAACAATTGATAGAAAGGCCTGGATGCACTTTTAAAGGTTCCGTCAACAAAAAAAAACCTTTTCTTGATCTGCATAAATTTTCATATTCCTTTTGGAAAATCGTGATGAGAATACAAGCATTTTATCACCTGTTGGTAATTCAAACTCGGCAATATAAAAGTCTTTCTTAATCATATTTGGTACTGTCACTTACTTCACTGGATTTAGAAAACTCTGTTTTTTGCACTTGAAGGAACCTTTTACGATGTCTGTAAAGGACATCCTTCACTGAATTATAAGGTCTGCCATTAAAGGTTGAAGAAGAGGGTAGTTGTTGGAGGACTTCTTCGTAAACCTTTTTTACTGAAGACATATCTTTGCATACATTCTGTTTTGCCGTATCCAGTAAAAGGTCTTCTTGCATTTTGTCATGGTCTTGCTCACACTTGTGCAGACTCTTTCTGATTATAATGGTATTTTCTTGATTTAGTGTGAGAGAAGCACTACACTCTTGTCTCTTGTAGCAACGCCAGAACGATGTTCCGCTTGAATTGTTGGACACAAAATTGTATCGGTAGCCATCATGAAGAAGTGCTTCCTTATTCTTTTTATTTTTAATAAAATGAAATTTTTCATTATCCTGCATTTTAAATAACAATAAAATATGCCATGCAAGATAAAAATTCGAAGTGACAATAACAACTATTGTTTCAATTTATTTTTAATAGTGGAATCATAGATAAAGTGGAATTTCATAGTGTATTCACACTTTAGTAAAGCTATATAGCTATACTAATGCCACTTTTAGATACGATTGTACGTCTTATCGATAATGAGTCATTTTGATAACAGGACTTATGCATATGTAGTCAAACAGCTAATTAGTTTTACGGCGATCTAGTCATATCGAGATTAAGTCCTATACCGAACTAGTCATATCTGCTATTTAGTCTTATCGAGAGGTAGTCATAACGCTTCTAACCCAACTTGCATTTGAGTAATTTTTTTTTTTTAAATAAAATTGTGTTGCGCCTGGGCCAAGGTTTTGCCCCATTGCTTTATATTTTCCTTTAAAAAAAAAATCAGTTCTTTCAATATGCGTGACCTTCAAAGCGGGTTTCAAGTTTAATCCCTACAGAAAATGTTAAAACAAACATCTAAACTAAACCAGGTACAGCGTAGGCAGAGGTAGGCACTAAGTACATAAATCCGTCGCGTACAGTTTAATATCCTTTAATAGGAAACAGACTGAATTCCTACTATTCAAACTAACTTGGTCTAGGTCGACTAAGCTCTCGACTTCGCGTCGACTTCTATTCTAAAGCCGGGAATATACACAAAGCCTCATATTACGGAGAGACTCCATAGTCGGCTTATCTATTCCTTTGAGCACGACTCAAAGCATTTCTGGAAATATTCCACGAAGCTAGAATTTACATAGGGCTTTCCCATCAATATAAACAGAAACATCGCAGATAGATTCGTAATAAATATTGAAATCACGTAACCGTAACTGAAAACAAATAGGTACTTAAGTGCTTTGACTTAAATGCAAAATTAAAGGCTTTTGCTTGTGTAAATAAAAAAAAGTAAATGACCAAAGAGTTCGCTAGGTTCGACGTTTAAATATGTACATATAGCGCCAAATTAACTCTGCTTTGGAATGACAGTCTGATTTTTATTTATCTTCATCGAATTTGGTCGTAATTAAATTGGTTGACGAGATTGGAGGTAGATAAAGTAGATAATTATTTACTTTCGGTAAGGCTTGGCAGTTCTCCAATAAATAATTATCTACTTGGCTGTACCAACAGCGTTCGTACTTACTTTGAACTTGGGTATCCCTCGGGGCGTTCTTTCGACGCAGTGAATAAAGCGAAATAGATTAGGTAGTTGTTTGACTGCTGGTAGATTAGAGAGCGTTTTGAAGTTACCGCTGTTTCTAGATATTTACCTGTGTACCGTACCCTGAGACTGTCTCTTCTTGGTTCCGGTATAACTGTCTTTTTCTAAAGGTCGATATGCATATACACGTCTGCAAAATCTTGGTGGGCTTCAGGAATTTACTATCTACACATACATATACACATGGCGGTGCGAAATTGTTATTCGGATTAAGGGATTTGGGTTTCTATAACGAGATTCCACTGTCTGTTGGGTAGTTATAAATCAACATAACCACATCTACACAACAACAACAACCATCTTTTGTGAATACTGAATTACATGATTTAAAATAATAATGATACAACCTACTTGAAAATAATAGTGGCTACGAGAAATCTGGGTTTAAAACATATTCCGGACAAGTTTGTAGGACCTAGTTATTTGTTTTGACCTGCTTATATTTGAATAAATTACACGAGACTCATCCTTTAGAGAATTGATAATCCTCATTTGCGTCATAAAAAGGATATCCCTAGGCATAGGTGTGATTCTTTCAGCTTAGTGACATTTTATGGACCGTGTGAGGTCCAGTTTGTAAATGTGTCTCATAAGACATCTAGGGAACTAAGAACTCATAAAGCAAGTAGGTTTTTCTTCCCCTAAGCTTATGTACTTATACAATAGAAGAAAATACTCACATTTTGCCTTGCTAGCGAAAAGGGTCGGTTTATTGCACCGAAGTAAATAAAGTTGAAGTTATTTCTTTTTAAGGGTGTTTTGCTTTTGAGATAGAATTATTTTTTATTTAAGGTTAACACGCCGTAAAAGATCCGTGTAAATATAATGTTATTAAAAGAAAAATTGTAAAACATTTTCCTGGTCTCCGAGATTTTTTCATCAACAGTCAGTTTTTTTTTAAATTATAAGTAATTTACTCGCTGAAGTGGACGGGTATTTTAAGAAATATAAAGAAAATACTTAATATTATCAAGATTTTCCCTTACTCATTATACACGAGGCATATTTGCTTACCATAATTAAAAATCTTGCTAAAGATAGTGAAAAAGGAAGAATGTTGATAAAGCGTGTTTATTATAACTAAGGACAAGGGCGTCGCCAGCTTTTGAGCTAGGGGGAGGGGCAGAAGGGTGCGAGCAAAAACGGAATTATAAGGGTTAATTTTACTATTTATATTTTTTATTCAGAAATGGATTTTATAGGGAGACCAAGAGCGAGCAAAAGGAGCTCGAAAATTCAAACACCCTACCTTGGACAGGTTAGAATTGTTTAGAGTGTCGACCTCCCTCATGATATGGGTATCAATTAAAAGGGATTGCTGAAAAGAATACAAAATCAGCAAAAAATTAAAAAATAAAGTAATTTTAAAACAATATTTTTAAATAAAGCTTGTGGCGATTTATTTCTGTATAATCTTGCGACAAGCTTTATTAAAAAAAAATATATATTACTTTGTTTTTTTAATTTATTTCTTTTTTTTAAGGTATTATTTCGTATAATAAATAGTATAATGTAATTAATTGATGGGTTTGAGTATTGAAATAAAAGCTTAATTATTTTATAAAAGGTTTTTTTACTGTTAATTTATTTTTATAAAAAAAATTACCAAACGTCAAGCTTTTGATATTTTTGGAGACTTAACAGGTAGATAGGTAGTTGGACATTGGATATGGGCTCGCGTATTGAATTAAATGAATAAATGAAATGAATCAAATCATTCATCATCAGCCAAATGTAACCTACCGGGGGTGTGTGTAGGATCCAATGTAAGGAATCATACAAGAGCAAAAAAAGATGTGTGTGTGTGTTCTCCTATTAAAAATAAAAAGATGTATGTGTAACAATAAAAGAATCTCGGCGTCGAAGGTGAGAGAAATGAATGATGAATGAGGTGATTAAATGAATGAATGAATGAATAAATGAAATTAATTGAATTTATGGCCGAGCCTCCTCTGTCCCAAGAGTGTGAACATCATGATCTGATTCTACTTAGTACTGACTGGTCTAAAAACAACGAACTTTAAACCTAGCTTTACTAGGCTCTTTAAGTTCCTACGATGTAGGTGTTAGTCACACAAGACTCACAAACACCCACACTTGAAACATTAGTTCCAAGTGTGGGTGTTTGTGAGTTTTGTACGTACTAGCCAAACAAATATTTGATCCGGAGGGGATTGGAACGAGTTGTGCTGAACTCTTAACTCAGTCGGAATAAGATTAAAGGATTAGTTGAAGTATAATAGTTAGAAAATTGATGTTTAACAGAATTATGTATATTCTGTGTTTTTAGATTTAGGGTTTTTGTGGGTTTGGTTGTTAATTGGTAGGGAAATGAAGATAGATAGATATAGATGGACAAGATTTTTATAGCATTTAATAGAATCATTATGCTCTGGTGACAAGATGATATTTTTGACACTGCGTTATTTTGGGGTTGGTTTTTAGTCTGATCGGATGCAGCTGAATGCCAGTATTTGTTGTTTCAGTCCGAAATACGAGAACATTATAAAAAATACTGATAACTACATAGTGAGCAATTTAGTCTGACTTTAAATATTACTTCCGAACTGTATGAAGACCTCTTTGAAGACCATTTTGCTTTCAATTTTTTGAATGCAATGGGGTAGCGCGTTCCAGAGCTTTATTGTTGAGTCAGCGTAAGAACTGGACATAAAACCAGTACGGTGTGAGGGAATTTGAAGGAGTAGGTTTTTGGAAGCGCGAACGTGAGAACTGCCCAAAATCTTGAAATAATTTGTTAGGTAATCGGGAACACATGTATCGTTCATAATAGAGAAGACCATGCAGAGAGATCTGAGGGACCCCTTGCGTCGGATAGGCAGCCATTTAAGCTGAGAAGGGTATGAAGAAATGTGATTACGAAGGCCAAAAATGAAGCAATGCAATTGTTGTGTCTATCCAATTTGTTAAGAAGTTCTTGGGATAGATCAGAATAACAAACACCAGCATAGTCGATATTGGAAAGCACAAGTGACTGGACCAAAGTTATTTGAGTGCTTGATGGGAGAAAATGTTTGAATCTATGAGAGACCTCAGTGAGTATGTGACTTTAAACTGTCTAACCTGAGCTGAGTCTGCTTATTTCAAGTGAAAGTGTCGTCAATGCACAGGCCCAAGTCTTTTACGTGTGGAAAGA